>JAUNZM010000104.1:4200000-4617432 GCA_033459285.1 Clamator glandarius
TTACTCCCAGATAAGCACCTATATAACCCGTCTCAAGTTCTGCCTTGGTATTCAAGGTCCCATGTGTGCAAGCTGGGAGGGAAACGAGAGCCTTCTCCAGCAACCGATTAAGCAACCTCCCTGTGTCCACTGCTGTCTCCACCTCCCGCAAAACCGCTGAGCACCGTAAATTAGAACCGTGTGATGGATTTCCTTGTGCCTGCAAATGAAGGTGGATTCCAATGATGAGTATGTTAGGGGAAAGAGTATAGTTCCCACTTTTGGGGGTGAAAAAAGAGGCATTTTTAATTGTCTCTGCATTTTGTATATTGAAGTCCTCCTGCTTTCACAGGGGATTGGTGCCGCCAGTCAAAATGAGAACATTTGTTCAGAGGCATTTTGGAGGAGAATTCCCTGCGATATCTTTTTTTTTTCCCATATGCATGGCAGCAGAAGTAGGTAGATTAGTGTCTTTCTGAACTGAAATACCCTGGTCTGTGACATCAAGGGCTGTCTGATGTAAAGCTTTACCCACAGTTAAGTACTTCTCAAAGTGAGTGAGTGACAGAGCTGAAGGCTCAGTTCACATCCTTGGGTGCTTCACCACTGATCCGTGGAGCTCAAAGACTGACACGGGGAGGGCATCTCGTATTTTTTCCCCGCTGGCCCTTTGAAATGCAGGGACCTTGGGAAGTCTCTCTTCTGCTGTGAAACTGCAGACCTGATCTGTGTGTGTGAGTGGTGGATTTGGGAGAGGTATTAGGAGGCTGAAAGGAAAGAGAAAGGTCAGAGAGGTGTGTGAGGTGATCGCAGGGAGAAGCTGGGCATCCCAAGGAGCAAACAGCCCCTCTTGTCTCTCAGCTCTTGTCCTTGCTGTTCAGTTCCAGGGAATGGGACACTGGCAAGCAGAGAAATGCCTGCGTGGTTAATGTGGTTAGGTTGCTGTGTTATCTGTGTCTTGTGGCTACAGCAACATCAGGTGGTGAAGCAAAGCAGGTTGCTGCAGCATCATTTCAGCCCCTGGACCAGTGGGAGAGTCAAGTGCAAAAAAAAATATCTCTGTGTTTAAATTTCAAGCTGTTGACATGAGGTAGAAGATGAGAAGGGGGGTGGAGGGAAAGGAAGGGGACAGCAGTCACTTTTGTCTTGCTTGTAGGCAAAGGGAAGAGCTGTGTGAAATGCATGCAGGAGCATGAGAGAGCCTGACGAATAAATATTGGCTTCTGTCCCTGCATGAAAAGGAAGCTTGAAGCAGGAGTTGGGGGGGTGCAGGGGGATGCAAAACAAACCCCGTTGCTCCTGCTCACTTCAGCTATCTAAATATCTCACAAGGTGAAAAGCATTTTGCACCAACAAGTAGACGTGCCATGAATTTTAAGAGCCCAGCCTGTTCCCCCCTGTGTAGGGAGAAACTTGTGTTGAATGCACAGAACAAATATCAGGATGGGGAGATCTCACAATAACATTTACTAAGTCCAGCAAGGGCCAGAGGCAAGGTTTTGGATGTGAGGAGAGTCAAGCAGACTAAGGAGAAAGCAGAGTCCAAGGGCAGAGAGCAAATCAGCTCTGTAACCCACCACCACTCAGCAAAACTACCATTATCATAGCAGGTTCCTCCAGCATCAGTGGGAACATGCCAGACAAAGTTCCTATGGCTTTTGGCAAAGGAAAACTTTGCTTGTTTTCATTTAATTTATATTTATTTAGTTTTATTTTACTTTATTTATCTGACAAAGACGACTGAGCAGCTGGGGTAGAGGGAGGTTTAAGTGCTTGCTATTGATTTTACTGCGTATTGATGAACGGAGGGAGCGAGAGCTTTTGTGACAAGGTGAGTTCAGTAAAGGCACATTTAACAAGCAGTTATTGGGTGAAGCTGAAGGTACGGGTCAGGCGAGGGCTCAGCAAAACCAAAGCATGAAACTCCAAAGCTCTCAGATCTGAAAGAAAAGCTGAGCAACCCCCACAGGTTATCCCATGGCTCAGCCCCAAACCAGGATTTCTATTATCTCTTTTGGCAGCAAATGAGAGGGATTTTGCTTTCCCTCTGTCAATGAAGGGGCTCTGAAAGATGATGCTCACAGTGCAGAGCTACTAAGAGACCATCCCCTGTGGCAGGGAGTGGCTCAGTCCCCTGAGACTCCTCTCCAACTGGACTTTCTTAGCACTCGCATCCTTCCCCTCTCCAAGCAGTTGCTGTATCCCCATCCCAGAGCCAGTCTCGTTTCTGCAGTCGAGGGCAGGAGAGCACATCTTGCTGCTGAAATCATCGCCACCAGCACAAGGCCATCAGGGTCACACGTGCCCATTTAGTATCTTCCCACAAAGTCTATTGATCAGGCTTTATACACTGCGGCACGTTGCCATAAAACCCCAGGGAGCCAGCAGCCGGTGATTTACACCCACCGGCCATCAGACCTTGACAAGCATGAAGGAATCCAGCACAATCTTGACTTTCCCCTTTCCCTCAGGCACAGCTCGGCTCCATGTGCTGCCCTAGAAACAAGCCTAACACTTCCAGATTAATCCACAGAAGCTCCCAGGGAGAACCCCTGTCTTCCCAGAGCTCTAGGAGAGCCACCAAGAGCCCCTTTTCCAGCAGCTCCTTCCCACTGCAATGCTCCAAGAGCCTGCTCGGGAAGGGCTGACCCATCTGCTCTCCCAGCCACGGCAGAAAACGCCAGGCTGGCTCTTGTTTTCAAACTGAAACAAAACATAATTTTCTTCTGGAGGCTTCAGAAGGCAAAAAAAAAAAATGAAAGACAATATTTACATTTCCCTGTGATGTGTCACTCCGCGTGGGTTAGTCATCAGTCCTCCTGCAGAGGCCCTGCAGGTAACCGAGTGACAGGAGGAGGCTGTGACTCACCAGATGGGACACGTCTCTCCAATGTGACTTCAAACATGGGACATTAAGGAGAGATTGTCGCATTACAACAAATACGGCTCTGGATTTCCAAGCAGCAAGGGGAAAGCCTGGCGATCTGAGGAGGTGCCCAAGCACCTTTCCCCTTAAAATCCACCCATGTCACCCACCGCTGACCCTGCACCAGCTTGTGTCCAGTCTCTGTGGCTCAGTGTAACCATCCTCTCTGATTTTCCTAGCAGATAAATAGCAATAAAACCCCCTGAGCTGGAGAAACTCCCTTTCCTATACCAAGTGCCTGTGCACTGAGCGCTGCTTCTGGAATTGTTTTGTCCAAGGGAATCTTAAAAATCCTGTGATGCAGTGTAAAAAGGGAAAGCAGGATGAGGTATTTCCCAGCACTGATTTGGGAAGGGGTTCCCTGGATGCACACGGTAGCTGGGTGCCTCTTCTCCTTCTGTTACACAGGAGAGGCAGAGGGGCTCCCAGGGCCAGGATTCACCTGTGTTGGTTTAAAAGGCTTTACGTCACTTTGTACTGGCTCAAATCTGCTCTAGCCCCAACTACAAACCTGGAAGCGTGCTCAGTTACACCCCCGCTGAAAGCCCAGTGCTGGTGGCAGGTACTCAGGACCTTGCAGAAAGCAGAGCTCAGGCTCTCCAGCACCAATAATGAAGTTTCCTGCCTGCCTCAGTTTCCCCAGTTCTCCCACCGTGCACCTCAACCAGCAGCAAGAGGAACTCAAGGGGATGTAAAACACCTTGAGCATTTGGCAAGGAGCTTGCATGCAAACATTGATACCCATATACAGAATGATTACTTGCTTTTTGCCTGCTATTATTATTTGTTTTCTATCAGCATCCTTGCTCTAGTTCTCTTCTGAATCCAACTCCTGATGCCAAGCCAGGAATATTTTAGGAAATGCAGATTGTATAATATTTACATCTGTGCCACTTGTTTATTCCTCTCTGTCGGTTAATTTTGTTACTGCTCCTCTCTCATGAATGCAATGATTTGCAGAGCCAAAAGCATGCTCCATGTTTTCAAGGATGCACTAATTTTAATAATTAAAAAGCGGCTGCCTTCCCATCTGCTCAGGCAGGGATGGAGAGGAGCAGCAGGAGAGCACAGGGCTAACCAGAGCATGGGCTGCCACCCCTCGCTGCTGTCTCTGGGGGAAGACAGAGCTCCAACTAGCTGCAGTCCCCCAGCAGCATAAATGCACCCTGATGCCCTTCTGCACTGATTCAGTGCTTCCCCCAAATGCAATGGGCTTTCACGCAGCGGGTCTTGTCCAGGTTTCTCTTGCTTTTCTTGTCTGGGAAGAAGGAAGAGTCCCCAGGATGGGAGAAAAAGTCATTGGGAGATTTTCTGAGGGTTTGAGGGAGGAGCTAGAAAACTCAGACTGAAATAAAATTGTTTTTTTTCCATTGGTCATAATCACCTTTTCCCTTGACACCAATAAGCAGTTCATATAAAGACCAGGTTCTGCTCCCTGGTGTTGCCAGGGAGGAGCACACAGCCTGGAGGAAGGGCTGGGGATAGAAATGCCCTTCCTTGCATCAGACAGCGCTTCCCTGGGGCTCTGCAACATCACCCTGCCCTTGCCAGGCACACGACCATCCAAACGGGGCTTTGCTGGCACAGAGACGCTGCCTACAGGGCTAAAGTGTTTTTGATAGAAGCCACGACCCCCAGTCCCAGAGGGTATCCAGGTTGTCAGGGTAAAGTCAATTCTGCACTTCCAGAGCGCGTCTGGAGGGTCAATGCAGCATTAAAGAAGCTTTCTGAAAGCAGCCAGGTCTGTACCAGCTCCAGGACACCCAGAGCTGCTGCCAGGGTGGGTGAGTGATGGGCAGAGGACCTCATGAGGCACCACTCACACCAGAACAAACCAGCAGAGAAAGTCAGACGCAGCTCTGAGCACCCCAAGTGCCAGGGGATGGCAATGCAGATAGAAACCAGGCAGTTCTTCTCCTTTCAAGCCTGCCTCTTGACTCTCAGACTGGGCACTTGGTTGCCTATTAAACCCGGCTCTCGGAGCATCTTCGCTGGTTTAAAAGCTTCAGGCATTAACCTCCCGGACTGGAGCCGTACACAGCTGCTCATTACCACTACAGAGCCGGCCAGCCCTCCCTCCACCCCGCGCTGTTCAGGCGCAGCGTTTGATAGCAGTCCTGTAGGATTCCCTCTCTGATAACAAAAGAGGTATCCGTAGCGCATAGGGATGTAGAAGACAAATAATAGCAAAAGGTTAACAGCATTTAGTAATATAAAAACCCCTGGCACTGCTACAACATCTAAGAAAGGCGTCTTACTAGCGTAATCCAAAGGAAATATAAAAGATGCAAATCAAGACAGGCAGAAAGGACAGTAGGACACGCGGTAGAAGGTATTTCTCTGTAGTGCAAGCTCTTTTCAGTGGAGCAGATGTCTCAGCTACCAGGAAAGGGAAGAAGGGATTTGTTTATTGAGGGGGAAAAACAGTCTTTTAATTTGGCTCATGGATCAAAATTGGAAACTTCATCCCCAAAGACCCTTTTTACCAGCATTTCTTCTTGCTGGTGCTCTCAGCAAAATTGAGCAGAGGCTGGTTGCAGCTGGCAGGGCTCTTCTTCAGGAGGGCAGTGAGGCTGGAGTGTGGCTGTGCCACCAGGCAACGTGACTTGGAGGACACTGTGGTTCTTGGCACCGCATCATCCCACACATCCATGCTCTAGCCTAATGGAAGGTACTAAAAAAAATTGAGCGTGATGCATGGCTCCCACAAGAGTTAGGTAATCTTAATCACTCCTCTTCTCCTGCCTTGAAATTCAGAAGGTGATGCTGTTAAGTGCATCAAGGGCTGCTTTTTGAGACAGCCAGCCCTTAATTACATGCAATGTTAAGTGCAAAAACATTTCCAAGGCTCTGCTGAGACCAGGAGCAAAAGGAGGGGAAGATTGTTTTAATTGAAAAAAAAAAAAAAAGCGTCCTCATATCTAAACAAGCCTGTTGGGTTTGCAGCAAGGCCAGGTCTGTGGCGCTGGTGCCTCACATGCTAGTGGCTGGGACTGGCTGCACCAACCCTCCACCACAACCAACAGCACAGAACCAGATGCTGTGACCTATTTGGGTGAGGAAGATGAGGGAATTTCTCTTCAGCACAGCTGAAGAGCTGGCGGAGAGCCACAGACTCAGCAGTGCTGCTTCTCCATCCCTGCTGCCCCATCAGGAGAAGTGCCCAAGCTCTTTACAGTGCTCCCATATCAAACCTCTGCTTGATTTGGCTGGCAAAGAGTCACAGAGAGCTGCTCACCTCCCCTGCCAGCTCTCTTCGGGGGCTTGCGCTGAATATGCTGGAGCCCAGCATCCTTCTGGCAGGGTGACCTGTTCCTGCCACTATTAAAATTTGTCAGAAAAATTCCTTTCCTCCAATCAAAATGCAGGAGGACACCTCCTTGCATGCTTCGGGATCGCAGGCTCACCTGATGGGCTAAAAGCAGTAAAGAAAGAAAAATCAGAGTCCTCAAGCACAGAGGGGTTTTGTCCTCCCTGCCTGTTCATGCAGCCCAGCTTGGCAGCTGCACAAGTATCCATCACTGATGTTTTTCCTTTCCTCACATCTCCTTGGGGATAAAAAAAGCCAAAAATTACTTGTACAAATATTTGTTGGAGCACTGATAAAATGAGTTGTAACCTCTGAAAGGGAAGCAAGATGTTCACTATTTTTCTCATCTCCCAGTCCCTGATTTTGCCTTTTGCCCTCTGCAACACGGACAGCGTGGCCTGAGCCCTCACTGAGGCAAAAAATCATTGAGTACCTCTGTTACAGCAAGTCCAGAGGAGGCTACAAAGATGATCCGAGGGCTGGAGCACCTCCCATACGAGGACAGGCTGAGAGAGTTGGGATTCAGCCTGGAGAAGAGAAGGCTCTGGGGAGACCTTAGAGCAGCCTTCAAGTACTTGAAGGGGCTCCAGGAAAGCTGGGGAGGGGTCTTGATCAGGGAGTGCAGGGATAGGATGAGGGGGAAATGGTTTTCAACTGAAAACTGTTCCAACCCAAACTATTCTATGATTCTATAAGGAGGGAGTTGAAGACTTGTTCAAGATCAGGAACAGAATCACCTCCTATGAGCCCTTCAGCACATGCCAGGTGCTGCCTGTTGGTTGTAGAGGAGGAACCTGTTCCCATCACCTCCCCATACATGACATTTTATATTCATTTTACTACTTGCAGCCTTGGCCTCTGCCCACAGATTTCAGAACATCCCAGCAAGAGAGGTGAGGGCACCGGTGCCAGCCGGTCCTGTAACACCCGTCACAGGCAACATCAGATACTTCCAGGGGATATCAAGAAAAGTAGCCAGTGATCTCTGTAGCGTGGTGTCAACTGTGCTTATTTTCTCCTTGCAGAGGCTGCTTGTTTTCTTATGTGATACACATCAAGAGGGCTATTACAAGTCATTGGCTTGTTTGGCTCTTCCTTTTTTTCTAAAAAAATCAACTCCTACACCACAAAATTGCTGCCTTAATGCTAGGTAGGAGCAAAACCCAGCAATCTTGAGCAGCTCTGATATAAGATGACAACTAGAAGCATCCATGGGCACCCTTCATTTGCTCTGTCAAACATCACAAGCAATTTGAAGAGTGTTTTTACCTTAAAAAGCAGCAGCACACATCAGGTCAGCCTGTGTTGAAAACTAGAGGGGGATCAGCCAGGGAGCTGGTTGGACATCAAAAAAAAAAAAAAGAGAATGGTGTGTTTGGGATGTCTGCCTATCTTGGTACCCCATCTATTTTCCCTGTATATCTTTGGGGTGAGGGCTATCACTGTTCCAGCACTGAGCACCAGCAAGGATGCGCTTGATAAACCACAAAGCTGAGCTGTCTGGCCCTGTAAGGATGGAGGGGAAAAATTGTTTGAGTTGGAAGGGACCTTAAAGCGCATCCAGTTCCAACCCCTGCCATGGGCAGAGACACCCCGCACTGGATCAGGGGCTCTGAGCCCCATCCAACCTGTCCTTGAATCCCTCCAGGGATGGGGCAGCCAAGATTTCTCAGGACAATCTCACCACCCTCAGAGGAAAACATTTCCCCCTAAGATCTCACCTAAATCTCCACTCTTGCATCTATTAACTTCAGTTATTGGTATTATCAATACGACGGAATAATATCAAACAAAGAGTCAACCTGAAAAGAAAGAAAAGCTTGAAGTCCCAAAACAGTTTCAATTTTTCTTCATAAAGGGAACAATTTCCTCCATTTATTCCTATTAAAACCAGGTTATCTTGGCCACAAATGCACAAGCTGCAGTGATGCTTCCAAAACCAAGTCTATTGCAAAAAAATACTCTTTACCAAAGACTTGTTTTATTCAGCCCACACACAAGGTCTCACTCTGCTTAGCAAAAGAGAATTTTCCTATTTTATAGGAGGAAGGAAAATAGCTTTCCTATTTTACAACAACAACAGTCATACATACATGCATGGGCCAAGCAATTCCCCCCTTGATAGTCCCTTCAAAAGAGCTGTCATTTGACATAAATAAGTAACACATGGGAAAGTAATGAGTTATGTTAATTGAGTTCATCCTTGCAAATTGATATTGCTCCTGCAAATAGACAAAAAGTCTTAAATATGTTTGCATATCATCTGCATGAAGCTCATATCCAATAGCAACAGGGTCAGCTCTCCAGTCTTAATGCTAATGTAAGGGAAACAGCGCTTTGACTGACAGGTGATTTTATTGTGTTATTATTTTAGGCGATAAAAAAAATTTCCAGCTGGAAGGATGCTGCAGCAGCATCCGCTTGTACCAGCCCCATTTCACCACCAAAGCCAAATTGTAAGAGACTGCAGGCTGAATTCGGACTTCAAGAGTGCATCTCTGGATGAAGTGACTGGTTTATTCCCTGGATTCTGCTCCCCTTCCCAAATGGTCCACACTCGAGGTGGGTTGCCCTGGTACAGCCACAGCCTGGCACATCTGCCAGCAACACCGAGGGCAGAAACCCCAATTACAGCACTAAGCAGTTCTGAGACCAACTAACGGGGCCTGAACTTTAGGATACTGTTTAATTCAAGAGAGTTGAAGCACACGCACCTAACTCTGCTGAGCCTGGAGGCAGAGCGCTGAATGATAACGAATTTTCAATTGCCCCTCTAGCCCAGTAGCCTCATGCCTGCAGGGGTGTTGCAATCATGAGATTTTCGTGTTGATGTGTGCCCTGTGAACTGGTCTGAGTCTGCATGTATTGTGTTTACTTCTAGTATCAATGTATAAAACATATACTAGGCAATCGTGTGGGTGGGTATTCAATTACAAATATATACCTGCATGCTTACAGCTCATTTATGTGCTCATTTATCCAGGCACACAGCCCTACAGAGCTGCATAGCCAGAGAAAGGCAGAGCCAAGTGCTGCCTTGGCTCCCTCCACGCAGAACTGAGGAGTTCGACCGCATTAAAAGGAATCCTAGAATGCTTTGGGTCAGAAGACACTTTAAAGATCGTATAGTTCCACACCAGGGACACCACCCTTATCGTGGAGGATTTCTTCCTAACATCTAAGCTAAACTTTCCCCCTCTCAGCAGTGTCTCGTTCACTGATTCCTCAGGGCACTGAATCACATTTTTGTGAAGTCAAGAAAGTTTGCAATGAAATCATTGCTTCTAGATCCTATCGATTGAGGGGGAGAAAGGCAGAGATCATTAAGTATTTAAATGGAGACAAATGAGTCTGTTTTGGTGACATCCAATAACCTTTCAGCCAGCTGCCTCAATTCTTAGTAAGTAAAAAAAAGGAAAAAAGTAAAATCATTTGTTCAATTAGTCATTAATGAAGCCATAAATCATTAGAAGAATAATTCTTCCCAAATTGAATTGCTCCTTTCAATTATTTTGGGGTTTTTTTCCCTCCTTTCCTTTTATTCCTTCGTTCCCCCAGGAACTGAGCAGAGCCAGCGCATTGGAATTAGACTTAACCAGCCTGATGCTGCTCAGTAACTTCTTGACTTCTCTCTTTTCCTTTTGAGTCTCTCAGTCGCCCTTTTTCTCTGCAGACGCTGGCAGGAGAAAATGAAAACCGTGATGGCAAAGCCCACGCTTTCCCATGAGGATCACTCAGTAACGGATTTTTCTTTTTTTTATTTGCCTTTTTTATGGATTGAGTCCTTCTGGAGAACAGAGAGCAGGAGCCAGTCTTTGATTTTATCTTAATGAACATTACTGATCCAGTGAGCTCCAGCTTTCAGCCTTTCAAACCTTATCAGTCGGCGAAGCTGTGCTGAGAAGTGATAGAGAGCCACATGGAAACAAGATTTAATCTGTCCAACATTTCTGCGCCAGTGCCTCCTCCCTAATGTAATCTTTACTTGTTTGCAGAGCAACGCAAACAAGGAACGTACAAGTGGCAGATGCAGAAGCAAAATCTCCTCCGGGTCCTACCGCGCTACATGTGCCAAGTCCCAGGGACCAAAACCAGCAGAGTTATTCTATCCAGATGGAAAGGGGCATCCCTGGGTTCATTTTAGGACAGGGATTTCTTTTTCCTCCTCCTTTTAATGTTTCCCCCAAAAAATCATAGAATCATTAAGGCTGGACAACACCTCTAAGCTCATCCAGTCCAACCTCACCGTGCCTGCTAATCCATGCCCTAAAGTGCCACATCTACATGCTCTTTGAACCCCTCCAGGGATGGAGATTCCACCACTGCCCTGGGCAGCCTCCACCAGTGCTTCATCACTCTTTCAGTAAAGATATTTTTCCCAATATCCAACCCAAACCTCCCTTGAAGCAACTTGAGGCCATTTCCTCTCATACTATTGCTTGTTGGAAGAAGAGACCAGCATCCACCTCACTACAACCTCCTTTGGGGGAGTTATAGAGAACAATTTCTCCTCTCAGCCTTCTCTTCTCCAGGCTAAACAACCCCAGTTCCCCCAGCTGCTCCTGGTAAGACTTATTCTCCAAACCAGACACGTAACAATCATCGGCTTCTCCCCAACCCCACGCACTCCCAAAATCCTTCAAAGCAGACACATGGCCATGCCAGACTTTTTTTCCACAAACTTCAGTTACTCTTCTGAATTTTTCTCTTGACACTCATGAACGTGTTAAAGGGAATTTCTCTGTTTCATTCCTCAACATTTGTGCTGGCTGTCATCTCCCAAGCTCTACTTGAAACAAGTTAATTCTTAATTAAGCTCTTCCATCCCCTTTGATATTAATTCTTCTTTTCATAACTTCCTTAACTCCACTGAATTTCTTACCTTCTTTTTATGCAATGCAGCCTGTTCTCCACACACTAAATCCTCTCAATCCCAGAACTGCATTTTTGTTATCCTTACTGTTATTTGTTGCATTCTGTATTAGCCATGGTGGTATTTAGGTGGTTTTTTTCCCCCTGGGGCTTAGATTTGTGTGTGTGCGTGGATATATAATACATAATTTGCTGAGCAGCATGCAAATTGCCATCTATGAGAGAATGGCAACCTGCATATTGCCAAAATGAGCATCAGTGAAATATGGGAAATTAATTTAGCCCTATGAAGTAGATAATTACTATTTTGCAGATTGAGAAAATGGGGCATAAAGAGATTAAGGCTCAAGGCTCCAGTCTAGCCAAAACCCAATCATATGCTTAATTTAAAGGAGATTGGATAGTTCCCTTAAAGCCAGCAGGAGCACTTATTGCTGAATATTCTACACACATGGAAATGTTTTGCTGAACAGAGTCACCGTTGTGGGACGAGGGGTTGGGCTGCTCAGTGAGGAAGGGGTTGTGCAAGTGCAATTCTAACAAATCTGGGCTGAAACTCAAGGTCTGCCAGTTGCTAAGAGAAAGAAAAGTGGTGTCAGTAGGACTCGTGACCTCCAAGCACCATTGAACACCAGCTCAAGGTATCACAGGCGAGCAGCCAACATAGGCAGAGCCCATTTCTTCAACAGTTGCACCTTCAGCCCCATCTGATGTCTTCTCCATCTGCTTCAGCAGAGCAATGGAGTGAACATCCAGGAACTGAGCTCCCAAACCCTTCCAGATCTCACCTTGGTGTTCCCACATCCCTACCCAGCCTTAAGTCCTTCCACGCCCATGCCGGTGCGTTGCACACTCATGGGAGTCACCTCTTCTTCCTGCAGTTTGCTTATCTTTTCAGTCTACTTAGCTGATGATTGTTCCCTATTAAACTTCCCCTGGGGACAGCTCAAATCTGATGTTTTCATGCTCGATTAGATTTCAGACATGCCAAGCCTGCCGTGTCACTGCAGCGATGATGCGGCACAGCAGAGCTCGACCACAGCGACAGCCCCCATCCTGCCTGCATCAGAATTGCTGGTGGATTTTAAAATTAATTGTTATTACCTACAAATGTGTGTTAAATGCACTGAGGTTTTCACTGAAGAAGCTTTACGACGTTATATGAGAATTAATATACTATAGACTGCTGCCTCATCAGGTTCATCCAGCTACATTTTTACTGCTAGATCCTTGATTACGGAGGTCGTGCTGTGTGTGACACTTTGCAAAAGTGTGATTTTCCTACCTCCTAGAGTCCTCGAGGACAGGCAAACCTCCCTCCTCTCTTCCACTCCCACCTGCTTTGGCTGGTGGGATGTTGCAGTGCTTGGGGCAGGAATTGTCTCTCTGCATGTCCTCACCAGAGCCAGCAAAAACAGTTTGTAGGAAAATAACAGTAATTAGAAACCCTGGTCCGTGGGCTCCACCTTTCCCTCCGTCACAAGCCGCGAGAACCCAAAACACAGGGAGAGCAGTCACAGAGTGGCAGCTGAATAGGAATGGTTGGACTCGATGAGCCGGTGGGTCTTATTCCAACCTGGTGATTCTATGAATGCGACACATTCCACTCTTTAGCCAGGAGTAAATCCTTGGTGGAAAGCGGGAGCCCTTGTTCCATCGTGGATGGAGAAGGTCTGAGCAGCCTGGCTGGGGATGATATTGCACGTACAATGGTCCTGCTGCCCCGCAGGAGAAGGACTTTGCTATTCAGGAATCCTGCCTGCTCTTCAGCACTAGCACTGGCAACGCAGAAGACTCAAATGCCAAATTTTAAGCGTTGGCAATACATTTTGTGTCCTCTCCCTGAAGTTTCCCCTGCTGTCCTCAGCTTTGGAGCCAACCTGACATTTTAATGCTGACTTTTTTTTTTTTAAGTTTTGAGGAAAGGTAAAAGCATGGTAAGGGCATCTTCTGCTCCTGTGGCAGAGCTGTAGCTGTGGGTGCCACGTTCACATCCTGACAGAGCTGCATGCATCACCTGTACCCACATTTACACAGAGCTCCCCGAGTCATATTCAGGGTTTGCCAAGGCTGCTGTGGTCCATCTAGCCTGTCATATATATATTTCAAACTAATGTGCGAATACGGTTTTACATAAAATACCAAAGCAGAAGAGTTATGCCAGTCTTCTGGGAAAGTAATACCCATCTTAATAAAGTGTGTAAATACATATTTATTTGCTAGGCTGGAACCA
Source organism: Clamator glandarius (assembly GCA_033459285.1). Lineage (NCBI taxonomy): Eukaryota > Metazoa > Chordata > Aves > Cuculiformes > Cuculidae > Clamator > Clamator glandarius. The sequence continues at coordinate 4,213,321 of JAUNZM010000104.1, forward strand.
AAGAGGCTGTTCTGGTCCACCGGCAAAAAGAAATACACATTTTAAGACTGCCTAGGTACATAATTACCTTGGAGAGAGTGAAATAAATCATCAATGTCTTCCTGCTCTCCAGGAAGGAACCATCCCGAGCTCTCCTTTAGCTCCTTTCACCAGCAGCTAACATACCCAGGCACTGTGTGAACCCACCCAGTGGTAATTAGAGACCCTGGAAGAGAAACCAGTAGCAACCAGTATGCACAGTGGTAAGGCAAACCCTTCCTCTGGGCTTTCGAAATGCATCTTGAAACATTTGAGTCCTACCCAGCACAGGATATATTTATCACTACTGATGGAACAACATATCTACTCTATGGAGACAAAGTTAAGTGAAGGAGAATTGATTTGGTAAAGATACACCAGCTTCACCTGCTTCCCGACAGCACCTGGTGCCTGGGGAGGGAGTCAGAGGCTCTGAGTCTGGCTCTGAGTTGGATTTAGGGACCAGCTTGGCCAGCTCCCCCTCAGGGCACAATCCTGCTTTCCAAAAAGCTAAGATCAGCTATTTGGGGGGCAGGCGGGACTGATCCTTCCATTGTACATTAAAGTTCCTCTCAGCGTCTGTAAAGAGTTAATGAACAGATGTCTTAATAAACGTCCAGCCGATGCTGATGGCTTGTGCAGCCCTCCAGTCAATAACTCACTGACAACGTCCTTATGACCATCTGCAGCAAAAATTCCCCGTGTCTGCAATATGCTTATAGGGGCGATTAATTATTTATTGCTCTTTTAGAAAAGGTTTGCAAGCAGACCCCAGAATAAAAGGCCTCTGGCTCCTCTTTCCATCTCCCTGCTCCCATACGCTTACCTGGGAGGAGCTGCACCTCCATCCCTCCGTGAGCCTGGGGCCAGCCAGGGATGGGACACATCTTGGAACAAGGAGATTGCTCCTTTTCATTTTTAAAAGCCCTCAGATGTTACCTGAGCTGGTGGAAACTCGCTGATCCCAAGGGGAGCGAGCAAGATACGTGACCCTAAATCCGCAGCACTGAAGGCTTGAGCGGTGCAGCTCCCAGCACCAAAGGACGAGCAGGGAGGACAAGCACCAGGGCAGCACACAGACAGGGATAAACTCAGCAACAGCCCTCCCACCGTCACATTCACATGAATGGGCCAAGGACTCCGCACGCCGAGATGCCCAAGTTGCTTTTTTCAAAGAGCCAGGACACGGCTGCAGCAGGGAGGTGCCAGACTGGGCTCGGTTTGAGATGCAGCATCCAAAAAGAAAATGAATTATGCATCATGGCCTCAGCCTGGAGATCATTGATGATAAATAATGCTAAGTAGGAGCTCGCTGCATGCTTCAGCTACAACCAGCCCCTATGCTGCCTTTCTCTTTTTTAAAGGTACTATGGATAATGGAGCGCAGTTTGATGTGGAAAGTAGTTTTTAAGTTGGTTTTGAGGCAGGAAGATTTGCCTCCTTTTGCAAGGTTCCTAGGAGCTGTTCTTTGGCTGAATTCTTCAATCGCTGCTCTGAGCTGCAGGTCAAAGAGCACCCCAGAGAATTCAAACACAAATGTCAAGCAGAGCAGGGAGTTCCCTGGGACAGCTACACTGTTCAAACAAATGAATTTTGTAGTATTCCAATGGGAAAAAAGCATTGCCCTTCTCTCCCCTCCACCTTCTCCCTACATCTCCATCCCATGCCGGATGAGGGGTTCAGCCCTGGTGGTGCAGCCGCACGCAGAATCTTGTGGGGCATCCTGGGACTCTCAGAACCTCCTGGGTCTCAGTCTCCCTGCAGACAGTTGGAGCTGTGCTGTGCCTGCCAGCTGGGATAGTCCTACCCCTACAGCTCCTGGCACCAGGTCTTTCTCTTCCTGCAGAAAAGGGCTCAGAGAGATCACATTCACGAGAACAGGGGAACTTCTGCTGGTGCCCACAGGACCAGGGACCCTCAGCACCAGGAAGCATCAGTCCAAAATTACCAGTTCCCCCAAGATACAGAAGCACCCCTGGGGCCATTTACTGAAAAATAAGGTCATAAATCTGCATTGCTGATGGCAGGGGTGAGGGTAATAACCTGGGCAGCAAGGCAGCCCATGGGCAGGTGATACCCCCCAAAAAATGCACCCACTGCCCCATTTTGCTTTGCAAAATACTTTTAAAAATCACTTTTTCCCCAACTGCCATGACCTTGCCTCATCACCACTGTGCATCCAATCGCCTCCTCCACTCTTCTTCAAACAAGGAGCCCGTTTCAGTCTCAGGGTCACCAATCCCCACCCCACAAAGCACATGCACACACTCAGCCTGATAACTGAGACCAGCACCAGTTAACAGCTGAACTGCATAACTTTAGAGAGCAGAAGGCTTTATAGCTTCCCCTCCCCAATTATCTCCTGTTCCCACTGCAGCTGGGTTGATGTTAGCCTCTGATGTGTTTCTTCTCACCCATCTCTTCGCTGCTCTCCTCTTCTGTTGCCTTCGTGCTACGGAAAGGCACAAGGTGGGGGCCAGCAGGGTAGGAGAGCATTTACGGCTGAAGATTTCTGTTGCTGTGCTTTTATTTTTTAAATAGGCATTAGTAGAGTTTGTCATTAAAGGGTGACACCAGCCCTCTCACAAATGGGACCCATTACAAACACACTCACAGGAGAATTTGTCTCTGTTCTGTTTTTCAAACAGGGGGTGTAGGAGAAGCTCTAGGGCCAAGCATCTTCCACACATCCCAATTTACCTGCTTATCGATCAGTGATAAGGACACAGAACCACTTTTGTGCTTTGGAAACAGTAAAATATACCTGCAAAGGGGTTAAATAACATCATTATAGTTAAATAAATAGCATCATTATAATTAATCACTCCTAATGGCCACTTGCAAATAAAGAGACAGATGGTGCCACCATGCCCAACCTCTGGCGATGCCCAGGAAGCTGAGCGTGAGCCCAAACCAGGTGATTAAAATTCTGCATCTTTTTAACAGTCCACTGCCATTTCTGAAAACCAGATATGTAAATACAGCCTTTTCCTGGGTGGGGATTTATTATCCCTTCAGCTCTTTGACAAGGGATGATTGACAATAAGAGTGATGGGACCGTTCACCACGCTCTCACCACACCTCTGCCAGGCAGCCGCCTCGAGAAAAGCACAAGGGGAGGCACAGGGCAGAAATTAAAGTGGGTGTAATTTATCTGCCAAGGATATCATCCCAAGAAAGCCCGTGGGCTACAGCCGCAAGGGCAGGAACAGTTTCCATCTACCTATTTCAAAACAGGTTGAGTCACCTTCCCTGGAGGTGTTTAAGTGATGGGTGGATGAGGTGCTACGGGACATGGCTTAGTGGTTGATAGAAACGGTTGGACTCGGTGATCGGTGGGTCACTTCCAAACCAGTGATTCTATGATTCTATGATCTATAAGTGGGCAGGAGCCTCAGAAATAATGGGCTACCTGTTCATTGAGGGGAAGAGCAAACAGACCTGATGCTGCTGTGGTGGAGCAGCACCTGGCTGGCATTGTTTCTTCCCTCCTGTCAGCTCTCCTCTCCATCACTTGCTGAAGTGACGAATGATCTGCTCGTAGTGGTGGTAATTGAGGACATAATGACCATGCCAAAAAGGAGCACATAACGGGTAAACTGCCATCTGCCAGCGCATTAGACAGGGCAAGCATGGTTATAGGCACTTGGCTGTGCTGGCACCCCATGCTCTCACCTGCACGCATCCGCAGCTCCGTCAGCGACAGGACATGGTAGAACAGGCTGGGAGCATGGATGCATCCCCCAGCCCCACCAATAAATCTGTGCAGGTAGAGCATGAACCCCGATGGGCCCGGGGCCGGGCTGGAGGCCAGGTGCTCACCACTGACTCACACACCATGGAAGGTGCCACGCACCCAGCCCTGCTCAGCTGCTCCTGCCTCTTTGGCCACAGGACCAGGGGATGCACTGCTCAGGCCCCCCGCTCTGTGCACGGGGAGAGGAGCTGCTGATGGGGCTGTGAGCAAAGCAGGCACTCACAAAGCTCCTATTTTTTTCCCTAAGCCAAATCACTGAGCAGCAGTGAGTTCCAGCTCATTCTTTCCTAGATCAGAAACAAGACCGCTTTTATTTTGAGCTGGACACCTCCTCTTTTCCTCTTCAAGGTCACCTTGCCACACATAGTCAAAATTCCCATGGGTTCAGCAAGCCCAGAGGCCTCAGTGATGGCAAGAACATGGCACAGGGGGTCTATTCATGCTGGCACAGATGATTTTTAAGACCTCAGCAATGAACTTGTAAGATGTAGGAATTATCTCTCTTATTTCAGTAGGTTGGCTCTGCATTGCTCCTCTCCCTTTTATTCACCATCCCAGCAAACCAGAGGAACCCTGTGGGCTCCTTTCCATAAACCTAAATAAATTCATCCACAGCACTGGGCATGAGAGTTTTGCACCCAGGAAGATGAAGCAAAGGAAGTGCTGCAGGCTGCATTTTTCCCTTCATGCTGAAAACCTGTTGACCTTCTTGACATTAGTGGGCATTTTGAGCCTACAACAGCTCCAAGCATTTAATCGTATGTAACCTCTCCAAAGAAACACAGTAAATTAGCACCAGAGTTAAGAGCAGAGCCTGGGAGTCCTGATCCCTGCCTTATTCATTTAATCACAAGCTTGCTCTTGATGGAAACCAAACATGAGAACTGGAACAGAGTTTTGCCATGAATTGAAAATGTTCCGACTGTTGCTCAGATTTGAGTTGTTAATCCCAGTTTCTCCTGGTTTCTGCTCTTTCCACTTCTCAGCCTGCAAAGGGAACATGCAGTATGAGGCTTTGCAAAAGTCTCTGACCCCACAGCCCCCTGGCCTCTGCCCACTCACGATCAGTATGGAGGGGCAAGTGATGTTTTGGAAACCCAGTTGCAGCCATTTCCTCCACCGACACGAGGTATATTCCACTTGACCAATCCCTGTCGCTTCCTGGGACTGGGGGGTTTTCATGTCTACAAATTTTAATCTGCATTTGCCCTAAATGGTGCCAGAGATGCTGGTCTTGCCCAGGGGCAGAAGGCTCCACTGCCCATGACCCTGTGATTTCCCTGCACCAGAAAAACCAGCTTCAGAAGCCAGAATGAATCTGAGATATCGCATCAGGTCACAATCCTTTCATTGCATCACCTCTTTTGTTATGTTTAAGAAAGTTACCAGCAGGCCGGGAATCACCAGGTGGTGTGGCACTGGGAGAACCCGGAAAACTGACCCTTGAGGATGACTGATAGTCCTGATGCAACAAAACATGAAACATAACAGATTTTTCCTAGAGAAACTGTTGGTTAGATCCGGGGTTAAGGAGAATGAGAGAGCATGACAGAAGAAAATCTTCCTTTCGAAGACGCATTTCTAAAGGAGTTTGTCCTGAATAGGCATTTTGTTTTCCTGTGCATTTCTGCACTAGAGAGCAGGGAATTGACTCCATTTCAACTGCTTTAATTAAACTGAGTTAAAATCCATCAGAGCAAACTTTCCTGCTATGCCTACACAAAATCTGTTAAATGAAAAAACCAAACTACAATGGCTATTACTTTCTGTCCAATCCTACAAGATTCTCTTTTTCTGAGAGATGAAGAGTTCGTTAAGCACAAGGTGAATTCCAGTATCCACTTGTAAGCTTTTTGTTTCAAATGGATATATCTTCATTAAAGAAGGAGGGCTGAAATCTTGCTTTCTCCATCTGTCTCTTTATGGAGCTCGATTGATGCAACGGCACCGACACAGCCCAGAGAGTGAGGATGGAGGATGATGGGAGCCAGGCCCGCGTCGAGGGCTCCATCGTGACAGTGGAGAAAGAGACGTGTGCATCAGCGTGGATCCAGAACAGAGCAGGTTTGGTTGCAAACAGCATTTCATATATCTTCTCCAGCATGACCGTGTCAGTCACAAGTGGCTGATCCTTGGATGTAAAATGGGAAGCCACTCCTGTCAAGCACTAAGGTGTTTTTTTTCCCCTTGTTTTTCAATGAAGGAGGCTCTTTTGTACATCCCAAGCCTTATGCTGAATGCCAGCGGCAGCTGGGGTGGGAGAGATAAATATGATCAAGTCAGCTACCCTACTCTCTGCCCCACTTGATGAGTACAAGGATGCAGGATTCTCATCTTAATAAGCATGGAACACTTTAGAAGCCAGGCAAGGAAAGACTCCATTTAAATGTAAGATGAGGCATTAAGATACATTTGCTGCACTTACTGTGATATGTGCCATTTCCAAAGGGTGAAAGGGCAGGTTCTTCATGTGAGCAGAAGCACATGGGATTTAAAATATGCCAACCGCTGCTGTGGCACATCTCTTAGTATCATCTTATACCAGTAACCTCTGCTGGGGAGATTTCCAAGAGGATTAAACTGAAAACCCCTTTTCCAGCATCTGCTGCTTGAAGAGAGAGGGTTGCTATGGAAACCGCATCTGGCTTATTCACATGAGTTTTATAAGGGAAGAAACAAATAAAAAAATAAAAGCAAAAACAACAGACGCGCCGCACAAAAGAGAGGTGACTTTGTCTGCCTTCATCAAAGAGGGAATAAGAGCAATAATGAATAATAAAGCCTGGCTGTTTGTTTACGTACGCGTGTCTACCACCCAGCCTCCCTGGATCTCCTCCAAAGACGAGGGCTGGGACATGGGCAGGCGGATGTTAGTTTAGCAAAGAGGGGAGGATCCAAGGGGATCACACGCATGTTTGTGTGCACGTGGCGGATGCCTGCAGGCTGTCTGCATGGCTAGGGGACCCACAGACCGATGGTGGGTAGCGCTGGTGTTTATTCTTTAAATCATCCATCACCAGACCAGTACCCAGGCGTCGCTACTTGCAGCAGAGTCTCCCAGCTCCCAGCACTGGGGACCCTCCTTGCCCCTGCATCCTGATGCAATGGAACCTCATCGCCATCGTGGAACCTCAGGGTAAGGGCTGTGGGGCTTCCCTGCAGAGCCAGGGCCAATAGACCCTGGGGGATAATTGGTGCAATAGAGCTTTTCCTGGGAAATTGAGTGATATGGACCAGGAGGACCCCAGGAGTTTCACTCCTACAACAGTGTGAACACTAATAGATGGTTCTTGTTTCAACCCAGCACAATGCTGGGGTCTTCCCATGCTGGGAACAGACGGCTTAAGCAGAAATATTGCGGGGATGGGCAAGGGATGGGCTCACACTGGATGAGGCACCATTCTCCTCCTATTCTCCACCAGCTTCAGTGTGTCCTTGGGAATGGTTTTGGTTTTAGCTACCTGATGACACTGGAGAAATGTAGATGAACGCTCTTTGGAGCTGATCTTTTTATCAGCTTCATTTGTATTTCAGGGCAGAATAGCAGATACTAGTGAGAGAGCCAAGCAGGCACATTTGGACCAAGGTCTAGAGAAAGGCAGTGTACATCTAGGAGCCTTCTAGTGATGGAGCACTGACAGCTAACCGGTTAATTGTACCAAAGCCCTGGGAAGAGGCAGAGTTTTCCTGGAGAGCTGGTGCCAGCTGGGCAGACACAAGATGCCCACGCAGTCAAGCATCTTCCGCAGTCCTCCTGCTGTCTTAAGTTGGAGAAATAATAGTACAGAGAAAGGCAATAACGCCCTCAAGGACATCCTGTGAATCTAGGTCAGGCGATTGATCCCAGCCGCGTGCTCCTGGGAGGCTATTCCTCCTTCACAACCACGCAGGTGGTTTTAAGGCCGAGCCAGAAAGCTGTGCTGTAACCCAACCGTGGCTTTTTTCTGAGCTTGTGGGAACAGGGTCATTTCAGAGATCCATTAGCATCACCAAAGCCCCATTCAAGCCCAGCGTATATTACTGTTGTTTTCCAGAACACACACAATTTACCATCTGGCCTGGTACTCTTTCTGGTCCAAGCTTGATGCAAATCAACATAGCTCCACTGATTGCTAGGATACTAATACTAGGATACATCAAGATAGGGTTCAGCTGAATATTACTTATTCTTTCAAATAAGTAATAATTAATAAATGTACAGTGTCATTCTTGCCAAGTGTGGCAGTGGACATGCAGCATCTAAGAAAATGACTTTCAATTTTAAGAAACAATTTTTTTAAAAGGAAAGTCTTCTATAAAAATATAGTAGAAAGCAGCCGACTTACATCTTGCAAATAATCTTCTATCTGATAGAATCGTAGAATCATAGAATCATAGAATAACCAGGTTGGAAGAGATCCACTGCATCATCGAGTCCAACCATTCCCATCAATCACAAGCCCATGTCCCTCAGCACCTCGTCCACCCGTCCCTTAAACCCCTCCAGGGAAGGTGACTCAACCCCCTCCCTGGGCAGCCTCTGCCAGTGCCCAATCATCCTTTCTGTGAAAAATTTTTTCCTAATGTCCAGCCTAAATCTCCCCTGGTGGAGCTTGAGGCCATTCCCTCTCGTCCTGTCCCCTGTCACTTGGGAGAAGAGCCCAGCTCCCTCCTCTCCACAGCCTCCTCTCAGGTAGTTGGAGAGAGCAATGAGGTCTCCCCTCAGCCTCCTCTTCTCCAGGCTAAACACCCCCAGCTCTCTCAGCCGCTCCTCATAAGGCCTGTTCTCCAGCCCCCTCCCCAGCTTTGTTGCTCAATAGAATGATGCAAGCAAGGAAGGAAGTTTCCTCACTCTGTTTTAGCTATTTCATATGCAATCCCACTGACAGTGGTCTCAACCCTGTTCTTAATAAGGTAGGAGATGAGTTGTACAGGCAAATACGACTGTCCTGCAGCCTGCGAGATGCCATCAGCCCAGCAGTCCTGGTCCATGTCTTGCCATGCAAGATTAACTAGCCTTGAAACACTCACAGAGCCTAAAATGAAAAGGTGACAGCAACTCTGGAAAAAGAAAAAGGTGCAGTGATGTAAGGCAGGAATTTAGCCCTGCAAAGAAGCTGGGAGAGGGCTTGTAGCGATAGACTGGTGTTGGGTAAGTCTTCTCCAGGAGCAGATGGACTGAAATCCTTATCAGCAGATGCAGACAGAGAGAAGATGGAAAGCAGCTCAATGTGAAAGCCGGTGCTGAGAAAGTGTTTCAGCAATTAGCACTTCAGAAACTGCCCGTGGCCCTCCTGCCCACCACCTGCCTCCTCCTGTGGGCACAGAGCGGGGCTGGCGCTCCAGAGATGCTGCCCAGAATAGTCTCAGCCAACGTCCCGCAGCCCCCCAGGGCCAGTCCTACCTCCTGCTCCAGCCTGATCCGGGAGTTGCTGTTCTCCCTGCAGCAGAGAGAGTTCACTCTACCAGTTAAAAATGACCCTGTCACTGCAAATCTGTAGAGCTGTGGTCGAGCTGCGAAAGAGGAGACAATTTGGGAGCTCAAAGCAAATGTATTCCCGTGGCTGGTGATTAGGAAGAGGTTCAGATTAGATGTAAGGTGCTACGTGTGCCTACGCTGGCTCATGGCTGTGAATCCTCAAGTATCCTCCCCGGTAACCTCCCCTTCAGTCTTTCACGACTGATCAGCAATTTCTCTTCCCAGTATTTGAAATAAGAGAACAGGTATTTCAGGGGACTCTGCTGGACTCATTTATTCACCTGTTACCTTCTGCATGGAGGAGAACCTTCCTTTTCCCTTCCCAGTCCTCCTGGGACAAGGGCCAGCTGAAGAGATGAAGGGTCTGCAGGGAGCTCAGGTTGTCCTGAGACCTCCCTTTGCTCCGGATTTCAGCTTGGAGAGGCCATCGGGGCACGGCATCACTGGGACTGACTCGGGCACCCCTGCACTGAGGTGAATTGGGAGCAGGGCAGAGAGGACTGCAGCCTTCCCACCACGTTCATTCAAGTTGTCTGCAAAGGATTGCTTGTTTCCTTTCGTTAGACTACTCAGGCTAATTATTTTAAGTGCACAGTTACAAGCTTAAAAATAAACCATGCCCAAGTCACTAAGGAGCCACTGCTGAGCAGCTCGGGCAGGGTGAGGTGGAGATCTGGCTTGAGGCAGGAGCACCTTGAGGGACAAGGAGGCACCTGGTCCAGCTCCCAGTGCTCGCTTGCGTTAAGCAGACTCCAGCCACTCGCTGGGCTGCTGCGTATTGCCTGGCTGTGAGGAACATGTCTGTGCAGCCCAGGAGGACGGCGCCAGCCAGGCTTGACCAAAACCAAGCCAGATTCATGCAGAAATGACCCACAGAAACAGCTACAGGCTGGCACAAAGCACCGTGCCCAGCTAAAGGGAGCCACCACCAGCCCAGGGCTGTACCCTGCTGCCAGCTCTCTTTAAAATGTCTGCCCTCCTCTTCCCCTCTATTATTATTCCTTCTTCATCAGCAGTGGCATTGAATCCTTTAGGAATTTTCCCCAGATTCCCTCTGAGGATGAGGCAAGGCAAGTGTGCTGCCCTCGTGGCTGCCCAGTCCTGATCCGCACTCCTTCGTGGAGAGCACATCGTATATTAGGGCCAAGCTCCCACTGCTCATTGCAGCAGTATTTCCCCCCACCTTTCCTGAACTCTGTCCTTTTTTGGAGTTAATAAATTCCCCCAGCAGCCTGCAATCAAAAAAAAAAAAAGGGGAAAGGGACAAAACAAACCAGGGGGAAAAAAAAATCCCTGGCATCACCATAGCAACGTGTTCTTTCCTGGCTGCAAAACCTTAAAGTTCCCACTCCCCATTTATCAGTCGCATTCCAGCGGGCACTGATGACAGTCAGCATCGCTGCATGTTCGGAGTGTTGGATGCTCGTGGAGAGAGGTTGTTCTTCAAAGCAAGTTACACGTTCAATGCATCCTCCCTCGGGCTGGCTGAAGCCGTGGATCCCTCCCCAGACTGCTCTGCAGCGGGTGCTCTGTGGGTCTGGGAAGCAGGACCCTCCCCAGGGCAGGGAATGGCATTGCCTTGCTGAGCCCGAGTGAGCCAGATGGGCTCCAGAGGGGCACAGCCCCACCTGGCTGGAGACTCAGCCCTCCCCAGTGGGTGCTGGTGCAGATCAGCTGCTGGAGGTTTGCTTGCTGCCTTGCTCACCCTGCCCTTTCTCATTACGAACCCACTTCTTCTTCGAGGAAAGCCCCTCTGTAGCTCTAACCACATCGTGGACTTCTTATGAACTCCTGCCACGTGCACAGTCCGAGAACTGGGGTGCAAGGATGTGCATGAACCCCTGTGGGGCTCACACCTTGCAGAGCACACGTGCCACAGCAAAACCCTCTGCACCCTCACTCTCAACACAGCAGAGACTTCCAAGGCTGGTGAAAGCCATCAGGAACTGAGTTGTGAGGAGGGAGCAAGCTGTCCCACCACTTGTCCCAGTGCCCTTGATCTTCCCTGCGCGGGGAAGGCGGCAGCCTCTGCAGGCAGGTGGTGTCTGCGGGGAAGGGCTGCTCCAGCGTTCACTCAAAAGGGCATGCCAGCATTCATTATGTCTCATTTATAGCTAATTATTAGCCCCGCTGTGCCAAGAAAAGCCACCAGAGGTGTACCAGAGGCAGCTGTGTCCCCTCGCAGGGTGGCAGGATGCTGGATGAATGAAGAACATCCCAGAATGGGAGTGGGAGCAAAGAAAGGAAACACTGCTCATCCTAACAGACCTCAGAAGGTGCCACGGTGAACCCCATAGGAGCTTCCCCCCACAGAGGCACCCACCTCATAGAGACCTTCATCCAGGGTCCCTCTTGTTGGCTCTGCCAGGGTATTGACTCATCTTCCTTTACTGCAGGAGATAGCTGGGGCTCTGGAAGCGTGGCAGATGGGCCTGTGCAGAAAGAAAATTGCTTTTGCTCCACAGCTCAGGCAGCGGCACTTTATTTATTTATTTATTTTTATTTCCTATCCCCATATTTGCACACCCATTTCCTTGCTCTGCAAACAGAAAGGCGAGCAAGCACAGCCATTCCCATCACCAGATGGGAGCTAACACTGCGCCCTGGCCCACTGATGTGCCTGCAGCGGCTCCCACGCCGAGCCCCGGAGTTCAGAACATTAAAAAAGCTCCACGAAAAAGAGTTATTAAGGCAAATGAGATGCAAGGTGTCCCCAGCTCATTCGGCAGCCCCCGTGAGCGTGACAGCGGGATGATTCTCCTGCAGGTTTGATTAGCTCTCTTGGGCAGGGAACGCAGATGTTGCAGCTGGCTCTTGGTGCCCCTCCAAGACAGGCAGGGTTGAAGGTAGCAAGTGGCATTGGAGTGCAAGCCTGGATGCCATTCAAGGGATTATCATTATTTAATTGATGCTTTAAGTGAGTGTAGAGCGTCCTGGCACAAGCGCACATTTTGGAACAAAAGCGTTGGAAAAATCATAGCGTTGCCCCAAAATGAGCTGGATTTGCTGTCAACCATCATTCGAGGTGGCACCATTGCAGGATGCCAGGCAGGTCTGGGCACAGGGCAGGACTGGGTGCTGGCACACACCACCACAAAGCATCCTCCTAGGAATCTAGAGGCCAAATTTGTGGTTTCCAGTTGTGGGCTGATTTATCCAGTGGGTGCTGAGACCTGAAGGAGGCAGCAGCTACTTGAATTGTTCCACCTTGTCATCACTGAAGTGCTTATTTATTTCATTAAATGCTTGACCAGACAACTTCCCCAGGTAAAAATGGTGAAACATTTCTCTCCTCCCAGAGTGTTGCTTTTCCATCGTGCCACAGTACACCATTAGTTCTCAATCGTCCCTTCGCATTAAAGAGTGAAGTTGTTCTTTACCAGGAGGGAAACTGAGGCATGAGAAGGACCTTTCCTTCTCGTAAGCATCCTCCTAGAACAAGGGCATCACAGAGCAGACCCTTCCCATCTGCTCCCATATCTTCCTGCACTTCTTTTGTGCAGGGCAGAGGCTCCAGCACTCATCCCATTGCACTTCGTGCCACCGCATCTCCCTGGGGTGTTCGCTTAATGAAGACTCAAGAAGTGCTGCCGCAAATATGTCAGTCATAAAATAACACAAAATAATAAAAGAAATACAGCACTCAGGCTATCAGCCCAAGTGGAAGTCTCAATTAGCAAATATATCAATCATTGATGACATCTTAAGTAGCGCTTACAGTGAGAGCATTGCAAAAATGATCTGCAATTACAGCATCGCCGCGTCTTTGCTGGGAGCAGAGCTCCCTGGGAGGCAGCGCTGTCACAGAGAAGCATCCCCCAGCCTCCCCGCCCAGCGTAAAGCTGGTGTCCACTAGCCTGAGTGGGATTGAGTCATCTGGCCTCTGCAACTCCAAGGAACGCTGTTGTCTTTAGAGTTTCCAGGATGGATTCATGGAGGTCGTTAAAGATGCTGTGGCACAGCTCGGTTGAGGGGTACCTGGGGATGTTTGCTCCTGCCTCGGGGTAGAAGGGGTTTGGTTAGTTCATTGTCAGTGGCAGCACCGGGCTGAGGAGGGGTGGATGTGATATTCCCCCTCGGTCATGGGCTGTGGATGGACGGAGAACATGCAGCTGGATCTCACTCAGCCTCACTCCAGCCTCCTATCCTGGAGGGGTTTTGCTTTGCAAAGCAGCCAAGCCTCTGAAAGAGCCATGAGGACAGGTGCCATCTGCTTGTTCCTGGCCCTGGTACAGGGGGAATTAGAAGCTCTGCAGCACTGGCTGCAACGAGTGGGATAATGGTCCAAAAAGCCGTGTTTGATACCTATTGCCTGTCCACGAGCTGCACCTCGTGTCCCCCCAGCCAGGTGGCTGTGGCCAAACCAGGGACCAGCCCACCAGGGACGGAGTCAGAGATGTCTTACAGCTCCTGTGTTAGTGCCTAAGGCCCAGGATAAAAAGCCATTGGACAAAGGTGCTGGAACATGCACAATCGTTTATGAATACAACTAGGTTACAGGCAGCTCTTACAGGCTCCCACCTGTGATCCAACCCCTCCAGGCAGCCACAGCGAGATAAAGATGATGGAATGTGCAACAGGACCGAAGACTCTCCCAAACCTCCTGCAGCCCTGGGAGGTGTTTCTACACATAAACAAATAAAACCGCATTGTTTGTTTGTTTGTTTTAAAATAATCCCTTGGATTTTGCCCAAAGCCACAGCTGCAAACATCACATTTTGGCAATCGATTTCAGCAGTGGGAAGAACGAGAAAAGCAGCTTCTCCTTGCAGAAAGACAGAAAAACACAGTTTTATTTTATTTATTAGAAACCCCAACATCTCCCACAAAAGGAAAAAAAATTACTGAGAAAAGATCTGTTTCATTTCGTTTTCAGTTCCTCTCCTGTTCAAGCCCGCACGCGTTCCTGCAGACACAGGCACTTTGCTGGAGTGATTTAATCAGCTGCGTAACCAGATGCAAGGGCTGAATGGGAGGAAGATGCATGGTGAGAGCACTGCACAGCCAAGAAGTTTCTGTGCTTGAAGCGCAAGGTGAGCTCTGGGGGCTTCAGCATCTGAGCTGTGCTTACCCTGCAGCCTCCTCCCAGCTCAGCTGCTTTTCCAGCTCAGTTTACCTAGAAGTTCGGAAAGTTTATGATAAAACTGCTCTCGGTGGTTGGTCTCGTTCAAACCCTCTCCGAGGAACTGCAGTGATCAAAAGGGAGAGGAAATACTCAGAAGAGTGTAACAAGGAATAATGTGATGGTAAAGGGGAGATGGGAAGTGAGAGAGTAGCAGGAATGATAATGATTATCTCTAGGTGAGTAATTTGCTCAAGTTTTTGCTTTCTGAAGCACTGATGGGGACTGAGAGAGCCCTGGCTACTGGGAGCAGCTTCAGGGTGTCCCATGCAGGAGAGCAGAGCACGGCTTAACATTTTGGAAGTGTTTCTGGATGCCTCCTGCCAAGCTGTTCTACCTGCCCCCTCCTAAGCACCGCAAGAAGCTGCGTAAGAGCACAGTGATGGGGTTTGAGCAGCATCCAGTTCTCCCCAGCAGAGTGAGGGATGCAGGCTGGAGGCCAGCGCTTGTCTCTACAGCCTCCTGGAGGGCCTGATCCTGCTCACACGCTGGGGTACATCATGCACAGACGCCGCCCTGATCCAGCGGCGTTGCTGTGATTTCATTAACACGCAGGCACAGCAGCTAAATTACATTTAATAAATACCTAATGAGAAGATGACGGCCTCTTCTGGACTCTCAGCAGTCCCTTTGGTTAGTCACAAGCTCAGAAAAGTACAACTCGAGCTTCAATAATTGATAGTGCACTAATGCAGAGCTCATGGGTAGAAGGGGCCCCATTAATTACTGCTGGGCAGCCTCACGGCTCAGGCACCAAATGCCACCGAGCAAGTGCTCTTGAAATGATGCTAATAAATACAGCAGCTCTGCGTGCTGCAAAGCACAAGCAGGTCCTGTCCGCTCGCTCCGGAGATGGGCCAGTAGTCCAGAGGCTCAGTAGGGGACTACAGCAAAGTGCAATTTAAATTAAGGTGTTTCGGGAAAACCAATCTGAGTGCTGGCGCTGGGTTTGCAGTGAGTTCTTGGAGGCAGGAAGGACTGGGGCCAAGCGAGCTCCCCGCAGTTCTTACCCTGGGTGTCCAGTCCAAAGCCACCTGATGCTTCACAACCCCTGATCCAGGGTGGAAATGGGTCTGAGACGGCCGTAGAGCAGGGCATCAATCTTTCTGGAGTGTTTTTTGAGCCGCTTAAATCATGGCCAGTAGCTGGTTGTTAACGTTCCCCAAGGGCTGGAGGGTGCGAGGCGCAGGGCTCCCTCCAAGCCAGGAGCAAGGTTAGGGGAAAAAACAGGACTTTTGCAGAGTGGATTGTCCAGTAAAGAGGAAAACAGGGGCAGAAAGAGGCGAGCTGCCTTGCAACCCCCCAGGAGATTGAGCCCTGCTTGCCTACTCCGCTCCCGAGGCAGCCTCAGCCCACCACCACGCTTCACCCCCTCAGTAAAAACAGTGAAATTTCTGTCTAGCGCAAAGGAGGAGGAGAGATGCCCTGAGTTTGTAAAGAGTTTGTACAGGACAAATGATCAAAAGTCATTGTAAATCCAATCACATTTAACTCTACACTTCAGAAATGTTCAGGCACCTTCCTAAAGCCTCCCCTGCTGTGGCAGTGATTCTCAAGGTAATTTGTGCAGCACCTGTCAAAGAGACAATTTTCACCTTTCAATGAGGGTTTTAGGATGTTTCGGTCAATGGGATTTTCTGGGGGTAGCAAGGGTGCGGCGATGAGCCCAGGGTGAGCCAGCGGTGCCTCAGGTGAATGAAGAGCTCCTGGAAATCAGTGGCAGGTGTCCTGTCTCCCCAGAAAAGCTTTCCTTCCCCTGCCTCCAAGAAGGGATGCTTGTGAGAAGAAAGCAATTTTTATGCCAGAAAAAGTGATGTTGCAGAAGAGGTGAGCTGGAGAGGCAACAGCAAATCTGGAGAGGAGAGGGCTCGCGATGTTCCCTGTCCTCCAGCCATGCTGGCTCGGGGACTTCTGTGTCCCCAACGCCTCCCTGTGCTCCCAACCCACCTCCTCCTGAGCGAGGATCTGCCTGAGCAGCCAGCAGACCTCTTGGCACAACAACCCGTGTTTGAAGATGGGAAATCACAGAGGAGCAGAGATGAAAGGAGGTAAATAGTTCCTTCTGTGCTCCTGGGGCTGGCTCGGCGCAGGCACTGCCTCCGGTGCCATTGAGCCCAGCAGCAGTTTGCCAAGAGCACCCGGGGCTCTGCAAACCCCAGCGTCTCCTACAGGTCTTAACTGGGCTCAGACTCTCGGTCATCCCGTTATAACTCCCTTAAAAGTATTTAGCTAAGGTATCTGACATAAACCAGTCACCGTGGACCCAGACGAGGTGTCCTGGGAGAGGATAAATAAGCAACCCTTGTACATACACAAACACCCCCAACCAAAGATGCAGGAGTTATTAATGAATTTGTGTAAAAATGGCATTTCGTTAAGAGCCCAACAATACCTCAGCCATATGGTGTTGTATTTACCATCCCCACTCAAAGCGCAGCCCTTGTCAGCTCTGAAAGCTTCTAGCTAAAAACAGGGTGGAGGTGATAATGGATTTTCAAAGGGACAATTATTTGCTGGATTTCTCGTGATGCAGAGATCAATGGCAGATGTTTTTGCTTTATCCTGACCCGTTTTTGGTCCTGAAAATGAGTGTACGTTGGGCTGCCTGGCCTGTACAGAGCTTGCAAAGCCAGTCTGGGAATCGTCCCCATCTGCTTTTATGTGCAGCTCTGGAAGGGATAGGAACTATTTACTAATCTTAGGGAGAGCTGGATTGTGGTGACACTGCTGGTGCTGATCCAAGTGGGACCTACAGGAAGGATGGGGACAGACTTTTTAGGACAGGACAAGGGGAAATGGTTCCAAACTAAGAGAGGGGAGATTTAAATGGCATATAGGGAAGAAATTTTTCACAATGAGGGTGATGAAACACTGGCCTAGGTTGCCCAGGAAGGGAGTGGAGGCCCCATCCCTGGAAACATTCAAGGCCAAGTTGGATGGGGCTTTGAGCAGCCTGGTTGAGTTGAAGATGTCCCTGTTTCTGCAGGGGTGTTGGAATGGATGAAGTCCCTTCTAACCCAAAGCATTCTATGATTCTGTGAAGGTGGCCAGAAGGGAATTCTGTCTTCTTCCAGGAACAGGGATGGGGCTGCAGGAAGCTTCATCCCAGTCCTCCTGCAATGGGAATCACAGCCTGCTCTGAACCTGCATCTCTGTGGCTTGACCTAACGTAGAAGAAATACAACAGTTCACTTTACTGATCAAAACTAATCCAACCTTAAATAATCAACCCTTAAATAAGGGCTCTGGCTGGCTTTAAACCTCTGATTACAGCCATCACCGGGTAGCTGTGCCATCCAAGGGGTGTCTGTGCAATAGG
This sequence comes from Clamator glandarius, assembly GCA_033459285.1. Taxonomy (NCBI): domain Eukaryota; kingdom Metazoa; phylum Chordata; class Aves; order Cuculiformes; family Cuculidae; genus Clamator; species Clamator glandarius. The sequence continues at coordinate 4,230,995 of JAUNZM010000104.1, forward strand.
GGTGGATCTGTACATGTGCACACATCTCAGGAGCAGCGAAAGGGCCTGATGCTTTCCATGGGAGGGGAGGCAGGGGCTGGGATGGTCCAAAGGAGTTGTGGAGACCTCGCTGTGCAGCTCAGCCCCAGAGGGTACAGAGATCCCTCCCCAGTGCAGCCCAAAAGGCACCGTCTTCCCTCTGGGGAAGCATAACTCTGTGAGCATTTTTGAAATGTTTCCTGGCTGCATCCCACTTGGATGCTTCTTTAAATCTCCACTCAGCTAAAGAACATCACAGCACATCTCCCACCACCTTAAGAGAAGAGATTTACGATGAAACTACAAGAGGGAGCAGCAGACGGGGCGGGATCCGCTGGCCAGCTTTGGCTGCTCAATGAGGGAGCGCGACTCATGGATTTGACAATGGGTGAAGGAATGATGTGCTGGGTGAGTAATTCTTAGCCATAGTTCTGCTGTGCTTGGGAGATTATGATAGTTTAGGCAAGCAGATGCCTCCCTAGATCAGCTTCCTGCTAAATTAGCATTAGGTTTTTACAGCACCGGCAAGCTGTCAGCTGCTCAGGAGCCCCCGTTCCCAGAGCACAACATTCTGCTGGGCTTTAAAAGTGCCTTTGCGGTATAATAAATGGCCTGCATCAGCTACAAGAACAAACAGGTTAGGTTTCCAGACCCCAGAGGTGCTGCGCTTGGTGCTAAGCAAGGTAGGACGGCTGCAGAGATGGGGTGGGATCCACCATCCCTCCTCCGGCAGCAAATCCTGGATATTGCTTTTGCCCCATTTTGCAGGGAATAAAGGGAGACAGAGGATGGAAGCAGATCCCAGAGCTCTGTGCCTTTTCAAAGCTCCCAGCAAAGCCTGTTCAGGGTTGCAACAGACACCTCTGGCAGCTAGAGGCTGGAGTAAGTCGCAAGTCCTTGCTTTTACCAAAAACCCAAGTAGGATTGATGGTCCTGGCTCCCAGCATGTCCCTGTCCCCAACGGGGTGGCATCGCTGTGGCACTGACAGCCCCATGCTGTTGGGAGCTGCGCCTCAGAGACCTGCCCCCAAGAAACTCTGCTCCCAAAAAAATCCCCCAACTTTCTGGGACAGCCCTGTTTTTCCATGCTTTTCGACATTCGATTTAATCAACTTGCTAAAAATCATAACATTTCATCAACAACTGCATTTGCTCATGGGAGAAGATGATTGCTGTAGACGAATTAATTCTGAAGATGAAAAATTGCACTGGAAAGCTGATGTGTGTCCATCCCCAGATCCAGGGAAGAGGCTGCTCCTGCTCTGGGCTGAGCAAACGTGAATGGCTTCAGGCTGGGCACCACTATGATCTAGTTTCCAAGACCAGGGATGCGCTGCAGCCTGGGGTCTTGGACCTTTGTGTTGGAAAGGGTGAAAATAGCAGAGACCCCAAGGTGTCCTCAGTGCTGGGCATCACCGTGAATTTCCTCCAACTTTCTGATGCAAAGACAGCTATAAAAGGGACATTCTGGTCCCAGCCAGCCACCACAACACTGCAGGGTGAGTGATGAGGGGGTTCTGGTTGCAGATTCCCAGGGTACAGCCCCGAGACCCCTGCTCCGGTCCCAGAGGACCCTTCCCACTGCACCTACCTGGGTGCTTCCCCCCGCATCCTTGCAGCGCCCACATCTGCCTCTGCTCCCCAAAATTCCAAGCTCCCACCCCGTGCCACTGCCAGGGCTGATTTGATTTCCAGTCCTGAGGAGCACTTGTCTTGTACGGGCTGGTGAATAATTTATAGTTCGCTCATGAGGAAAAGCAGTGGGGAGTGCAGAGAAGGGAGCGGGGAGAGAATAAATATGTATTTATAAAAAATGGAAAAAGCTAAAAAAAAAAAAAAAAAGTAATAATAATAATGCCCAAACCTCCCCTGTAAACTGTTCCTTTGATCTAATCCAGAATAAATTATACATAATGGAGCTGGTTGGGTTTGCTTGCCGACAGCATGAATAAAAAAATAGAAAGCAAAAATGAGAGCCAAACCATTTGGGCTCATAACAATGTGCTCAGTGTAGATACTTCATCTGGTATTATTTCACAGCAGCTAGCACAGATTTTCATGAGAAAGAAACCCATTTTTAAACTGGGGATGCGCTGTGCTGGCAATGAGCTGGCAGTAATGCTTGAGCATCCGAGGAGGATATTTTTCTTGCAACACCACGGATTCCCCAACATCTTCCACTAAAGGATCTAAGGTCACCAGGTCTTTCAAGACAGCACTTTCCTGCAGGCCTCGAGGTAGATGCTGTTACCAAAACTGTCAAACAAGGTTGATGCAACAAAAAAAAAACCCAACCTTTTTGATTTACAAAGCAGATCCACAGGATGCAGGACTTAGGGGTTTACTAAGTTTGTGGATAACACAAAACTGAGGGGAGCTGTTGATGCTCTTGGGGGCAGAGAGGTCCTGCAGAGGATCCCTTCCAACTCAGGACTCTCTGTGATTCTATGAAAGTTTTAACAACTCTGAATTATTTCCCCTATTATTTTCCCTCATCTTTCTCCTCTCCTTCCTCCACTCTCTTTCCCCCTCCCGCGGAAGGGAATTATTGAATAAGGCAACTTAACAGAGCTGATCCTTCATGCAGAGCTTAGCTTATTGCTCTAGGATGCAGACTCATCAAGAAACAGTCCATAAAGAATTCTCACCCAGCTCAGGAGCCGATTCAGTTTCAAAGGCTAATGGAAAATCACTACTGTTAAGAAGTCAGGCTGCACACTTGCTCTGACTTTCTCAGGCGAGAAGGGTATTGACCATATAGCCAATGCTCCAAAAATAAAAATATTCCCGAAGGTTTGGTTTCAGCATCCAATTAAAAATCCTAGCAAAAATACCAGCCCTTTTAAACATGCAATTACAGAGCCAGGGAATCAGACAGGTGCTGATATGGGGGCAGTCAGGGTCATCTGCGAACCAAAAACGCCTCCTCAAATTTAGTCTTTTGTCATGAAATGAGAAAGAGAGAAAGATCACCAGTGGCAAATGGCAACCAATTAGCTTGGGAAGAATAAAAGGCCCCTGAAGGTCTGCACTTAATCAGCATCCTCAGCTAAGGAGGGATGCAGCCTCTCCCCAGCGATGCTGATGCTGAGGCCGGCTCAGCCCTCACAGCTATCATTCCTCTGGAAGAGCAAGTGCTTTTGGGAAAATCAACCTGCCCTTTTTTGAAGGAAAGACACAGTTTTCCTTCTGGATCGCTGCCTTGGGAGTAGGGAGAGCTTTTGCCACCTGCACTGGACGGCTGCTGCCTGCAGCAGGGCTGCATGGGGGTCAGGGCAAGCTCACTCCTTGGATCATGAGCTCACCGCGAGCTCCTGGTGAGATGACCACAAGCCTCTGCAGCTGATCCCCTTTCAGAAAGCTCGCACAGGGAGGCTCACAACCAAGCTAAAGGTCAACTTCATGTTTGACATGAGAGATTATGCTGCATATCAACACGCACGTCTGTACAAAGTGAATGGGCTGCTTCACAGCTCTTTTAGCTGTGACCTTCTTTTGATCTATTTGAAGTGTCTGTTTATTTGGTCACAGTTCTTTTAAAACCCACCTTGAGGGAATTCACTTTCCTCTTCCCATCCCAGCTCAAGCCGTGCTACTACAGCTCCAGAACCAGACGTGTGAGAGGAGAAAAATCAGCAGAGTCATCACCTTTGTCCTGGGTTCCAGAGCATCCTGAAGGCAGCCCTGCTCAGGCAGCCCTGGAGTTGTGCTAAAGGTGTCTTACCTTCTCCCTAGGGGTGCTTGGCCATGCAGGAGGTGAAGAAGCATTTGTAATGATGCTTAATTCTTCCTAATTTATTCATTGGTGGAGCCAAAGAGGGCTAGCCTATTCCCATCGTTTTATAAGTGGCAACTAGCTTGTGAAGTGAAGCTTGGGATTCTTGGAAAAGGAGCAATGTAGGGTCAGGCTTTGGCTCATCATCATCATCATCAGGCTTTGTGAGGGCATCCACAAATCTCACAGCTGCACAGAAAAGACTGGGTCAAAGCAGCACCAGAAGTCTTTTCAGGCATCATCCACGTGGGGCTGATTTGTGCTCCAGGAGGGTGCAACCAGTTGTTTGCCAAACTAAAGCACCAAACCGTGGCTCGGAACAGCCTGGGGAATTTCCATTCACTTCGGGTTCAGGGGGTCTTGCTTGCAAGTGAGAAATGCGTCACTAATTGGTACCTGCTTGATGTGAATTGGAAATACTAGCCCTGAAGACTAAGTCAAAGGAAACAAGTTACCTGCAACTGAGCAGAGACACGGAACAAGCCAAGCAAAGCTTCAGCACCTTGCAGATCAATCACAATTATAAATCTAGTTAGGAGTGGATGAATGTTCACTGAGGTCACTTAAGGGCACTCTTATTAGAGAAGTCTATTAGCAAAGAGGCTAATAATATATGTTAGGCTGCCAAATGGTCTAATTATAAACATTACCTGATGGCGCAGGCTCATCTACTCCCTGCTGGTGCCTTGCTTTCCTCCAGACCAGCTTCATGCCACTTTATCTTGGAGAAGGTGCAGTTGTTCCTGCAGCATCTGTGGGTCCAACCATGCCTGCCTTTACCCCACCACCCAGCACGGTGCTTCTAAAACCACATCACCAGCCATCCCCTGCAGAGCCAAGAGCTTGGCTGGTGATGGTGTCGACCACCAGCACTGCCCAGGTCAGAGCAATAGAGGTAGAAAGCTTCTAAGCTGCATTTTCAGGCACAGGAAACTGTGCAGAACATCTCACTTGTTTCAGGCCACTTTTTTTCTCTGAGGGGTGGTGTAGGTCGTCATGGTTTACATGGGACATTGTCTGTCATAGATAATCAGTGGGAGATTGGTTTCCAAGACATTGAGGAACAACCTTTCTCATGTTCTGGGGATGCTTCCCTCCCTGAGGGCTGCTCTGCAGCTCCCTCTGTGCAGGGGGAAGCTACATGGGTCTCAACCTGCACCCAGAGGCACATCTGCCCCGTGGGATCCCAGCATCGTGCTGGGGTGTCTGGCTGTGGTTGCCTCCTGCTGGCACAGCTGGAGAGACAGTGGATCCAGCTGATCTGTGGTTAATTTAACCTCATTAATGAACCCCCCTGGTAAATTCAACACAGCAAGCTACGGCAGAGAGGTTTTTCTCCAGCCACATTTGCGTGTGAGAGGCATGGAGAGACGCAGGCAGCATCCCTGTACGTGGCTGGGCTCGGACACACAGTCTGCGTCCAGCCAGGGACCGTGGCAGGCGGGGGCTGGACACCGGTCACCACTCCCACACTGCAGCTGCTGGGCATGAAATGAGTCGTCTTTGCAACCAGAAGGTGATGTAGGGCAAAAGCTTTTTGCAGCTGCAGGATAAAATGGTGTTTGAAAGCTCTATCTAATGGTCTGCAAATTTTACAAGTGCCTAATGGGGTGATGAGTACCGTAACACTCATGGCTTGTGTTTTTGCAGTATAATTACCTTTCTTCCACCTGCCTCTGCCTCCTCCCCATGCTCTCGCTGTTGTAAACATCCATTCCCACAAGCAGCACTTCTACCCTGGGGATTTTTCCCATCCACTTCATCCCTCCTCCAAATCTCACAAAAGCTTTTCTCCTCTAATGGGCAGCATTCTTCTTTAGGATATTTTTAAAAAAACAGGATTTGCTATGGACTGCTTCTGCCTGTTTTTCTTTATTGAGAGCTCTGATTCAGCTCCAGCAGCATCGCAACTCTGAGCTGGTCTCAAGCAGAGGCAAGTTGAAGCTACCCTGACACCCCCAGCTGCAAAGACCCCATGTGGACAAACTCAGGAACATTTATATTCCAGTAACCACATTGCCAGTACCTCAGGGTGCTAGCACAGCGCTGTATGAGTAAAGAGCTGTTCTCCCTTCAGGGGTTTTCTTGCTTCTCCTTAGAGGAGCACAAAGTACAGCATCAGACCAATGTGGCCTGGTTAACTCTGTCCCTCGGGCATCTCTCACACCCTTCCTGCTTGGTTTTCACCATGGGAAATTCTTACAGAGCATTTCTGGTCTCTGTTTCAGCACATCCTCAAGAGCACGGTGACATTACCCACCCCAGAGCACTAACCCACTGTCCATCCTCAGAGCAATTCTGTATCCTGTAGAGGCGGCTCTGTCTGTCTGAGCCAGCTCTGATTTCTACATCAGCTCTGGGGCTGAGATCAGCAAAATCTGCTCTGCCACATCCCAAAATACAGCCCCAGCAGTCAGAGCCCGCCGTGGAAAATCTCTGCTCCGATGTCCCTCCACTTGACTCCAGATGCGGAAAGGGATCCCCAAGAAGGGGTAACAATGGGGTGCAGCAATTTGCATCCCGGCTTCCCAAAGCCCAGCCAGCTCCGCAGCTTTAAAGTGCCTTGGAATGTCCAGATTGGCTGTCGGATTTTGTATCTATATTACACCGAGACCAAGAAACCCAGATTGAGCTGGGGCTCAGGGCAGGGCGAACACAGAAAACAGGGAGACAGTGAGCTCAGCGGGGACGCAGGACACTGCTAAGGGCAGACTTATCGCGTCCTTTGCATGGGTGAGAAATGAAGACAGCGCGCTGGGAGAAACCCACCACCACCTGCACTGCATCCTCTAAATGCAGCTGATACCCCTCACTAGAGCCCAAGCCTCGAGCCTTGCTGGCTCTACAGGTATCTCTGGGATGACCTCCACACCTCAGGCAGGAAGGGCTCAGTCCTCCAAAACTGTCCCAGTGGAACCGTGTGCTGCCCTGCGCTCCCATCATCCTCCCTGGAAAAGATGTGCTGGTGCCAGGGGCTCAGGAGCACCAGCGATGGGGTCAGAGCAGATGCAGCGAGAGCAAGGCTGACCCTGGGTCCTTTGATGGAGACATCTTTCAAGGAATCCTAAACAGCCTTATTAGATGTTTTATTCAGTTTTCATAAGTATTCCTTCCTGTAAAAGAGTAAATGAGGAGCCCGGGGCAATGCCAAGGGGTCTCTTTTTGTTCCTCTTGGCAGAACATCAGCTTTCAAATGATTTTTGCCATAAGGAAGAACAACATGCAAATTCAGATCCCTCTCCTTTTTATCTCCTCCTCCCCTCTCCTCTCTGCAACCACTCTCCTCTTTCTTCTGCGGATTCCCCCTCTTTTAAATGCAGATCAGTGCAGGCACAACTCATTCAGTCATCCCAGTTGCTGGGAGGTGGCAATGCTATTTTTCCAATTAAATTTGTTATTGGGAGGTAGGGGGACGGTCCTTCTTTCTGTCCTTGCTTTTCCTAGGAGGAGGGGGAATGGTTTTAAGCTGAAAGAGGAGAAATTTAGATGAGACCTTAGGAAGAAATGTTTTCCTATGAGGGTGCGGAGGCCCTGGTATGAGAGCAGCTGTGGATGCTCCATCCCTGGAGGTGTTCCAGGCCAGGTTGGATGGAGCTTGGAGCCTCTGATCCAGTGGGAGGTGTCTCTGCCCATGGCAGAGGTGGAACTGGATGGGCTTTAAGGTTCTTTCCAGCCCAAACCATTCTATGATTCATTGCAGGGTGTGGGGCAGGACCCGGTGCATGGCCAAGGCAAGGAGATAAACAGAACAAGCCACTGCCAGAGCAAAGGTTTAACCGGAACCCAAGCATCATCACTAAAGCAAGTAGAAGAAATAATTGCTGCTCTCAGCATGCCAACAAGGAGGAAGAGCAGGGCTAGATTCTGCAGTGGGGGTGGTGAGCAGAGCCAGGCTTTCTGCTGATGGAAATCCACCATGAACACTCAGTCCCACTCTTCAAAGCACCAGACGTGTTTCCCTGCGAGCACGGGGCTGAGAAATCCTCTACTGCTCATTTTTTCCTGTTTGAAAAGTCATTTTTTAAAAAAGAAACGCTGCAAACATCTATAAAAGTTGTAAATAAATTATAAAAGCAACAGAAGGGAAATCTGAAGAGGAAAATCCATTGGTGGCTGAGAGGCGTCGATGCTCTCTCGGGGCTCACAGCCACCCCAGCACCATCCTAGCACCCACTGAGTGTTGTGTTTGAAATGAGACTCACCCCTTCATGTCTGCATAGCTAAAAGGGCTTTGGGTAAGTTCAGGTCTTCTCTTCTGATCCTTCTTGAGTCAAACACAAGCTTTTCTCAAAGGGCAGTAGGAAAACTCCAACCCATTAGCTGTTCAAAGCTTTAAGGTGCTGTGCTTGTGGCACTGTGGGAGCCTCTTGTGGGATGCTGATGAGAACAGCAGCTCCCTTTGCGTTAGGGCTGGGGTCTGAATCTCCTTCCAGCATTTAAATGCCCCAGAAAACCCAGGGAGTTAATGGGAAAGCTTTCTTATTTACCCAGGAACCAGTAGAGGTGGGGATGTGGCATCCACAGCACCAACGCTCCCCTTTCCCAGTTATTTCAGAAAGACAGGAGCACTCAGCTGGGGTCAGGCTGCAAATACATCCAGCATTGTGTAGCTGTGTGGTTAACAGCAAAAATGGACAAAGGGCACGTCCCTGGTGCCCGTGGGCAGCTAAGGGCTCCGATGATGAGGCAGGCAGGTGGCTGGATGCACAAGGTGTTTATGACCTTGCTGCAACCTTGCAGCGAGCACCATCTCCTATCACAGGTGTGGGAAACTCAGCTTTTGGGTGTCGACTGTATGAATGAGCCAGGTTTCAGTCAATTTTGGCTAGAGATTGTGATTTCTAATCTCCCCCACCCTCCCATATCATCCCCTCAGCCAATTCAGTCCTACGAATCTCACGTTGATAGCGATAAAACCAAGCGAAGGTATTCCATCACATGCCATGAACTCAAATATCTTGCAATTATTTCTGCACAGAGGAAAACACTCCGGTAGGTACTGACTGAACTGAGCCACACTGCATCAGCTGGGCACCCCTTCTCCATCCCCTTTTCATAGAATCATAGATCTAGGGATGGGGCAGTCACGACTTCTCTGGGCAACCCGTGCCAATGCCTCACCACCCTCACAGGATAACAGTTTTTCTTTAAATCTAACCTAAATCTCCCATCTTTCAGCTGAAAACCATCCCCCCTCATTGTATCCCTGCAGTCTCCAAACAAGAGCCCCTCTCCAGCCTTCCTGGACCCCCTTTCAGCACTGTAAGCTGCTCTAAGGTCTCCCTGAAGCCTTCTCTTCTCCAGGCTGAACAACCCCAACTCTCAGGCACCTTAAACTCTCCCAGTCTTTTCCTGGGGGGGGGGGAAATAAGACCCAAATATCTAATTTTGTCCCAGAAAAATAAATTATTTAACAGCTTCCAGCCAATACTCCTCTCCAGCACTTCTGTCCCAGTACATTAGCACCCTGCTCAATTGCTAGTGAGAACTGGAGCATTTGCTCTGCTGGGATGCTGGGGTTCAGGTGCCTCCAGAAACTCTCCCAGCTCCCTTCTCTTTCTCCTGCTGCAAATGCGCCTGGAGATTTGCTTCGCAGCAATAGGTGAGAGAGAAAAGAGGCAGCACAGCAAGGAAATGAGTGTTATACCCAGGGGGCTGAAATAGCAGTGGGCAGGGATCCGGCAGTGGTCCTGAGCGGTTTGATCCAAAACACAAAAACAAAGCGAAAAGTTGCTCTGAAAAGCAGTCTCTGAGATGCAGACGGCTCCGGTCGCAGGGGGCTGGAGGGTCACATCCCCAGTGGCCATAGATCGATGCGGTGTCATTAAATCCCAGGCAGCTTTTTGCCTTGCGCAGCTCTGACCCTCTCGCCTCCCAGCCTTTATTAAAACCCTGCCTGGGGAGAGGTGAATGGCATGAAATGCTGCCGGAGATTTGCATAAATAAAACTCCCTGGAACAAATTACTTTGATGGTGCAAAAGTTCACATCAGAGCAGCCCACAGGGCACCGGGGTGACTGCGGGAACATTTCAGCATCGCTTAATGTTGTCAGCATCACACTCTGGTTTTCCCAGGGAGGAGGGCAGGAGCAGAGTCGTGTTGATGGGACTGAGAACAACCCCTCCCAAAAGCCAGGCTGGCTCATCACCAGCTAGGCAAATGAGCTTTGCCATGGGGCTCATGCCAAAGTAAAGGGAGGACACAGTGTGCACGGATGGACACCCGCCTTGGTCCTTTCAGGGCTGCAGAAGAACCCTCAATGGTTCGGTGACTCCTTCCAAGTGGCCAGTGTGTGGCTATTCATAGAATCACCAGGTTGGAAAAGACCCACCGGATCAGAGAGTCCCACCATTCCTATCAAACACTAAACCATGTCCCTCAGCACCTCACCCACCCATCCCTTAAACCCCTCTAGGGATGGTGACTCAATTCCCCTCCCTGAGCAGATGTTCTAGTGCCCAATGACCATTTCTGTGAAAAATTTTTTCCTAATGTTCAGCCAAAACCTCCCCTGGTAGAGCTTGAGTCCATTCCCTCTCATCCTGTCCCCTGTCGCTTGGAAGAAGAGGCCAGCTCCCTCCTCTCCACAATCTTACAGGTAATTGTAGAGAGCACTGAGGTCTCCCCTCAGCCTCCTCTTCTCCAGGCTAAACACCCCCAGCTCTCTCAGCTGCTCTTCATAAGGCCTGTTCTCCAGCCTCCTCAACCCAGGTGGGTGCCCAGACCCTGCACAGAGCAGTGAGAGCCCTTTCTGAGCCAACTAAACATCCCTCAGGTCCTGCTGGTGCACAGCTCCCTCAGGACTGGCTTAGTTTGCAGTTTGGCATCGCAGCACCTGCCTGGGCAGGTTGGAGCAAGCTCTCAGCTCCTGGAAATAACTCCTCCACCGCTATTCCATCAATACCAGCTTCTGTACAGTCAATTGCTTTTTTGTGTTTCTTCCCAATGCACTGCAGCACATGTACAGAGACATAAAAACAAACTAGTATAAATTACCTTCCAGGCAAAGCCCGAGGACTTATAAATTGCTTAAAAATCAAAGCACATTCCGGGGGGGAAATTGGAAGGGGAAAAAATGTGCATATAGGCTTTTAATAAAAACGGTGTCATGGAGGAATCTCACAGTCCTTTCAAGACATTAATTAACTGAGTCCCAGTGCACCTCTCCGATGCAGAGAAGAGTTAGTGCCCCCAACCACTTTCCAGATGGATGTGCACGTCAAAGCCTGCTGAAACACCCCATCTCGGGGTGGGACAGCGTTTTGGGGTGCCCTCCCAGGGCACTTGAGAAGCAGTGATTTCACAGCTCCGCTGCGAGCCAAGAGCCAGTGCTGAATGCAGCTCTCCTGGCTGCGTGAGCCAACAAGGGCTTTTCCAGGAATAGGAATAGGATCAGAAGGAAAACAGCAAGGATGAAAAGCAAAAACACCAAAAAGGGGGGTTCTAAATGAACAACTATGAATTTAAAGCACAACCCCAGCTTTTGGCATTTTAAAGTGATGAGGTTTTAATGTCGGAAGACAACCAGCAAGTGATGGAAAGGAGGTTCAGCCTGAACAACCCTGTTGGAAAAGCAGAGACCTTTACACTCACTCGACCTCAGGATCTGGAACCAAGGTCAATGCACCCAGTACTGCAAGCCCAGTGATTGTAAAACATTTGCTTTAATCTCACACTTACTGCAGCTGAACAGCGAGGCCAGAGAAGGACCCGCAGCCTCTCTGGGGCTGCTGGAGGAGTCTTGCGAAGAGCCACGAGTTTCGCTGCCTCTCTCGCCCCAGCTCCAGCCTGCTGCTCACCCTCCCAGCAAGCCGTAGGATTTTCCTGGCTAATCTCAGCAAAGTCAGAGTCAGAATAGGGATTGATGTGTGAAATGGCATACGGTGAGATATATTCTGGATACATCGCCGGGAGCGTTTCATGATGGGAAGCCAGCAAGGACTCTAGCAGTGCTTTGACCCAGACTCAATCGTGGCACGCGTTGGCTTTTCCTCCCAAGGACCCATTAGTCACTCCTCTGAATATCAACCAGGCTCACATGTAGCACACCACTCAGTTCCCTCAGTGCTGCAAAGATCCCCCACATTGTAATTCCAAAATAACATTGCAGTTCTTTAATGATCAATAGCAATTACTAAGTCATTTATATCCAATAAAGGCTGCAGCAGGAGGTCTGTGTGATACATTACTGTATAAATTCATGCCATGAAACAGATTAACAAAGCATTATGAAAAGCAAGCTTATTATTTGCATGAACACGAGGCTCAAGAGCTAATTGAAGCAATCCAGCAAAATGTCAATGACTTCTTTTGTGTATGAAATATTCATTAAAGGCAAGCACTTATTTGTGAGCGATTGTTTATTTATACCTTTTCATTTGCATTCTGCTATAAAACTGTCTGTCTTTCCATTAGGGCACAGCCAGCGCCACTTTCATTTGGAAACACTGGGTCTTTAAAATTGCCTCCTGTCTGGTGAGAGCGGAGGGGGATTTTTCTTAAGCGATGGCTGCACGGGATGTGTCAGGGCTGATGGGCAGGGACTGAGAGCAGCTACATGAGTGATGAATTTCCCCTCCATCCTCATCCTCCCCCTTCTCAGGTGCCACCCTGCTTGTCGTGGCAGGGAGGTGAGAGTTGGAGGAGCCTCGTTTGACGCCAGGTTTAACACCCCGATTCTCTATGGGAAGAGCTGAGGGACACACCAGCCTTTCTTCTTATTATTTTATGTACATTGGGTTGATTTTTACGCATTTATTAATGCTAATGAGCATCATTTGCCCCATGCAAAGGAGGCCATGGAGGGGCTGTGCTCACCCTAGAAAGCAAGCTGGTTGCCCTCCTCTCTCCCCATATCTACTACAAATTACTGTTTTTATTGCTCTGTCATTGCATCTGAGAACTGAGCAGGGCACGCAGGGCCAAGGAACACCCCTCAGAGCCATAGGAAAAGCATCCCAAAAAAGAGAGAGAGGTGGAGGCACAGCCATGGTTCAGCCCCTCCTTGTGCCACGGGTCCCCAGGGAGGACAAGCAGTGGGACATGGAGGGTCTGGGCGCCGTGCCACCTCCCCACACTCGCTGCATTCTCCCTTTTAAGCCCTAAATGAAGTTTTTTTCCAAGCCCATCTATTTGCAAGGACAGCTCTCAGACTACAAATCAATGCGCCACCGTATCTTATTTGCTCTGCAGCCGGCTGAGCAAAACAACATCGCACCAACAGAGACATGAATCTCTTTCATTTATCTTTGTGCTAGAAAAATTTCAAGGCTGAAGGTTTTGTTGGCTGGTTGCTGGCACTGTCAGAAGCGTGAGATGTTATGAATGGCTGGATGGGGGCTCCGTATTTGTTTTCTCCATTATTTCCTTGGTCTAAATCGCAGTTTTACTAAAGCACATCCCCAGTTACTGGGAAGACAAATGTTTGACCAACAGGTTCGGACAGGATGCAAGGATTAATCTTGCATTGGCTCTTGGAGGCAGGCTGCAGGGGAGGTAAATATATCATTATCCCTGATAATGCCCATTATTCTAATTATCCCCTAATAACAAGGGAAAATGCCCATGCATTGTGCCAGCAGAAGACCTCATGACCATCTCTCAGAGACTCAGGATCTCACTCCTCTGTGCGTTGGAGGTTGCAGGGACGAGCTGCTGGGAGGAGAGCAAGGTCTGTTCTCCTGCCCCTGAACAAAGCTATCCCTGAGCTGCAGCTCTCCTTCACTCTAGAAAACCTAAAGGACCTGCTGTAGCTCACCCCCAAATATCCCATTGGAAACACCCTTCCCAACAGCTACTTCATGGATCAGCCACATGAATCTCACGGAGCATTTTGCCGCTCCCCTGAGCTCAATACCACACTGAGAAGGGTTTGCCCAGACCCCATCCCACTGCTTACACAGCAACAGGAGCAAGCAGGCTCTTTGCTGGCCCTTCCCAAAGCTCTCAGCACATTATTCGAGCTCTGAACCACAAGCGACACCGTAGTTATGTTGCACAGACGTGTCTGGTCCTAACAGGTGGGAGGGCAGCATCCGTATCTTCAGCATCAGCAGGAAACAGCAGATAAATACAGGCAACAACCCACCCCTCCCACAGCCCCCACACGTCCATCCTGCCATTAACAGCAGCTGTTGTTTTTACTGCCACTTCATTAGCAGAGATATTGAGGGGCAGAGCCTTCATTCATTTTCTGAACAGCTACCAGCGAGCCTCACTAGATGCTTTCCCTAGAAATGGAATTCAGTAGGGCAGGGCATGATGGAAAAATACACCTCCCTGTGGTAGGAGCCAAGCCCTGGGGTGTCCCAGTGTCCAGCAGTGAACACGAGGATGATGGGATGAACATGCATGAGGATGCACAGGATGAGTGTGTCCAAGGATGTGGGACAAGAGACTGTCCCAGCACAGCTGGATCATCTCAGCCTCATGGTGTAAGAGGCAGCTGATGCTGACTCCGTGCCCCAGAGCTGTGGGAGGGGAAGGATCTGAGCAGTACTGAAGCCGTACTGAAGTCATACAGAAGTAATCAAGTGGCTTTTGGAGCTAAGAGCAGCACTGGGAAAGTGCTGACACCAGTGCACTGGCTGGGCCCTTTAATGGCTTTTAAATCACAGAGGTTCAATGGGGAAAAAACAACCCAGAATGTTTACTCACCCTTGTGCAGTGTCTTACTTGCGTATAATTGTTTCCTATCACAAGACATACCATCCAGTGCCACCTTAATTACAGCAATCAAACCTAACACTGTACAAGATGTGCTAGCAAACAAGTCCTCCGATGCCCCCAGGAGCCTTGGCCGTGTCCCGTGGCAGCATAGTCACTCATGTGGACATTGCAACAGGGGATTAATTATAAAGGGGGTCACCTCAGATTTCTTTTGATTGACCCCCATTAGTTGTGGGGATCCCAGGGACGGCTGCTGGAGCATCCGAGCACAGCCCACTGCTGCAGCAGAATTCTTTTCCCCATTTAGCATTCAAACCCCTATCATTTAACTTCAAAAGCACATAAGACTTCCCAGTAATCACATTAAATTGGCATGATTACACAGACCCTGCTCAAACCTCGCTGCCACAGCCAGGACCAGACCCAGCACCCTCCAGCCCAGCCACAGTTTTGCCAGTGGGCTGGGCCAGCTGCAGGATTTTCTGTTACTCCCACTTTTCTAATTAGAAATAAACCCACTGCAATGCCTTTTGCATGAAAAACAACCACTGGAACCCTCCCAGAACTGTATTTGTGGAGAGGCAATGACGGCACAGGACAGCTCAGAGGATCCAGGAGTTCCTAAGCAGCACCAGCTCCCCAGCGCTGCTGAGGGGAGGAAAGCGCGTGGCACACATCGTGCCTGCCCTACTTTCCTGCTCATGTGATGGTGCTGATGAGGATGCACTCGCGATGCATTTTTTAAAAACCCAAGCCTATCCTGAGGATTCAACTCTAGAGACGTTTTCTGAGGATGATGCTAGAGATGTTGGAAAACATCATTTCCAGGGAGGGCTGAGAACCAGCTGAAACCAGTCCTCTGTGTGTCTCTGAAGCTGTTAATTAGACAAGAATTAACAAGCTGGGAATCATTTGATTCTTAACAAGGGCATATCTCGATTTCACCAGGATTAACGTCACCTGGACTCCTCAAGCTCAAGTAACACACTTCAGTACGTCTAGCTGCTTTCCTTCCTCCCTGCCTCACTAAAAACTTTGGTGTTGGGAGGGTTTAGGAGTTTGTCAGGGCTTCTAACCTCCCTCTTTCCTCTACGGACATTTGAAGCTCAGGGAGAAACTTGGGTGAAGAGGACCCAGTTACAGCAGGGCCCGTGCAAGGTTCTTGCTGTGCCCCCCAATCTGGGGCTGGAGGAAGGGCCCTCGAAGAGCAAAGGATGGTGCTGGGGAGGCTGTAGGTTTTGCTTAGTCTGGGTGGCCTTTTTCATGACCTTATTGTAAGCAAAATGAGTTTTTCTTAAATCAACAAAACTCTCTTTCTCCCAGCAGGGAGCCTGTAGGGAGCACTCTGGGCTCCTCATGCACAGGGGAATCTCCAAGACCCCTCCAAGGTCAATTTTCATAGAATCAAAATCCTAGAACGGTTTGGGTGGGAAGAGACCTCAAAGCCCATCCAGTTCCACCCCCTGCCATGGGCAGGGACACCTCCCACTGGATCAGGCCCCATCCAACCCAGCCTTGAACGCCTCCAGGGATGGGGCAGCCACCACTTCTCTGGGCAACCTGGGCCAGGGCCTCCCCACCTTCACAATTTTGATACTGGTTTTCACTCTTATGCAAAATACTGAAACGCGTTAGCAAACGAAGCAGTCTATTTTATTCTGCAATTAAATATTCTCTTCTGCCACAACCGCCTGCCCCTCGGATGCACTGGAAAGCAATCAAACACTTAATGGGAGCAGGTCACGGGTTTACTTGGCAGCCTACCGAGTTTTACAGCATCCTTCGAACAATATTTTGAACACAGGGTATTCCCTGAGCATTGCTTCTGCCCGCAGTCCCTGCCAGTCCTCCAGTTCTCGGCAAACACCACAATCCTAGAACATCAAAGTTTCTCCTACAGGCTACTGGTTATGCAGAGACCATGAAATTTTAACTGAGGGCTGCGCTTTGCCAGGGCAGCTCCTGTCTAGCAGTGAGGGAGGAGGGCTAATTGTTTCATTTAAAAAGCTCTTACAGGGAAAAACTGCCCTGTATTTTTTTTATAATTGCATTTTATTTTTCCTCTTTCCCAGTCCCACACTCTCCCCTCAAAGACATCACTGCGAGCGAGCACATGTGTTAGCTCCAATGATTTATTCAGGAGCCACATCAGCTCTGCCTTCCACTCTGACAGTCTCAGGATCTCAATATTTTATATGGAAATCTCTAGCTCTCTGGCCCTGTTTCTGCCTCAAACTGCTTGTTTTGAACCCTTATCTCCGAGGTGCAGGGATGTAATAGGTGCTGTGCTCCTCCGCCACTCCAGAGTTCTTCTGAGCTTTCCGGATGCTTTGGAACCTCTCCCTGCCTGCAATCTCTCCTGTCAGTGGTGGGATGGAGTGTGTGATGAACCCTGGGTGGCGCAGCGTCCCCTGCCAGTGCTACCATCCCTATTCTGTGCCCGCAATTCATACACGAGTCGCCTCTCCTGGTGACAGCCCTGGAGTTAACTGGGTGTCACCTGGCAGCAACCTCTCCCTGTGCTTTTGCCCTTCTCTTTCAGGTAAAGAAATTCTCGTCCCTACAGCTGAAAAAATAGCCCTTTTCAGGGTGGATCCAGGGGCTGGCAGGCAGGTTTTGCTTTTCTTTGCACAGAGACCCCTGCAAGGATTTGCTTTGTGCAAGGAAAACCACTTGTGTTGAATTGGGGGATACTAAAATCACTGCATCCTGGCTCCCTGCAGCCTGGATGGCAAGACAGAAGCACATATGACCTAATTCCTCCTAGAGAAAGGGTAACAGTGTTGATTAATGCTATTCTCTGTGAATGGTTTTAATCAAGACTTGCAGAAACATTTGGCAGCAGCTCCAGGTCGCCTGTTAACAGTGGTGAGTTGCCCTAATCCCATTCAAACTTTGGAAGGAAAAGTGGAACGGAGACCTTTACTGGGTGAGAACTCTGGTGGGTAGAGGAGGCATCACACCAGCACAGAACCCTGCCCCACGGTGAAGCTCCAAAGGAAGCAGCAGGGATAGAGCAGAGACGCTGAGCTGATGTCTCCCTTGGGGCAGACCCTTCTGAGGGCTGGCTGACAGTTGCAGATGTAATTTTTTCAAGGGCTGCATTGCTCCAAAAATAAAAAGAAAAGACTCTTTTCAAAGGCAATGGCAAATTCACCCCAAATCTTTGGTTGCTCAGGCAAGCTTTTGAGCTCCTTGGCACTGTTTTAAATTTTTGAACAGAAAATTGGGTTTTCTTTGAAAGAAATGAGAAACGTCAACCAGATCAATGTAACCAAACCAGATCAGGAGGTTCAAGAACCTGCTGTTTTCCTCTGGAGTGTATCATAGAATCATTAAGGTTGGAAAAAAGACCCCTAAGATCATCAAGTCCAGCCATCAATACACCACCACCGTCTCTACTAAACCATGTCCTGAAGTGCCATACCTACACATTTTTTTAACACCTCTAAAAATAGAGACTCCCCTACTGCCCTGAGCAGCCTCTGCCAGTGCTTCCCCACTCCTTCAGTAAAGAAATTTTTCCTAGAATTCAATCTAAGCCTACCCTGGCACGACTTGAGGCTATTTCCTCTCATCTTTATCACTTGCTACTCGGGAGAAGAGACCAGCACCCACCTCACTGCAACCTCCTTTCCCAGAGCTGTAGAGAGCGATGAGGTCTCCCTTCAGCCTCCTCTTTTCCAGACTAAAGAAGCAAAGTTCCCTCAGCTGCTCCTTATAACACTTGTTCTCCAGACCCTGTTAGAGATAAGGGAGAGCCAGGTGTGCAGGGGAGTGAGGATGCTCAGCACCAGGTGTGTGTAGCTGATTCCTGCTCCGTATTTACATCCCACTGCATCCCACAGCATCCATATGGAACAGGGCTGCTAGCAAGGGAGACAGAAAGTTATGGTTCAATTGGAGAGAATAAAGGAAACAACTGAGATAAATCAATTTCAAGAGGGGGGAAAAATTCATATCTTTTACTGCTCTCCCAACAAAAACATAAAACACAAACAAATCAAGGGGCTGGAAGTGCTTCCAGTCCGGGACATGACCTGACTGAACAACAGGCTTTAATGTGGAGGGAGCTCCCATGAGGATTAAACCGCTGATAATAAATTATTGAGAAATATTAGGCGATGAATAGGCCTGACGCCAGATTGATGCACAGCAACGTTCGCAAAAAACAAATGCAAAAGAAGAAAAAAAGCACCCAAAAGCAAAGCAGTGCCAAAATCATGAGCTTTGAGCAGAGGAAAAAGGAGTGAAAGCCTCACCCAGAGGCTGTTTGGGAGGGTAAAAGGGGCAGAAATTTGTGTTCACGTGAAGGATCTTCACACCCACAGGGACACAGACAGGCAGCAGAGTTTGACTGGGAACAACCCACTGGGGAGCAAATTGGAGCTGCCATCCTCATCCTCCTTTCCCCAGGCACCCCTAGGGTTCTTCTGCGTGTGGCCATGCCCAATTCTAGGTTCTCCTCTATCTGGAGGAGCAAGAAGCCTGCCAGACGCCCCCGCTGCTGTGCACGAGCATTCCGGGTGCACGAGCATCCCAGGAGCGACCCTGCCTGCTCCTGCCCGCCTGCTCTAATGAAGGGAACAAAGGAGCCACACGCAGACGCAGCCATTAGAGGTGGCTCAGTGAATTTAATTTAATTTTTTTTCTTGTTAATGCTATTAATCACCATAGGCACACGTCAGGAGCCTTATGCATATTTAAACTGGGCCGGGAGCCAGTGATTTCTCGTCTGCAATTTCCTAATGTTAATAATGTTTCCATTAGCCATATTCAGGAAATCTGCCATTTTTTGTCCCCTTCTGGCCCATACTTTTTACTTTTAATTATGACCCAGTGTCAGCTATTGAATAGGTTGACGCATTTGAAGCCTCTGCAGAGATTTCTTTTTAATAATGCAATTTCTTGGCTGTAATAGCTCTATAACTTGAGTAATTAATGAACCACGAAGGCGGCATGCTCTGATACTGCCCATTCATTCGCAGAAATGCTTGCTGGTGGGAGAAATGCTCCTGACCAGGAAAGATCTCTGTTGCCATCTCCTTCCTCAGCCCTGGAAGAGCAGAGCTGCGTGTCACCACAGCATCCTCGCAGATGACGCCTCCAGATGCAAAGCAGGGTTTCTCCTCACTTAGTGACCCAGGGGATGACCCTGGGGGTCTCTATCCCCTCTCCATCCCATTGCAGCAGTCTCTGTGCTCCTACGGGGGATGGAAGTGGAGGGACTCACTACCAATAAATGATTGGTCGCGGGATGTGATAAACACGGAGCATCCCAAGAACAGTACCTCCTGATTTTAAAACCTGTGGATCTGGGCGTCAAGGAATTATTTCCCAGGAGCTAGGGGGGGAATGTTTAATTCATGCCTGCATCCCAGTTGTCTGATTGCATTGCTTTGTATCACGGACAGTGATACATGCTGAGATTATGGGGAAGAATTGGGGTTTTTCCGTTCCGTGCTCTCCTTTTCTAGCCTCAGTCCCTTCCAGCGCTGCTGTTTGTTGCTCCCTGTGCTTCTTGTTTTGGAGCTGGTTTACATTGCCCCAACAGAAGCTTTCACCGAGGAAGTCGTGTGAGGAACAGAGCAAAGGAAAAATCTATTCCGGAACGTATTGATCTGTACATTTTTCGAGGTGAAGCAGGCTGAGATGGTGGCAGCCGCTCCCGACGTCTGCAGCACCGGGAGGTGGAAGGGAAAGAGGCTCCAGCAGAAATAGCAGCCTGAAAGGAGAGGCCGGGACGGTGAAATACAGCACCTGGAGCCCTGTCTGCTAGAATCCTGCTCAGGGCCCAAGGGACTGCTGGGTTTCTATCCCCATCCTTATCCCCTTCCTCATCATTTATGTACAAAGCATCCCAGAGGCACTAACGGGTACATCGCATCTCGGGAAGCCCCTTAGCCCAGTGGCTTCACCAACAATCTCAGGCCACCTTCACAATCCCCCAGCACTCCAAAAGTTACGGCTCGAATAAAACATGACAACAGGAAAAGCGGAGAGGTCATTAGAAAATGAATCCCAGCTAGCAGGATTTACCATTTGTTTTGTACCAACGTGGCAGATCCATTGCGCTGACAGGATACAAGGAATTTCACCCATGACTTCAGAAAATATCTACAAAAAGCAGAAAGGGAAAGGCCTGTGGGCTTGGAGGGGCTCCCGCTGAGCCAGGTGAGGGGTTTGTACTGCAGGGCTGGGAGCTGCGATGCTCTCTGCAGGATTACGCACCAGTTTTTTGCTTTCCCCGTTTTGCTCCCAACTGCTCAGCCGTGCGAGACAGCTCATTAGAGCGGCCGCACATTTGAGCAGAAGAGATGATCAAGTCGTATAGGGAAAAAATAAACCATTTTAAACGTGGCTGGTTTCAGTTCACAGCTATCCATGGCGTTAATAACATAATCGCAGCCTGTCTCCCCGCTGCCTGGATGTGCCGGCTGGGCGGGGAGGAAAAGTTTGTTTTGGTGCAGCCACGTTTGGGGCAGGAGCTGCAGGAGCAGCTTTGGGGAATAACACTGAGTTTTGACTGATGGAGGGGAAGATTTGGACCAAGACTCAGGATATAAAAATCTTTCCTTCTCTCCTGGGCACCATCGAGTCTGTGCGAGGGCTTGCAAAGCAGAGCCTCAGCTGTACAGCTCAGACGAGGTTCGCAGCAGCAGGTATCAGCTCATGCTCAGCTCGCGGCTCCCCTGCCGCTGGGCACAGCTCAGGGCAGAGCCAGGCTCTGCCTTGGCAGGCAGCGATGCAGCATTTTTCTCGGCTGGCTGCCCGGGAAGCACCAGGGAGCCGGGCTGGTGACACCTCTTGGCTGTCGCAAGAGGCTGGGATGCCCTGGATGAATTTTTTAAATGCAGAGGAGGAAATCAAAGAGCGACTGTTGGCTCAGGCCGCCTTCAGAGCCTGGACACCACCAAGGCACTGAGGGCATCCAGCCAAGGCTTGCACTGTCATCAACACTAAGGCCACCAGGCAGGGGGCACAGCTACCTGCACCCACAGCCGGGGACACCGAAGCTCATGGGCTGGTGCATTCCCACTGCATCCACCCTAGTACCTGGAAATATATCTTGTCCCAGATCATCCCTCCTGCCAGCAGGTGGGTAGAAAACCTCTGCTAAGTCACATCAACCATAGGGAAAGGCCCCAGGAGAGATGCTGCTCCCACACAGGGCTTTTGCAGCACTGCACCATGGCCAAGCATCCTGCTGAGGACCCACAGCCCATTGTCCCCTGCATCCTGCTGTCCCCAGCGTCCTGCTGTCCCACACACCCAGCCTGCATCCATGGGTGCGATGGACCATGACAGCAGTTGCAAAATTAGTCTGTGGGGAACCAGACGGGTTCCATGAATCAACCCTCTTGTTCAGACCTATTAGAGTCTACCTTGCTCTGCCTTCAGATACTCCATGCAGAATTTCACGGCATGAAACACATCGTGTGAGTGTTACAAAACCAAAGAGGCCAAAAAACACATTAATAAATAAGTAGATATTTAGTTCCACTGCCTGGCTTGTATCTTAAAAAGGAGCTGGGTTTGCCAAGCTGTGGCACATATAAAAATCAATTCACTGTGTCATTCGCTCAGGACGAGGGGACAGACCCAGACGGCTGTGACGGGGCAAAGGCAGCAGCTCCCTGGTCCCCACAGCCAGAGAAGGGTTCTGCAGCCCTTCTCCAGCTGTCCCTGTGCTGCCATCACTGCCAGCAACGCTTCGATTCCTGCACACGCTCCACTTTTTATTAGATAAGTGCATTGGGCAGCAGCAAAGCGGTGGTGTATCTGAGGCACTGCTGAAGCTAATGGCCTGATTCATTCAAATTTCTCAAAATAAGGAGTCCTGGCACTGCTGGAGATGGTGCTCTGGCTCTTTCCTCCTGCCACACAGCCCAAGGTGGCCACGGTGATGGGCACAGGGCTGCAAGGAAAGGCGAAAGGTCTCCAGGGAAGATGGAGAGACCATTTCTGAGTAGCACTGGTTGGGGCATCCCCTGCTCCACATTTGCTGAGGGGTTAATTTATCTGGAATGCAGGAAAAATAGGAGGTGTTCTTTTCTTTCCAGCAACCAAATTTCAAAGGGAAAATGTTTTACCATAAGATAAATACCCCCATCACCTTGCCAGCATGGTGCCCACCCTCCAAGGACCATCCTTCGCAACAGCATCTGAAGCTCAGGGTGCAGAGGAAGGGAATAAATCCCAGCTTCACTGAGCAGCTGGCTCTGCTCCTGCCTGATATTAAAAAGAGTGAGAAGGGAAATGAAGAGGGCCCTGAGAAGCCCAAAAGGTAATTAAGGTAAAACTCGTTAATATTTCTAGCCAATGCTGTGCCAATTACAGCAAAAGGCCTGACCGAAGCTAGGGAAGTGACGGGAAAGAGCTCGTCTCGTTGCACAAAAGCACATTGTGGGATCAAAGCAATAAAACTTCAGAAACCTGCTGAAAGCCCTTGCAGGGCAAGGAGGGGACAACACCTCCGGAAAAGCCTGGGAGAGCAGAAAATAAAAAAAAAGGTGTCAGCTTTCGTTAGACATGAATAATCACA
The DNA here is from genome assembly GCA_033459285.1 of Clamator glandarius. Lineage (NCBI taxonomy): Eukaryota > Metazoa > Chordata > Aves > Cuculiformes > Cuculidae > Clamator > Clamator glandarius. Next base: position 4,254,002 of record JAUNZM010000104.1, read on the forward strand.
GAGAAAAATTACCTGCAAACCTCTTAGCACTTTGCTAAGTCTAGTCTGGCCGAGAGGAGCCAGTGTGGGGAGGAAGGCTGCTGCTCCTGGACTGTGATGGCTTTGGAGCCATCAAGGAGCTCAGCCCCAGCTGTTGCAGGGAGGGTCCTAGGGGTGGGCAGAGGCAGAGGGACCTACCAGCAGCTCCCTGAGCCCCTCTGTGCCCCCCAACATCCTCCATAAAGAAGGAGCTGAGCTCAGTCCAGACCTGAGCAGGGGTTGGAGAGGCTCAACTGATTATTGAGGTTCAAAGGGCTCATTAATTATCAGTGTTGGAGGGGTTCAACTGATTATGGGGGTTGGAGAAGTTCAATTCATTATCAGAGTTGGAGGAGCTCAACTAATTATCTCTCGCAGTCATTGCTATCCACACAGTAGCTGTGAAGGTGTCTCAGCTCTCAGGAGCGGCTTGATCTCCATTTTAATCTCCACAAGGAGGGGAAATGTGACTTTTCCTCTGCTTCAAAATTTTCCAGCAACAGCCCCATCATTGCTATCCGACACCTCCAGGAGGGGAGAGGGCAGCACGTCCTGGGAGTCCTGTCCCTAGGACTGAGACTTGTCCCTCCCCAGGGAAAGCCAAAGCTTTACAGGGGAGTAGAAGAGCCCACGAAGTTCCAGTGCCCTGGGGTTCTCACCATAGGGCACTAAGGCAGCAGAAGCTCCCATCAAAGGGTTGAGGCATCTCCTGGGATCGGGCGTCCCCACGAGCTGTCCCAAAAATCAACCACAGCTTCCCCTGTGATGCTCTTGATGCGGGCTGACCTCCAAATATTGGATTAGCAGATATGAGAGCAGGGACTTGCTGAGGTGTGGAATGGATTACAGGCACTCCAGTGCTCTGGTACCCAGTAATTAATGTCCCTGATTTGCCAAGGATACATCAGAAAATATTTGCTTCTTAAGCAAACAAACTAAATAAATATTAATCTCCTATTTCACACATCTCTGTGCGAGGGTCCTGCTGCAGATGGGCCACGAGCAAAGGATACCCACATCCATCCCGTGCTGTACAACATGCTCTCTGGAGCTGTGAAATTCCCAACTTGTCATGATTTATTGATGCCAGAGATCTCCACTCTCCTCCTCCGTGGTTTCGGTGAGCAGAATGATTCCCAAATCAAATTGCAGCATTTTCTATGTCACCCGCTCCCCTGAATACAAGGCATGCAGGTTAGGCAAGGAAAATAACACAATTGCAGTAGAGAAATTAGAGGATGGCTGCTTTATTTGTGTTTTAAAACAAGAGACTGATCCCTCCCAGCTCTTGAAAGCAGCACGGTACTACGAGAATCAGCCCCACCAGCCACCGGGTAAGAAATTCAGGAGCAAACCAGGCAGGCTTGGAAAGGGCTGCAGAGGGGGGATTTTCTCGAGGAGTTTTTAGGAATGGAAAGAAATTTAAGATACATTGAAATCATATAATACAACCTCCAAGGACTGACAAACTGGAGCGTGAAGGGGTTAAGAGATGCCTGGAAGCCAGGCAGATGGGGAAGCCCTTTTATTCAGGGTCTCCTCTGAACCCCAGCCCAAGCTGGGCAAAGCAACTTAAAAGATCCAGCCTCGCTGGGCTTCTCCACATCAGGCAAGGAAAGCAGGGAGCTCATTTCCCTACTGTGCTGGAGATGATGCCCAGAATACTCTACTTGGAACCCTCCACTCTCTGTGAAAACCAATTTCCCTTGCACCAGCAAACGCGGGTTTTATTAACAGCAATTTGAGCTCTCCGATAAATCTCGGCGAGGCATAATTCCTCTGCGAATGGCATGCCCGCATTGTTACTACCTCAGCTGGTCCTCATTCTGAACCATTTAGGACAATACTTACTTGATGAAGTCTATTCGGCAGCATATTTTGGGATGTGCAACAATTGCTGTTGTTAAGCTTTCTCTGGGTTGTTCATTTACTGGGCGATGGCCCCGTGCACCGGGAGCCAGAGGAGAGGATGCTCACCCATCCACCTCAGGTGAAACCACCACATTTATGGGCCAGATGCTGCTACCACCACGTTTTCATGTCCTATCTCAAGAAAATGGAGTAAAATAGGAGCTGAATTTCGTGGCAGGTGGCTGGAGTAGAAGCCAAGGGGGTGGGAGGTGCAAGGAGCATCACAAGGACCTCACTTCAGCACAAGCGTTGGGCAGGCAGGGGATGGGGAAAGTCCTCCAGGTGACCTGGTCCCCACCACCAAGAGTGTTCCAGGTGGAGGAGAACCCAAGTTACTGCAAAAGTGAAGATTTCCATCTCTTTATTTGCAAGCCGGAGGTTTAGGGCAGGGGCTGACTGCACAGACAGCACAGCAGGGGAACTGCTGCCTTGTGAAAGTGGGGAACGCAGCCAGGGCAGGAGCTTTCAAACCTCTGCTCTGCAGCAGGGTGGTTCCCCCACTTCACTTCCCCAGGCTGCTGTGCAGCCCCCAGACCAGCGCGAGCTCGTGGGAGGTGACGGCTGCTGCTCAGCCCTTCCCCAGCAAACCCAGCGCTTTCAGCAGAACGCACGGGCCACTCCAGCAGCGCCCATATATCTTTTTATAATTTGAAGAACGAACAGTTTCCAGGAACTGCTCCGAAGTTAGAAACAATATGATGCTGCTGGTGAATAAGTCATGAGGGTTGGAGCCTGAATCTACATATTTATGTGCACACTCCTTCATCCGGGGGGAATGATTTATATAATTTATACAAGTGACAATACTCCAATGCCAAAATGCAGCCATCAGAGATGCTCTGACAAGGATCCTGCTCACCCCAGGCTGGGCTGGGTCCCACAAAAACGAAGCTACCACCCAGCATCGACACTGGGGACACTCAGTTCTTGCCAGCCTTGCCCTCAAGTCGATGGTTTCCATCTCCCAGTACTTCCAAAGCTGCCAACAGTAGCTCTCTTATTAGAGGAATTTAAAGTATTGCCAGCCCATGATATCTTGAGGCGGGGAAGTCAGCAGAGCTCTATTTTCATATACTTTCCATCCCAATAGTTATTCCTTTTTCCCTTTTAAATTACTGACATTTTCTCCTTCAAGGAACTCTTCCATTCTCAGGTAGGGGGGGAAGGGGAGATATTAAAAGGGCCTTTTGCTAATCTCTGTCTTTTAATCTGTGGCAGAGTTGTGCTGTTATCCTTGGGAAAGCTGATTGTCGAGGACTCTGCCACCTCCCCCCTATTTGCAGCAGCAGCAGAAAGTCCCGTGCCTTCAGGGTTCGCCTGCCACGCTCCCTGCTATGCGAGAAAACCAACCTAATTAAATCACAAAATTTCAACTGGCGCTTTTCCTTTAGTTTTCCTTTTTTCACTCGGCACTCAGCTGTGCCTTTAATTACGACCTTCAATTATTTGTCATTTCAAGGGCCAAGTCTTGCTTCTGATAAGCCTTTTGTTTCAGACAAAGTTAAAAACAGAGGGAAGCATCAGAGTGGGGGGATGCCAGCTCGGGTGCAGACCCCACCCTGGGCACCAGCTTAACTTAAGCATGTGCTTAAGTGCTTTGCAAGGCTCAGAGCACCTCCATGCCTCAGTGTCCCCCGAGAACCCATAGCAGGCTCTACCCCTCTAGGATGGGAGCCACCATCATCATCATCAACCTATGAGGGCACCAGCGTTCCCTCTCACTGCCCTGTGGGGACCAACACAAGCACCTGGGACCCTGGCTGGAGGGCACAAAGAGCCCCCCCAAGCCTTCCCTGCCCTCCTGGCAGTGATGGAGCTGGTGGCAGCCCACTGCCTCTGCCCTCTCATCCCAGTGTCAGTGGCAGAAATGCCCTCATGGACTTTTTCCCCCTTCAAGCCCAGAACCTGGCTGTGAACACCAGCCTGCATTTAGAGTTTGAAGCCAGCAGTGCCTATAAGTCCTGGCATAAGGTTTCTCGTGGAGCAGGGTTTCCCAAGCAGGCAAAAGAAGTCTCACCATGATCATAAAAAAACCTTTGAAGACTTGCTTGGAGATCAAAAGCCTTCCTAGTCTGCTTTCAAAGACCGCTGTGGTAGTGCTAAGAGCCTGGGCTTTCTCTCCCAGCAAGCATCCTCCTCTCCTCCATCCTCTGAAGCACCTCCACGCTTTCATGTATCCATCAGTGCCCTCTCCCTGCACTAGCAGGACTGGCCAGAAAAATCCAAAAATGGAACTAAAACTTCTCTGAGATGCTTGTGCACACTGGAGCAAAGCAGCATGATGGCACTTTCGGACGTTCGATCATCATAGGATGCCAAGCAGCAAAACCAGCACTCAGGGACCATCGGGATCCCAAACTGCTGGAGTTCCTGGCCCAGAGTGGTGCAGGAAGCTTCTGGGCAAGGTGCTTGTGCACAAAGGAGCAGCCAGTGCCCAGTCCCTCATTGGTCTGTGCTGGGCAGCGGGGCTGAGCACGGCGAGTGCCCAGGGGAACCATCTGCTCCTTATGCCCCCGATGTGGATTCTTGGCATGCTGAGCCCTGCAGGGTGCTAGCACAGCCCACCTACTCCGTGGTGAGCGATGCCTCCTCTCAGGTCTAGTCTCTGTGGCAGTGGGGACAGGCTTCCCACTCCAACCACCTCCCCGCACCTCCTCTGGAAAGCTAACCCCTGCTAACTCCCTGCCTTTGGACCCTGAGAGTAGGCATCTTCTACCTGTTCCGTCACTTTCTGTAAGATTTGGGGGGGGAAAAAGAAGGAGAAAAGAGCTCATGCAAGGGGTGGAGAGGAGGAGGATATGTTTCCTGGTAATGAGCCCTTTGCATCCAGCAAGGAAGAGGAAATCTGAAGGATGAGCACAGACATGAAAATGAAGAGTCAGTAGTAATTAGAAGAGCCTGGATCGCCGCTTCACCCCAGAGGAGCCCCTGATAACCGTGTGGGTGCTCATTAAAGAGATAGAATGAGGAATCTGGAGCCACTGAAGAGCCATTCTGCTTCCCCAGCACTGCAGTCTCCATGCCTGCAGCTTAAGCTTCTCCATCTCCTCTCCCAGGACTCCTCACTCTGTGAAGCTGGAGCACATGCAAATCCTTCCACAGCCCAAACTCATCACCCTGGGCAGGACGCGACCCCAGCTTTTATGGGCTAAGAGTCCACTGGAGCCAGCCTCGATGGTGCTGACAGGGTCATAAATCCCAAAAAACTCAAACATGGAAAAATCATCTCTGTGGGGCTACTTTGGTACTTGCTGAGAGGTGTGGAGCCTCAGGGAGCTGCTGTGGCACAGGTTCAGCCTGTGCAGCTTTGAGATGCTTTTTGATGAGGCTCTAAGGAGAGAGCATTAACCCCGAGGGCAGCCTGAGCCCTGGCAGGAGCAGGGACACGTGGCAGAAATAATTGAACGGGCCCCACTCACACCCCAGCTGGACGCAACCCTTGGGCCGCTGAAGCCTGGTGATGCAAAGATGCGATGAATTGTTTGAACACATGATGAAAACCCTTGAGTGAGCTTGAACTCAATAGGGTGTTGTGAGGTTTAATTAATTTATGTCCAAAAGCACTTTGAGGGCATCAAATGAAAGAGGTTATTATAGAAGTGCAAAGAGATCCTTTATCCCTCAAGATGGAAGCAGGAACAGCCCCAGCCACGCTCCCTCTTGAAAGTGCACTAGCTATTAGCACAGAGCCCGGTGATGAATAGGAGCTATTTTATGTTTTTATCTTATGGAAATGATCCTGCAGCTTCTTGTGATGACACATCATCCTGGCACAAGAGGGCATGGAGGGGGAGAAGCTCCTGGTGGAAAACACAGAGCTAATTATTTCTTCCCAAAAGCCTTCAGTGAGCAAATGTTGGAGTTTGGATCTAAATCCCCCTCCTCCACAACGCTCTGGGGAGCAAACACCCCTGCTCCAGCCCCTGCTGAGCTGAGTTAGGGCTTCCCGGGGTCCCCTGCCCACTTGAGGGTGGAGAAAAGGATCCTTCAAAAGGCAAGTGGGAGTTTGTTGGGGCTCTGCCTCATCCACACCAAACAACCCAAGAGAGCCAGGGTCACATCTGGCCTCGTGGTGTCTCAGGGTCCCCTGAGTTCCTGCAGTCCCTCACTGCCTTGTGCTCCACTGACATCCCTCATCCTTACCTCCTCCTTTGTGGTTTTGAAGCAGAGAGCTATTTGGAGTACCCTGGGCTGGGGAGAGTGGGAGCCACCCCTGGGGATGTGCTGGTAAGCGTTTGCTGGGAGACAGCAGTCAGAAATTGGGACTTGCTGGGATGGACAAAATGGGTTAGAAATCAGCTCTGGTCCCACCAGAAAGGCTGTTTCTCCTTTGTCTCCTTCCTCAAGCCAGTGACTCTCTGGCTAACAGGGCAGGATCAGGCCCTTTTATATCTTTTATGGCTGAGAATGTAGGGAATTGCAACCTGTGGGACAGATTCCTTCACCCTCAGGAACTAAAACCACCCCATGCAGCAGCCCAAAGCACACACAGGCCCCTCTGTAAGCCCTTGCACAGCTCAGAGGGGTCAGCAGCACCCATCCTGCCCTGGGCGAGGAGGACTGGGGAGCTCAGGGTGCAGAGGAGCTGGCACCAGGACAAGGATGGGGACCGGCGGGGCAGAAGCAGCACAGCTTTCTCATTGCACTGCTGTAGAAGCAGAGGAATGTTTAATTGAAGCTCCACAGCAGAGACAGAGAATTTGTAGGTATGAATGTCGTCCTCGTGGGCGTTCGTTTTCCTCGGCCGTTCATGTGAACGGGGTGAGCTTCCACTCCCCGGTTGATGCTTCCCAGCCGCCTAGATGCCGCAGCAAAGGCTCACATCCAGCTGGGAACACCACGCCTTGCTCAGCAGAGCTCACACTAGATAACCCTGCACCACGGGGCCCACTGAAACAGCTCAGGGCATCTCAGAGATGGACTCTCCTACTCCTGCTGCGTTGGTAGGAAAAGTCCCCCCAAGGGCAGCGTGGCCCTCCGACACCCCTGAACATCTTGGCTCCGTGGGTGCAGAGGTCTCACAAACACAGTTGCCATGGAAAAATGAAACCCTTCATCGAGATTCAGAGGGAGCTAATGAAGGAATTAACGAGTCACAAAAATGAAAGAGGAGGATCGTTGTGGCTCTTCTGCTCTGTTGCCTGGAGCGGGCAGCTGTGGAGTGGAATTGACCCTGAAAGCAAAGCAGTTCAAAAAAGAAATCTGAGCTGGTCCAGGTTCTTCCTGGGATTGAGATTTTCTGAATTTTGCTTTGCTTTCTGCCCTTCACAGTTTTCAGAACTGTGAACATCCCGATGGCGAAGGGCATCAACAGGAAGGCAAGCGCTCTGCCCCTCTGAGGAGGCTCCAGCAAGTCACTGGCTGGACGCGCCTTCTCCACCAGGAGGTGAAGGCTTCTTTCTGCCCTTCTACGAAACACAGCATCTCTGCACCAATTTATGCAGCACTGCAATGTGCTCCTTCCATCTCCTCGAGACACCATTTGGCAGATCTGCGCTGTGAATGTCACCACAGACTTTCATAATAACTTCTCCCACCATCCCGTCAAGCGCGAGGAGACGGGCGTACCATCTGCTGGAAGCTGGGCCACCATGTGCAGCGCCGCATCCCTCCCTCGCTAGAGAAACCCTGGAACCCTTTCCTGGGCCCACTCAGCCTGTCTTGGGGTGGAATAGATCTGCACTTAAGCAGTCCCTGCATTTCTCCCAGGGGGAGAAGAGGCTCCTTTTTGTCCCGCCTCTCATGTCTGCAGCGATGGCCCCGTGTGGTCTGTGGTTTAAAGCACCTTCTCACATGTTTCTTCAGCACTCAGCCATAACACTATCTTCCAGGGTAAAACGTCAATAGGATCATCTTCATCTGCAAGACTCCTGCCCTGAAACAAGTAAGCGGCAGCACTTCAAGCCGTCATGAATAGAAGACACTGCAATCTGATTTTCTCAGGCAGAAGGATGACATTCACTAGAGGAGAAAGTTTTGATCAACTTTGCTAAGACCAGTGCTCTGCACAGAGCGAGCAACCTCTGCAAAGAGGAGCAACAGCCCTGGCGACACCATGGAGAGGCAGCTCTCCTGGAAACAAGCTCAGCCCCAAGCCCATCACTGGCTCAGGATGCTCCTGCAGCCAACCCACGTCACTGCTGAGGGTGACATCCCCAAGGACCGATGGAGGGAAGAGTGTGAACCATGGGTGGCTGAGAGTTTATCCCAGCTATGAAAGACAGATGGGGCAGTGAGTGGAACAGGGCAACCGTAGCTCTTCATCCACGAAAACCAGGTTTCCAAATGCTTTTCAAAGCTGATTGAAAAGTGTTCCTCAAAGAAAGCACCTAAACGAGAGAGCAGCTCCGTGCAGGAGTGCCAGGCATCACCAAGGTGGCCTCCTTTTCTTGGGATGCACAAAGCAACACCAGACGACTTGTGCCTGGTTTTGCACTGGGGGTGGGAAAAGTCTGGGCTAAAAAGGCAATTAGTGCAGGAGAGAAAATTCTCAGGGCATTTTAATACAACTTTGTTGATGTTTTTGCACTCAGTGCAAGCTGCGAAAGGCCAGCACAGTCCTTGCCCCTGAGGAGTGTGTGGTTTCAGTGCTTGGATAGTGACAAAAAGTGTTTTCAGAGAGAAGAGAAGTAAAATGCCTCTTTTGTGTGTGTAAAGCCCTTGCTTTCTTTAAGCTGCTCGCAACATTTTTCATGATTAAAATACATCTATAGCATCAGACTTACTCTCTCTAAAAGTATGATATGGATCAATGAAAATGTCCTAGGAGCTGATGGCAACAACCTTGCTCAGCATTTTTTTTTCATTTGAAAGAAACCCAAAGGGAAGAAATATTCATGGTTGTGCTAGAAGGATTTTTCCAAAAGGGTTATTCCACACCCTGGAAAAAAAGAGTGACAACCTCACTTCAGAGTTTCCCATCAAGGCTGATCTGCATAATCAACATTAAAATTAGTCTACCTTCTGTTGTAATTATTAGAACAGCTTGCAAAGGGAGTGTGGTGAGAGCAGAGCTTCACCCAAGGCAAACCAGGTCCCTGCGGGGCATGTTCCCAGGTCCCTGCCATGGAATCATTAAGGCTGGAAAAGGACTCCAAGATCATCAAGCCCAACCAGCAGCCCAACCACGTCTACTAAACCATGTCCTGAAGTGCCATGTCTACATGTTTTTTGAACCCCTCCAGGGGTGGTGACTCCCCCACTGCCCTGGGCAGTCTCTGCCAACTCTTCATCACTCTTTCAGTAAAGGTGCTTTTCCTAATATCCAATCTAACCCTCCACTGGCGCAACTTGAGGACATTTCTTCTCATCCTATTGCTTGTTACTTGGGAGAAAAGACCAGCATCCACCTCCTTTCAGGTAGTTATAGGGAGCAATAAGGTCCCTGGCAGATCTAAGACCAGCTTCAGGACTAGCAATCACCAGCCCCAAGCACAGCCATAGCCTGGCATATCCAGGCACTCACACAAAGTGGAGAGCAATGATAATAGCAGTTAGATTTGATTTTGCCTTGAAAATACATTTTAATCAAACTTTATTGGATTAGCATTGAAATCTGAGCATTGCTGGAATGGAGAGCTGCCACTTCTCCACCACGAAGTCCTCTTGGCTTTTCAGCTGGGTTCTGCTTTAAACATTCCTCCCACCCACAACAATTGTGCTCAGAGACGAATAATTATGAAAAGGGACTTTGGTGCCAAAGGAAAAATAAATACCGAACCACAGCCCCCAAACCTGTGAAGACTCAGCCACGCTCGTGCTCCCGCGCGCTCAGCATCACGAGGATTTTATTCCACCCCCCTCCCCCAACAAAATGTCAAAAATGTACTTAATGACAAGTTCTCCTCTTCCAAATGAAGCAGTAATCTGTCAGAAGGGAAAATCTGCTGTAAACTTAGTCAGAGCTCATCCCTTGACTCCTCGCCAGCATGCATTACAGCTTGCTGGCAGCTGGGCAGGGCCCGACTGCCATCTACAGTGGTCACAGGGAACTAAGAAATCTGAAATCCTGCTGCAGCTCCAAGCCCTTCTTTCCCTCTGCTCATTCTTCCCAGGACCACGCTCCTTGACCTCGCTGGAGACATAAGGGTTTGAAAGGATTTTGGGGTGTTTCCCAAAAGTTAGGGTGATGCTGCAGCTGGCAGAGCCACAGGAATTGTGGCAGAGATGCAGGGCGCATCCCCAGCAAGTTCATCAGTTGTCCAGCAAAAACACCTTGGCCCTTTATAGGAGTTTATTTTCAACCCATGCTCACAGCAGAGGCTCCAAGAAAGATGCTGGTGCTCATGTCATGGGGAGTCCCACACGTGACTTCAAGGAGGAGTTGGGACACAGGGCTGTGCTCTGGCTGTGACATCGTGGGCAACAAGGCAAAATATAGCCCAGCAAGCTGACAGCTCGGGGAGGAGGAGATCCAGTCAAGAGCTACGCTATAGCAGCTCCCAGAAAGATCCGTGAGAGAACATATGGTGTGTTTTTAAATGCACCCATAACATTTATTTAAACTAAAGGCCGTAAAGCTTGCTGGCAAAGCTTAATAGGAAGAAACCTTCCTTTATGCTGGAACCTCTTCTATTGTTTCACTCCAGTCATTAAGCTTGTATTTATTTTTTTAAGCCTAAGCAAATTGAGAGTGTTGTAGGGAGGACTGCCTAGGATTCCCCTTGTGTCTGCAGGGTTACAGATCCAATTTGCCCGGCTCTCCAACAGCTTCCCTCACCTGCTCACGGGGGCTGGCAAACCCAGTGGAACTTACTCTGCCCTGACACAACCCCTAAGCTCTCTGCTCCCTGCTGCTGTGAGGAGATGGCTTTCCTACAGTGGTGGCCCTGGAGGAGAGGAGAATCTGTGCATGTGCCCTCCTTGTTGCTACTGGATGGGTGGCGAGGCTGAACCTCCAGATGGTTGGTGCAGTTCAGTGTGTACCAGCCTCGAGCTACCCAACTCAAGGGCTTTTCTCCCACCCAGCCCTGCAGGTTTGGCAGCCACATCCCTCCTGACCTGGAGATGAGTCAGGGGATGGCAAGCGAGCGAGGTTTCTAACAGAAGACTATGATGGCATCACGGCTCCTACGACTGACTCGCTTTGCACCCAGCAGGAACGGAAACAGCCTGACTGCTGCAAGGCACTGGGTCACCCCCAAGATCTGTGCCCTCTCCTCCGTCTTCCGCTGTGCTCTGCCAGCATCTCCCCTGGGCACTGCCGGGATGTGCTCTGCCAAGGACAGAGAAGCCAGGAATAGCAGGAGACAGATTTCTCATCCCCTCGGTTCCACGCAGCCCTGTGCCCAAGGCTGGCAGAGTGATGATGCTCCACAGGTACCTGGCACAGACCCTTGGGCAGGTGATGCATGCAGGGCTATGACCCACAGCACCCAGGAGAAACCCGTAAGGGGTCGCAGGGAGCTGGGGGCAGCCCCAGGGCTGGCTGCACCCCAAATCCCGCTGCAGGCGCTGAGGTCTGGCTGCAATCCGGTGCCTTTTTGGTGTCCAATGGCAGTTGCACCATCTAGAGGAGAAACAAGTGGTGATCCCAGAGCAGAGGCCAAACCCAGGAAGGAAGAGGGGATATAGAAAAAGGATAAGTTGTATATTCTGGTCATGAGTGAGATGCAAATCCTTCAGAGAAGCATGGTGTGAGTGATTTCAGGGTCTCATGAATGAGCCCAGATAGCCCATCTTTCCCCGAGAAAGGGAACGAGGGGAATAGGATTCAAAGGTGCTGGCACTGCCTGCTTATCATGTGACTGATCTCTGCTGGCTGCAAGGAACAGGGCAAGGGACAGGTGAAAAAAATAAATTACAAATCCCCAGCCTGCAGTCAAGCTGACCACACACCCCCAACCTTGGCACCAACAGCCCTGAAAGCAATTTCATTGCTCAGCTGGACCTGTATTACTTCTCTCTCTCCTAAAAGATGTGTCAGTGACACTCATGAATTACCACAGTGGAGATGCAAACGGGTGATGAAAAGCCTCCTCCCGCCCCCAGCCCCGACTCAATTCCATGTTCCCAGCTCCTCTCTCTGCTGGGTGCCAAAGCCAATTTGCTGCCCAGTGTTCCAAATAAGTTGCAGGTTTCTGTCAACGGCAGCTTTTCCCAGAGAAAGAGCTGGGGATCAAAACCATCAGGGCCGTACCCACAGGTATCCAGAGGAAAAGGAGCCTGGACACCATGGGGTTGGCTGTGCTGGCAGCACCCACCAGCCTTACACACACCAGCTCCCGGGATCAGGAGCACCAAGCACCCATCAGCCACCCACCGGCTGTCCTGAGGGCCAAGATGAGCCCATGCTCTGCCTTGTCTTCCCTTTGCAGAGTGTGAGAGGGTTTCACTTTCTTTTGCAGCCTCCTGCACCATAAAGGGATGTAGGAGCTCCATTCCCACAGACTGATATTTTTTTATACCACTCAGGCCCCTGCAGATTGTGCAAGTCACAAGGAAATGTTGATCATATCCCAAATACAACCACTAACACATCTCAGCTCTCAATCTGCCTCGTTTGCTAACACCCAGTTTTCTCCTCCTCCTCCCACGAGCTGCTCGCAGCCGGTTCCTTCCTCCTGGTCTGCAGCATGTATGTCTGCAAGCTGCTCCGGCTTTCCCGTCCCACGCACGGCTGTGTGCAGAGCTCGCCCGAGGCGGTGCTGGAAGCCATGGGCACTGCCTCCACTCCACCCTTTCCATCTTCCACGCTTGTGGTTTTTCTAAGCCTCACCCCTGCTGGACAGGGAAACCTGGCCAAGGGTCAAATCCAGCCCTCACTCTGCACAGTGTAGGGTGCAGCAAGGAGTGAGCAAAATGCAAAGCACATCAGGTAGTGGGAATGGGCTTTTATTTTGCCTCTGATGCTCCCAGACCACACAGGGCAGCACCAGGTACCGGTGCATCCTTGGACCTTCTCTGTGGGCCACATTTTGGGTGAAGGTTTGTAACCCCATGCTTTCACCTCAGCTCGACGGCTCCCAGACTCCTGGTGACTTGTCACCGTCTGTCCTAGGGGTGCTCAATGGATCAGAGAGGATTTGGGTAGTTTTCTAAGGGAGTCAGACCAGCACGAGAGGATTCAATACAAGGATGCAGAAACACTTCAAAAGAGCTGTCTGTTAACACCAGCAGCACAAGCCCCATTCAGGAGAAAGCGCTTCTCTAAATACCGTGTTTTTCTTAATGCTTACCAGAAGGACAAGATTTGATTTCCTCCTCTGTTTCCAACGCTGTTATGGATCTGTTGCACTGAAGGCATTTGCAGTGCCCAGTCAATAATCTTCCATCCCTGAGAGCTCTGCAGAACAGAGAGAATCTGACACCGCACTTAGTCCAAAATTACCACCGCTGGACATGTGCCCTAAAAGCCCCACGTAAAAGTAGGTAAAATTCAGAACAGTGGTGATCTTTAGTCTGATGCAAAACTCATTTAAGGAAGTGGCTTGATCACTGAACCAAACAGCAGTTGTTTGCGAATCCTTAACCAAACCCTGCTCACACAAAGTGCGCATCCCGTGGTGGCAGCGTGGACTCAGGCCACAAGGACAAGTCGCTCCCTTAGTGCCGCTCTTCAGTTGGAGACATCGAACACCTGCCAGCTGCCCTGGTGTGAATTCACCGCAAAGAGGTTTTGTTTGTTTGCAGCCGAGAGTCCAGAGATGCTAAAAATAGAGCACTCCGTGAAGGTGATCTGAAAAGCTTTCCTATGTGTGAAGAGGCCTTTAAGAAACACTGGCTTAGAGCTAACAGGAGCTGGAGCAGCGCTCGACATGGCTCTGCTGGGAATTAGGTGTTGCTCCACAGAAGGTGTCCAGCATACCCCTGCCTCATGGCTGGCTGCAAGGATGCTCCTGAGCATGCAGTCAGGAAAGATGCTCTGTAAATGCAAGATACGATAAGTGTGGACAGTCAAGCCCACAGCCATGCTGGGACTTCTCAGCAGAAGAGTGGTAATGAAGGGAGCTGGATGTGTTTTCTTGTGTTTTCCCCTTAAACCTCTCAGCAACTGCAGTATGAAGTCAAAGCAGATCATTTTCCTTTTGAAATAAATACTGAGTATGGCATCTCAGTTTCATTATGGCTTTTCTTCATGTAGCAGGGAAGGTATCTATCACCCTGTGCATCTTTGATCCTGCCCTTTAAATAGGCCATTTTGAAGCTCACAGACCCCGTTTTATTACCTTCCACCTCGGTTCATGGCACTTAATGCCTGTGTTTATATCCCAGTTTGTTGCTGAAATCAAAGTGTTGCTGTGGGAAACTCTGCACTTGGTTCATTAGAAAGAAAAGAAATAGACTTTGACTTTCTGTGTCCGGCCGAATCCCCATATGTTTGTCAGTGCTCCCAGGCCATGAGATGCAGGAAACAACTCAGCTGTCCTGGCACCTTGCACTCATGCTGCTTGCACAGCTTAGCACCGACCTTAAACACTCAACTTCAACTTCAGCCCCAAGAGGACAATGGATGAGATGTAAAGAGCCTCATCACCATGCTGGCAGTGCCTCTGTGACCCTGCAGATCCAAGAGCAGAAGGAAGGAGCTCTTGCAATACAAAGAGCTCACCTTTGTATTTAGATGTGCAATTAGATGTGATCTAAAATATAAATGAACTGCAAAACCCTGCGGGATTGAGGCAGGAGTCGCTGCCTGTGCATGCTCAGCCCCGGGATGAGCTGGTGGAGGAACCACAGCTCGTAAAGCCATAACTAACCCAGCAGAAAGTACCCTGTTTGGTGGCCCAAAATCCACACCACTCAGTCTGCCTTTCTAGGTAGGATCCACAGGCAATAGTGCAGCTGGCACCCTGGACAAGCCATGCTGGCTCCTGGCTTATCATACTTGCCTCTCTTCTCTGTGACATCCTAGAAGCTGGAAACTGTGCCGATAATAGTCTGACACCTAATGGGCACAAAGCAGAATTGTGACAAGCACAGGATCCGGCTGGAAATGTCCTTGTGGGAATACAGATGGCATTGTCTCAGAGCAAAGCCCCAGAGCTGGACAGAGAGGGAAGACGTGTAAAGAAAACTCTTAAGAGCACACATGGCACTTTTCCATGTCTTTAAAGATGAAATAGTTATAATTTAACCTAGATAGGAATGAGTTTTTTGGAAACTGTGAAAAGGTTCCACGTAGAGAATGCAAGAGGTGCCATCATTTCCTTCAAAATTTTAGAGGTCTCTGCCATATGATATCAAGGAAAGGTCAGGGTTGAAATCAAACCTCTTGGCACTAAGTTATACTTATCAGGTTGTATTCTTACACCAGAAACACTGGGAGTTACTATTGAAAGGGGACTTCTTCCAAATCAGAAGGTTGTGCTCCACAGAGACCTTCAACTACAGTTTGTGTAAGGGTCAGTAATCACAGAATCATGGAACGGTTTGGGTTGGAAGGGACATTAGAGCCCAATCAGTTCCAACCCCTGCCATGGGGGGTTGCCTCCCACTGGGTCAGGTTGCCCAAAGTCCCAGCCAACCTGGCCTTGGACACCTACAGGGATGAAGCAGCCATGACTTCTCTGGGTAGCCTGGGCTGTTGACTCGCCACCCTCACAGGAAAACATTTCTTAATAAGATCTCATCTAAATCTCCCCTCTTTCCGCTTAAAACTGTTCCCCCTTGTCCTATCCTTGCACTCTCTGATAAAGAGCCCCTCCACAGCTTTCTTGTAGTCCTCATTTTAGTATTGGAAGCCCCCTTTAAGTGCTGCTTTTCTAGGCAGCATCCAGCCCTGCTGTAAGGAAGCTCACCCCGTTTCTGTTCCAGAGAGTAAATAGAAATGTTCGGTATACAGCTCTATTTGCTGGCAGCTTTCACAGGTATCTCTGTTCTCCTTTTTCTAAATCAGATCTTTCTATTATAACTTCAAGGCCTCATGAGTCTCCTTGGCATTTATTAAATAACAACTAAACTCTTCAATTTACCATGTTACATGATCCAGTTGTACTCCATCTAATATGCCACCTGCAATTAGACTGAAGGAGCTGAACAGGGTAGGAGGAGGTAGGAGCAGAGCCACCATCAGACCTGCTATTCCAAGAGACCTGCTGTCTCCCCGGGTGTGCCCTGTGCTGGACTGCAGTTCCATGCAAATCCATGCAAGAGGGAAGGAATTGCAGAAGCCACGCCTGAGCCCTGTTTTGAACCAGAGAAAAGCAGCCTGCTCGATTCATTTTAAAGCCAATGCTGGTGCTACTTTTGTCAGAAAGATTTGGAGCCTTCTGAAGCTCGTTGGGGCTACATGATATATGGAACCCCAAATATATGGACGGAGCTTAAATTTCAGATTGGACTCCATTGATCTCCTTTCCCTGCTGCTTCTTCCACCAAAAACTCAATGGTCACAGCAGGATTTCACTTTTGTGCGCTGGTTTTGCCCCAGAACCCAAAGACATGTTCAGGGAATGGAAAACTGCCATCAGCAGAGGAAAAGGATTGAAGAACCTTAGATGATTGACTTCCCTGGTGTCCTAGACATGACTGTGCCCTCAGCCGGCAATGAGTATGACTCGCATTCCCAACAGAAGAGCAGCCCAGCAGAAATGCCTGGTGCTTTAACATGGCTCCATGTGAGAATTGTAATTGGCCATGAAGCCACAGGTTATCTGACAACAGGAAGATCTGCAAAATGAGTCTTTTTATTCTCGCTATTTTGGTTTTAATCTTCTCCTTTTTCTTGGTGGGGGGGGGGGGGGAAGCTATCACCCGAGCTCCAGTTTGAGCCTCTGATAACCCACAGCAGCTTTTGCCTCTGATGTATCCAGAGCCACGTATAATGAGTGCCTGTTCCTACCCCATGCAATAAGCCACAAATGGGATGAGCAGATCCTGAGGTCGGGGAAGGTGTTTCATTTCAAAAACATGAATGTTTCCCTGCCATTCCGGCCACTCTAACAAGGGGTCCAATTAGCACTTATGACTTTGTCATCCGTCCACCAGGGATGTGGGAACGGTGCCCACTGCTCTCATTTCCATGAAGATTACGGATCAGAAAGACAAATCATGCCTAATGGGACCTCAGGGAGAGGCTCTGCTCTTCTTTCAAGTCAAAGGCCACGTGTGGAGGCAACTTGCTCTGCAGAGCTATAAAATCTCACCTCCACTGGTAGCAGCAGAACTCTCCAGCAGCAGCCAGCATCCTCCCTTCCAAGCAACTGCATGTGCACAAGAACATTTATCAGGCTTCTGGCCATAGCTTTGACTTTAATTTTATTTTTAAAGTGCATTCACATGTAAATTGACTTGGCCCGAGAGGATACATTCATACAAGAGCCCTTTCTTTCCTCTGGAGTGGCATTAGGAGAAATATGGTGAACGGAGCAAAGTTTCCTCACCTCCAGGCTGCAATTCTGCAGCTAAGGAAAAGCAAGCTCATTGTTTCCTTCTGCACACAGATGCTGGCTGTGCTGTTTTCAGCAGTCTTGCTCAAGCGAGCCATTTCAGAATACAAAAGCATATTACATATCCCAGGGACAAGAACACACAGGCCAATGTCTCTGTCAGTTCCGTTTTATCTATTGTAAAAGCAGCAGATATATTAATATGACTCTGTAACTGTGTCTGATGGTTTCAAGCATGGTCCTGTCCCACACCCCTAGGGTCAGACCTGTTTTGTTAGGTAGCGGACTCTGGAGAAAAGGAAAACTTAGAACATGAGGTTGGAGTCCAGGAAAGGGAACAATTCCTCAGGGAACGAAACGTATGCTCCCTAAGACACGCATAGAAACTCTTCACTATGAGGGTGGTGACGCCCTGGCCCAGGTTGCCCAGAGAAGTCGTTTGAGTCCCCCTCAAACATTAATGGGGCTCCTGCAATCCTCAACCAGGCTCTGGTTTCCTTCAAGTGTCAAAGGGGCTCCGGCCTCCCTCAAATGTTAAAAGGGCTCCAGTCTCCTACAATCTTTAACCAGGCTCCAGTTTCCCTCAAAAGTCAAATGGGCTCCAGTCTCCCTGAAACGCTCGGTGGGTTCCAGTCTCCATCAATCATTAACGGGGCCAAATCTCCCTCAAACGTTAAATGGGCTCCAGTCCCCCTCAAACACTAAAGGGGCTCATCTCCTACAATCTTTAACTGGGCTCTGGTTTCCCTCAAACATCAAACAGGCTCCAGTCTCCTCCAGTCTTAAACCAGGCTCCAACATCCCTCAGACATTAAATGGGTTCTAGTCTCAATCAGTTATTAATGGGGCCAAATCTCCCTCAAACGTTAACCAGGCTCCAGTCTCCCCGATCCTTAAACAGGGCTCCTGCCTCCCTGAAACACTGAAGGGGCTCCCATCTCCATCAATCATTCATCAGGCCAAATCTCCCTCAAATATTAAATGGGCTCCAGTCCCCCTCAAACATTACAGGGGCTCCCATCTCCCTCAATCGTTAATTGAGCCAAATGTCCCTTAAACACCAAACGGGCTCCAGTCTCCCTCAGACATTAAAGAGGCTTGTCTCCTACAATCTTTAACTAGGCTCTGCTTTCCCTCAAACATCAAATGGGCTCCAGTCTCCTTCAGTCCTTAAACCAGGCTCCAACATCCCTCAGACATTAAACGGGTTCCAGTCTCCACCAATTATTAATGGGGCCAAATCTCCCTCAAACATTAAATGGGCTCCAGTCCTCCTCAAACATTATAGGGGCTCCCGTCTCCCCCAATCGTTAATTGAGCCAAATGTCCCTTAAACACCAAACTGGCTCCAGTCTCCCTCAGACATTAAAGGGCCTCCAGTCTCCCTGAAACACTCAATGGGTCCCAGTCTCCATCAATCATTAACGGGGCCAAATCTCCCTCAAACGTCAAATGGGCTCCAGTCTCCCTGAAACATTAAATGGGCTCCAGTCCTCCTCAAACATTATAGGGGCTCCCATCTCCCTCAATCGTTAATTGAGCCAAATGTCCCTGAAACATTAAATGGGCTCCAGTCCTCCTCAAACATTATAGGGGCTCCCATCTCCCTCAATCGTTAATTGAGCTAAATGTCCCTGAAACATTAAATGGGCTCCAGTCCTCCTCAAACATTATAGGGGCTCCCATCTCCCTCAATCGTTAATTGAGCTAAATGTCCCTGAAACATTAAATGGGCTCCAGTCCTCCTCAAACATTATAGGGGCTCCCATCTCCCTCAATCGTTAATTGAGCTAAATGTCCCTTAAACACCAAACTGGCTCCAGTCTCCCTCAGACATTAAAGGGCCTCCAGTCTCCCTGAAACACTCAATGGGTCCCAGTCTCCATCAATCATTAACGGGGCCAAATCTCCCTCAAACGTTAAATGGGCTCCAGTCTCCTCGATCCTTAAATCAGGCTCCAACATCCCTCAGACGTTCAACGGGCTCCAGTCTCTATCAATCACTAACGGGGCCAAATCTCCCTCAACCGTCAGAGGGGCTGCAGCCTCCCTCAGATATCAAAAGGGCTGCAGCCTCCCGCCTTCATCAACCACCAGACGGGCTCCAGCCTCCCCGAAACGTTCACCGGGCTCCAACCTCCCACGGCCGCTAGCGGGACCGTGCGCCCCTCACACCCCACCCGGGCCCAGCCCCCGCCGCGGAGCCCCGCTGGCCCCCGGCCCCGCCCCGGCCCGGCGCATGCCCCCGCCGCCCGGGGCCGCTGCAGGCGCCGCCCGCTCCGCCGCGGAGCCCGGCGCACGCCCCGGCCCGGCCGCCGCCATCGCCGCCATCGCCGCCGGCCCGGCCAGGTGAGCCCCGGGGCCCTGCGGGGGACGCTTCGGGGCCCCTCTCAGCACCTCCCCGCCCCCGCACCCCTTGGGCGTGCTGCTGCTCCCCCGCCTGGACCCCTCCCGTCCCCCTGTGTCCCCCCCGTGTCCCCCCCGTGTCCCCTCCCGCCCTCTCGCACAGCCCCTCTGTGGGTGCTGTCCCCTGTGGGTGTCCCCTCTCATCCCCTCGCGCCCTCTGTGCGTGCTGCCCCCTCACTGTGTCCCCTCCTGGTCATCCCCCTCACAGTCCCTCTGTGTCCCCTCCTGTCCCCTAGAATAGCCGCCCTCTGCCTGTGTCCCCCCTGAGTCCCTTCTTGTTCCCCCAAACGGCCCCCCTGCCCCCTCCTGTCCCCCACACAGCTCCCCCCTTGTCCCCTCCTGTCCCCCCGAACAGCCCCCCTGTGTTCCCTCCTGTCCCCTAGCATAGCCTCCCTCTCGCTGTGTCCCCCCCCACCTCCGTGTCCCCTCCTGTCCCCTCGCATAGCCCCTTTGGGGTTGCTGTCCCCTGTGGGTGCCCCTTCGTGTCCCCTCTCATCCCCTCACACCCTTTCTGCGCGTTGCCCGCCCCACCATGTCCCCTCCTGTCCACTCGCACAACCCCCGTGTCCCCTCTGTGTTCCCTCACACAGCCCCTCTGTGTTCCCTCTGTGTCCCCTCCTGTCCCCTCGCAGAGCTCCAGATGGTGCCCCCCTGCCCCAGGAAGGTGTCCCCTCTCATCCCTTCAGCCCCTATAGGTGGCCCCTTGTGTCCCCTCACACACTCTGTGGGTGGTCTTCCTAGTCTGTGTCCCTCCTGTCCCCTTACACACCCCCTGTAGGTGTCCCCTTACATCCCCTCACTCCCTCTATGGGTGCTCTCCCAGGTCAGTGTCCCCTTGTGTCCCCTCATGCACCCCCTGAGGGTGTCACCTCATGTCCCTTCACAGTCTCTGGGTGCCCTCTGGACACCTCTCACACCATCTGTGGGTGCTCTGCCCCCATTCGTGTCCCCTTAGACGCTTGCCACGGGTGCCCCCTCAGAGCCCGCACCCCTGGGTGGTTGCCCTGGCCTGAAGAGCTGGGACGTTCATCCCCATTCCGTGGAATTCCTGCAAGGCAACTGCAATCCAGGTGTAGGATAACAAACGCGCCTGCCCCTTTCCTGGAAACTGTGGAAATAGGTTAATAGGAAATAAGTTGGAGTTTTAATAATGAAGTTGGGAACTTAAGTGTGTTAATTGCTTTTTTTTCAAGATAATTAGGTATTCTAATTTTTTTGTCTTTTTGATCCTTAGCTGCTTACTACAGGGGAAAATGTTTTTAATTTGTGTTTGCCCTAAGGATTGCATTGGAGGCTACTTTAGTAATGGTGTGTTGTAGGCAGTTTGGGTTCTGAGCCGTGCCAGACTGCTTGTGAGATGCTTCCCTGGTCGGTTCGTGGCTGAAAGACGTGAGCGGTCAGGAGCTCTGTGCTTCGTCGAGCAGCCAGTCTGAACTGGCTTCAGTTGGCTCAAAGGTGGATGTTAGAACAGCATCTGTTTGGTCACTGTGGGTACCAGCCAGCAAGGAGGGATGTTCTAGGTCACTTCGGGTGGTGAGGCGCTGGCACAGGTTGCGCAGAGAAATTGTAGGAGCTTCATCCCTGGAGGTGTTCGAGGCCAGGTTGGATGGGTCTTCAAGCAACCTAATCCAGTGGAAGTTATCCCTGCCCATGGCAGGGGGGTTGGAACTGGATGAATCTTTAAGGTCTTTTCCAGCCCAAAGCATTCTATGATTCTGGAATTAACGTTTTGATTCTGCAGGAATGATGTGTTGATATGAATTATCACTGAGGAGAGGAAAATCAGAAATGGACGTCCAGAGCTTGCGTTAAATGTGTTTGTCTGAGGTGTTCTGCAGCAGGGAACCTGCAAACGAAGCAGCAAAAGTGTTGTCGGTGGTGTGTTCAGAGCTAACCACTCTGCAGACGCCATGGAAAGCATGTTCAGGGTGACTCTGCCTTGGGCAATAAGACTTCAAAAATATTCCAGTCTACTAACAAGATGGCGATAAAACTGATCCCTGAGCACGGGTCCCAGAGTAATTTTGACAAAAGCGTTTGTCATATTAAATATAACGTCCTTCATTGGAGCACTGTGCTCTTTGTAAACGTCATAAAGAGTTGTCTTCCCTGATGCTCTGCTGTCTTACTCGCAGTAGCAAGTAAATAGAAGTTTTGAAGAGTTTGGAATCATTAATTCTTTAACATATTTATTGCCACTGATTAACTAGAAGGCAGAACTAGGGAATACTTGACAAGGGCAAGGTTGAAGGGGAGTCAAGGCTGATGTGTATCTCTGGGGGTTGGTAGAGTCCAGTGCCGCACTGCTCTCAGGGTTGCTGGATTTGTGTGGGACTCTGAAGTGGGATTGAAGAACCGCTCTACTTCGGCAGCTTTTTGTTGGGGTTGCTGTGTGCCTTGGTCAGCCAGATGCTGTTTCGATCCCACCAAATGATGCTGCAGGTGAAGCCATCAGCCTTTATGGGACTGCATGGAAGTTGTGAACTCTTTGAGGTGTTATCTGGCATTTTCTGGATGGCTTTTATCCCTTTTCCATGAAACAGGGCTTCGTTCTGTTTGGAGTTTCAGCTATAATAGAGATTAGTTCAGAAACTTCATCCTGCTTTTGCAAACTCTTAAAGATTTGTGTTTTGGAAGGTTTCATCCTGCACTGAGGCCAGAATGATTGGTGTCTCGGGGCTACTGCTGCATAGCACATTTCAGGAAGAAATAATCTCTCTTTCCTTCTCTTTGAGCTGCCCCAAGTCCCTTATTTGTGTGTGCCTAATGCCAAGTCAGAACTAGTAAAAGCTGTCTCGGATGAGTGTGTGAGTTGAGGCATCGTGCTGACACAGTTACTCTGCTCTCTGAATAAAAGTTGGTTTGTGTTCCACCATCACAGATCATGAGCAAGCTTGTTTGGCATCCACCCGTCACACACCACGTGGACATAACCAACATTGTTTGCATTGTAAAACTGAAAGGCCGAGCTACGCATGGCAGGAGTTCTTTGGTAAGGACAATTATGCCAAAGGAAATGCAGGGAGCAGAAGATTTTGCAGGATTCTCTGCTTCCACAAATTCCACTTCTCTATGGAAGTTTGCCTTAAAATTGTTTTTTCTCTTATCATGACATTTGTTTAAAAAACTATTAAGACAACATTAGCGCGGTAGGGAAGTGCAGACGCCTGTGTACTGTGCATCAGTGTGATGCTTTGTGAGTCTTGACATTTTAGGAGCGTGTGCGAAAGAGAACACAAATCTCCAGTGCAAAATGCGGGAGGAGTTTCAGAAGTGAAGATAATTACCTGGGTTGAGATGTAGTTATGCCAGCAGATGCTGAAAACCACAAGTGATGATTGCTGTGTCTTATCCTTAATGGCAGTAGTGACCGATTGACCCGTTAAAGCATTGTTGAGGAGTAACTCTTGTGATTATCTGGCACAGTGAGTCTGAGTGTTAATAATGTGCAATTTATGTTACCAGTGTTATTACCTGAAACTTCTAGAAGGTAGATGCGGAATAAAAACCATTGTTCTCTTTCTTTATTGTAGGATGGAAGAGAGGCCAGTCTGAAAAGCTGTTCCGTTGTGGACTTTGCTGTTGTCTGCTAGAATGTTCCTTATGAATGCTTCTCCTTTGGTAGCTCTTCAGACAACATGGGAGTCCTTTGGACAAGCAAGGAATTGTAGATATCCCATTTGCTTCTTGGAACCAGAAGGGGACGTCGCTAGAACCTCTGTAAGCTCTAAAGTTCAGATGATCATCAACAACCTGCAAAGTCAAGAGTCTCCCCTGGGTATGAACAATGAGTATGATGGTATTATGCAGAAGAAACAAAAGGGAGAGAAGGGCTCAGGTAACAAAGTCACATCTAGCGCCACGTTGCTACACAAGCATCCTCATTATTCCAAGTGTGGTTGCCCTGCTGATTCAGATGACTCTGAAGTGGAAGAGAATGTGGGGTTTGGAACTCTCTTGCTCGATTCTGATAGTGATGATTCTGTTGACCGAGGTATAGAGGAAGCCATTCAAGAATACCTAAAAACAAAAACTAAAAGTGACCAGTCGTTGCAGAGGAATGCCGAGTGTTCTGAGAGTATAAGCAGAGACAAAAGGTTTAAGAGAGAATTCTCCGAGAACAAAATGGCTAGCAACCTTCTCCCCATGAAATTTAATGCTGAGATGCTGTCTGAAGGGTACTTATCTGACCACCTGGGCATTGGGAAAAGGCTGCAGCCGGCTTCCCCGCAGAGCATCAGCAGCGATGACTCTTTTGAACAGAGCATACAAGCTGAAATAGTGCAGTTCTTGAATGAGAAGAAGCAGCAAGAAATTAGTAAGTGTGGAAGCGGAGAGGATGAAAAAGATTCCCAAGTAGGACCTGTCCTGAAATGCAATAAGGAAACAACAAACAAACCAAACTGTGGTGCTATAAAACAAGGCTGCAATGCGCTTCTCTTGAGGCACCATCCCAAGCTACAGAAAACCAGCACGCAGTCCAAGTATTTGCAGTCTAAAATCCAAGAAGAGCCTTGTGATTTCAGCCAAGTGAACCAAGTGTATCTAGAAACAGCCACCGCCAGCCAGCCCCAGTTAGCAGAGCAAAACAAAGAAAGTGGAGCTAATTACTGGGAGCCGAGGGGAGCACTTATCAATGAGAGCATGAACGTATCTGACTCAAGTAGCGATGATGGCATTGAAGAAGCCATTCAGCTTTATCAGCTGGAGAAAATCAGGAAAGAGGCAGGTCATGCAACAGACTGTGTCCCTTTGCAGAGGGAGCAGTTTGATACAAAGGGTATGGCGGACATTTCTGCGAGCCTGACGATCAGCTCAACAAAAAGTGCCTCACCAGAAATCCATAAAAGCCCTATAAGCAACAAGAGAAAAGATATTAATTTGAAGTCAACAGAATTAGAAAGCACCAGCGATGATTTTAACAAGCTGTTTAAACCACTAAAAAAAGCCAGACATTTTGCACCTCCGGAAAACAAGATCGCTGCTTGTGAGCTCACATTGCAGGCTTCTTGCAGAGCAGACACATCTGCAGAACTCATGTGTGCAGAAGCGATCCTTGATATTTCCAAAACAATCATGCCATCCCAAATGGGAAGTGACAACAAATCACTTGCTGCAGACTCCTTCTTTTCTCCTCAGCTACTGTCATCCACCTGCTGTGAAAGCGACAGCAGCCTCGTGGACAGCGATGATAGCATAGAGCAAGAGATCCGGGCTTTTTTGGCTCTGAAGGCACAGTCAGAAAACCTTGGAACAAAGCCTCCCAGCCTGTCACACTCAATCCAGATGCCTTTGTCTCAAAAGGATCAAACCAGCCTCACCGGTACCCTTGAGCCTTCTCTTCCCAAAACACTGAAGCTGTCACTGACTCATAAAAGGAGACTTAAAAGGGAAGGCAGAATAGTGAAACAAGGTGCATCAAAACAACCTGAACAGCTGGAGACAGGACTTTTCCAGCCAGGTAACTGTTCAAAAACTCCTGTGCTCCAAGAGGAGTGTGCCCTGAGCGACCCCACAGCACTCAGTGATGCTCAGAGGCTCAGTGGCAAAGATGCTAAGCAGCAGCAGCAGCTGGTGTCTTCCAGATCATCTGGATCTGATGGCAGATGTGAGACCTTGGACTCTGTAAACCCTTTTATTCAGGTTCAGAGTAGCACAAGAAAGCTTATGAAAAATCCTCAAGAGAAGGACGGTTCAGATGATGAGAGCAGTTCCCTGGATAGCGATGAGGACCTTGACAGTGCGATCAAGGACCTGTTACGGTCTAAAAGAAAATTAAAGAAGAAGTCCAAGGACCAGAAGTCTCAGTGCAAGAAGAGAGTCAGGTTTAGCGAGACAGAAACTCAGCTGCTAGATGAGTTCAGTAGCCTTCAACAAAATGAGTGGAAATGTAAAAACCCAGTGCTACTGAAAAGTTGCCTCTCAAAACCTAGAAAAGCTGCAAAAGAGAGTGCAATCAGAAATCCTCCAGACAACACAGATGCCAAACTTACTAGTGAAAAACCAGAAACCATGAAGAATTTGGAGTTTAACTTAAAGCTTAAAAAAGGATATAAAGCAAAACCGGTTTTGAATCAAAATAATGTGCAGATAGCTAAAAATAGGAAATGTACTTTCACAGCTGCATCAGACGCTGATGACAGCAGCTCAGTGGACAGCGATGACAGCATCGAACAGGAAATTAGGAAGTTTTTGGCAGAAAAGGCTAAAGACTCTGCAAACAATTCAGAGATACAAAAAGATGATGCATCTCTGGACCTATTAAGAGTGTCCAAACAAACTGCTAATAAAGGAAAAGCAAACCAACAGCCAGCTGAAAATGAGATGGACCTCACCCTGGGGCAGAGTGAAAAGGCTGAGGTGCCTCAGCAAACGGACGAGTTGAAGAACTCTCAGAGAACAGAAGGGAAAAGTGCAGTGTTAGATGGCAGTGGGAAGCCTGCTCCCACTGTAGAGAACGTCGATCTTCATACTGCTGGTCAGTCAAAAGCTAAACAAGGAGTGGTGGGCATTAAATGTGCTGCTGGTGCTGAGGTATCTGGGAACACAACAGTTAAAAAAGATGTTCCTGATACAGAGCCCGTGCACGAAGTGCTTCCACCTAAACCTAGCACAAATGAAGGTAGTAAAGTACGAAAAGTAATTAATGCAAAGTCGAGATCTAAAAGAAAGAATACCTTTCAGCTAAAAATTTCAAGTAAATTTATTGCAGGACTAAGACACGCTCGGGACAGGAAGAAATTGATGCTTTTGAACAAAAAGCAGAAAGCAGAGCGTTTACTCGCCGGGAACAGTGCATTAGGAACAGAGGTAGCTGCCCAGGATACTGACAACCAAGGGAGAGGAGCCACCTTGGCAAAAGGAGAATTTAGTGAGGAGATTACCATAGCAATAAAAGAATCCAGTTCTTCCCAGAAGCTCAATGTGGAAGTGTCAAGTCCCCACATAGCAGAAACCTGTGGAAGACTGGAGGCTGCTCCTTTGTATATCAGAGAGGAAGCAGAGGGTTGCAGAAAGGCTGATACTTCGACAGAGCCGTTAGATTCCCCCTCAAGCCTCCCTGTGCCGGAGCAGAGTGTAGCAGCAGTAAAAGTAGATGAAGTTTGCAGAGCATCCAAAGCTGAGAACACACAGATGTGGATGGAGGAAGGAGATATGCACAAGGGCAGCTGGGCTGATTCAAATTTTGATCCTCCACACCCTGAGCACAGCATGGCAGTGGTAAAAGCAGATAAAGTTAGCAGAGACGTATCTCGGCAGAGTAGACGTGTGTGCAGTGAGGGAAAGGATAACCAGCAGGAGTGGAGGCCAGATCCAGTTTTAGGTTGCCCACTGCAGGAATTAAATGTGGCAGCAGCAGTGGATAAAACCAGCAGAGGAGTGTGTACAAATAGCAGTGTCCAGGTGTGCATTAAGAGAGAAAAAGTTACTTGCCAGCACAGTGATGGGCAGGAGGAAATTCAGGTTTCTACCTCCAGTTTGGAAGGAGAAATGCCTGTCCAGCAGAGCAGGGAAACTGCTTGTGAGGTGGATGGAGGGCAGGAAGCTTTATACAAAACCTGTGCAAAATGCACTGACCTACCTGCAGGGGAGTGCCCAGATCCCCTCCTGAAAAGAAAAGGTTCAAATATGTAAGTACACCTTTTTTTTTTCCTTTTTTACAGTAACAGTCTTTTTAGAAAATAACTGTCATTGTAATTACCTTGATAAAACTTGAGACATGGAAGGAAAGATGGGAGATGCTGATATCTGTATATCATATACACACTAATGTGAAAGATGCTATTTAACAGGGATATCGTGGATAAACAGAGTTTTTGTAGACTTTTGTAAATTATTTAAAGTGCTCTAAGGAAATATTTTTTATAATGATTTTTAGGGTTTGCATTCCTGCAGGATGCTGTAGTTACTGTAGATAAGACTGATTAATCACACTTTAAATTATGAGGCTTCTAAGCATATATCAAAAGGAAACCTGTTTGCGTGCGGAATCTGTTTTGCAATATGTTAAGAAAGCCTAGGAAAACACAGCAGTTGATGGCAGCACTGTGCTTTTGAAGCAGATTCCCTGACATCTGTTCACATGCAAGCTGCCTTAGGACAATCCTCCGTAGCGGTTTTGTGCTGGGGTCTTGGTTCTCCCACCCCAAGAACAGCTGGGCAAGTTCAGGAAGCAGAACTCCAGTGATGTTGGCGCAGCTGTAGGTGTGGAGATCCTTCCTGGAAGATATAAATGCAAATTTGGGTACATAAAGTGGATTGGTCTGTCTGCACATCTCATGTAAAGCGATCTCAGCAGTTGCTGGTACCTTTTGAATACCAGAAACCTCTAGCGGATACTTCCAAGCACAATTGCTGTCCGGGAAAAGTGAAGGATCATCTGTTCAGACAACAGGATTTCTGTGCACTTGGCTAGATGCACACACTGCTGAGCCTGCAAGGCTGAAACAATTCCTCGTTGTTCCCAAGTCTGAAGTTGATGCCCTGCAGAGATGGCTTTTGGTTTCCTGAAGAAACTTTCTTGAATTGAGTGCCCTTCCTTTCCTTTTTCAAAAGTGGTTTCTAAAATGTTACATTTCTGTGAACTTTTGTTTTCATTTACAGTTCCCGTGCAATAGAACAAAGCTAAGTTTGCTGTAGGAAATGCCTAATGTAAACGCCAAGGATATTTTCAGCATTGTTCTTTCATACTGGTAGCGCTTTCTCTGCCTCCGTTTCCGGCAACAAGGATAAAGCGATTTTTTTACTACTATCTTTTTATTTGTACTAACTTTAAAGGGGATTGAAGTAGCACATTTCTATCACAAAAAAAAAAAAAAAAAAGTGCTCCCACACTGGTTTCACCAAATCCAAGAAGTGTGAATTTAAGCAGTTGGCTGATTCTTTTCATTTGTGTGCAGTGAAGTCCTTTGAGTAGTTTCTTACATCTTCTCCTGGTGGATTGATCCGATACTCTCTTTATCCGGTCTCCTACAGAACTTCCCTCAGCCAAACCACCACTCAGTGTCACTTGGTTTCTCAGTCACTTCTGCAGTTCTGCAGCCTGGCCTTAACGTTCCAAAATGGAGCAAAAGCAGTCAAGAATGGATCCTGTATCGCGTAGTATCCCCTGGCGTGATTGCATTTCCAGAACATTAGCAAACTACTGCGTAGCGTAGAGTAGAACAAGTAACTGTGGCATGTGGAGAAATGACATCCTTTGTGTGTTTATACTGTTGTGCAGTTACCTTTTAAACATATTTATAGTGGTCACTTCACATTTCTTACTCTCGGGCCACTTTTTTTGTAGTCCTGGGGTTGGTTGGTTTGTTTAAGGGATCGGTGTGCTAGATCATCTCATTTTTGTGGTAAGATACCTTGGAAAAGTGTTTTTTTTTACTTAGCTCACGTGCCTGCAGTCAGTCTACACGGGGTATGTATATATTTTGGTCTGCCTTGATTCAGTTGCAGGATTTGGGCCTTTTGTTTGGAATAGGTAAATAGGCTGGTATTTTAAAATAGAAGTTTTCAGAGTACCTTGCTTTATAAGGATTAAACTATGTACTTCATTTTACTAGAGGTGATGGAAGCGCTATGTACTGTTTGTATAAAATAAGCTGAATGTTTTTCTTCAAAGTTTTTAGTAAATCAACGTTAAGACTTAAAAGGTGTCTTGTGCCCCTTTCGATGTGTCTGTGTTCTCATCCTACACGTGGACTGATTCACTTTCAGCTAAGATGCAGTTCCGATGACCTTGTGCTTTAAATAAAACCTAATTTCAAAGAGCACTTTTTAAACTTGATAAAAGCTGATTTGTATATAGGAAATGGTGTACATTGATACGTTTATAATGTTTAATAAATGGGGTTCTGACCATGGACCGTGAAACCGGTGTGCTCCTATGGTTTGTGTCATTGTCTAGAGTGAGTGCTATTTTTGTGTTACCATTTTTTCCCTCCTGGCTGTAGTCGGAAGGTGTAATTAGGTTGTGCCAGTGGCATCTGAGCGTGAAGGATGTCTCCCTTGAAGACAGTTGCAGTGTTTGTGCTGGCCGAAGCCAGGAACAGGATCTCGGTTCACCTGCTGCTCTTGCTCCTTGCCTTCTCTTGTCTTCAGCCACCATCTGACACCAACAGCACGTGATTGCCTCGTGGCTGTGAAACAGAATCCAGATCTCTAAAGATGGGGCTGTTTAAGGGGATATTGTTCTCAATAACAGAAAATGAAGAAGGGGATTCTACAAAGTACCCAGGCAAAAAAGGTTGTGGGTATCTGGGGTGAGGATGATGCTTGTCATTTTAGCAAAGCCCTAACAGCGATTTTCTTTCCTGGTGTTTGTGGTCAAGAAGTGGAATCCTTCCTTGCGCTTGCCTCGCTCTATTAGTGGCAGGAGGGGTTTCTTGGTTTTGAGGTAGAGTTTAGCCAGTGAGATTTGCGACTCAGTTGGAAAGCACTGGGTGTATCTCTGTGGCATCCACTGTGCTGCAGCCTCCAGACTTAACCCGTGATCCCTTCTGCCCCGCTGCTGAGGACTGGGGGCAGTGAGCCTGGGTGCCCTCGATGGGACGTTGTGACACTCAGCACTGGGGTTCTTCGAAGGCAAGGCAGCTCTGAGCTGCTCTTCAGGGTGGGAAGGAGGGAACAGTGCTGTTCCGATACCAAAACCGGGCATATTCTATATGAGGGGCACATAAGGTAAACCTCATGTGAAACAGTTCAATGGAACTAGTTTCAGTTCAAGAATAAAACGAAAAGGGAAAGAATTAAGGCAAAGAGGAGAAGAGGTGGGTGTTTTTAGATGAAGTATGAAAACAGGTGGAAAGTATGTGTCAAAAGCCACTAAATTTATATTTTTAAGAGGTGTCTTATCCCTAAATTATTCCACCTCCAGAAATAGCTGTGGATAAAAAAATATACATAAAATTGTCACAACTGTTGATATTAATTCAGTGCTCTGTGTTATTTTTCATTTCAGGAGAAGAAAGGGAAGTTATGAGAAGCTCAAGGTATTGTCTAGAGTCTAACAGAAGAATAACACTGAATGATAGAGGTTACTTATTTAATTCCTTATGTTAAATATTTAAAACCTTAACTTTTCAGGCCCGTTTCTGCTTAGTTGATTTACTTGTTCCAGTGTATTGGTGTGTTTTCAGCAAAAGTGAACTTAGCTGGTTCTTCTGTTTGAGATAACTGAATACATTGTGGTGAAAACTGGAATTGTTTGGTAGGAGTGACTGATTGCTAGAGCCAGGGGCGTGAGGCTTCTCTGGGGTTTGAATCGTTTCTCGTTCATAAGCAGGCAGACTGGTTTTACTTCAAGATGAGATTTAAGCAAAACTTGCTAAGGGTTCCTTGTAGAGCAGTTGCTGTCTAAATGATGCAGTTCCACTGGCTGTGTAACTACAGTTGTTGCAATAAAACTGAAGAAAACATTTTCTTTTTGATTAGTTGTCTTACTTGAATAATTCCTTAAAACATTGTTGTTTTGAGACATAAGAAAATGAATGTGCTTTCTACAAGAAATCCAAAGGCTTAATGAGTACCTCCAGAAAACACACACTTTGGTTATTCATTAAATAGTACAGAAACAGGTTTAAAATCTTAATTTTTAATGATATGTGGTACTTGAGCCAAGAGTTGGAAGGATCATTAGTGACAGAGAAAAGGTTAAGGCAATATGTAATGTATATTGTTCTAGTATTTATAAGTATATACTGCCTATAAATTAAGTAAAATGGTTCATAAGAGCTATCCAACTGACAAGTGATCACATTAAACCTTTATAAATTGAGACACTACTCCTAATAATACTCAAGCTGTAAATTAGTGATTTTTTTTGTTCTAGATCCAAAGGAGCTGTCTGTGTTTTTCCCAGCAAATTACCAAACTCCATTTTTATAACACCCATTTGAACTGCTTCTCCCCGTAGGCTATATTTGTGGCCGTGTCTATTTGTCGTCTGTTAAAACCAACACAGTTTGAGTTGGGAACGTTGTTTTTAGAGATGTACTGCTACTTTAACTTCTAGTTTTGTAGCTGTTCATGTCAAGGTCATAGCAAGTCCCACTTTACCGAGCTGAAAGATTTTCTTTTCCTGTGTTCGAGGGAAAAATTCTCATTAAGTCCTGACTTACATGGTTAATAGCATGAAGCATGTATGTTAATCTGATGATGATGATCATGCCACGTGAATTATTTTCCTGACAGTCTATACAGTTTTACTCTGAGGAGGGACGATAACTGATATTCCCAGGATCACTTAAGCACTGTGGATGCCTTGCAGCATACACGATGTTAATGCCACAGAAGGCAATGATCAGCTGCTACTAATTGCACTTCTCCTGCATATACAATCATAGAATGGTTTGGGTCGGAAAAGACCTTAAAGAAGTCAAGGCTGCCCCATCCCTGGAGGTGTTCAAGGCCAGGGTGGATGGGGCTTGGAGCCCCTGATCCGGTGGGAGGTGTCCCTGCCCACAGCAGAGGGTTTGGAATTAGATGGGCTTTGAGGTCCCTTCTAACCCTTCTGTGATTCTGTGTGTCTGTTCTCAATGAAATAGAATGGTTTGAGGTGGAAGGGACCTTAAAGATCATCTAATTCCAACCGATCTACTATGTAATCCTATTGAGCAGCTACACCACGACTGTGTAGTGGTTCCTGTCATGCTTTCAGGTGAGGCGTAGCAACAGATTCAGGTAAGGTCAATGCTGCTGTTTGCTTCCTTGTGGTTTTGGGGGTTTTATGATTTTTTATTTAGGCTGACAGCAGTAACTGAAGCTTCATGCCATCACTGTTAGTGGTGCAGATCTAACAGTGCGAAGGGCTGCTTGGGTTGTAGCTGGGGTGGAAGTTGAGGTGGTCGTGGGCGGTGATGAAGTTGGCTGTGCCGGTGACGCGGCTCTTCTCCAGGGCAGTGTTGAGCCCGTTATCACTATACATGCCACACTGTCCCAGAGCGTTCGAGAACGCATGCGAGGTGACGTGGAAGGAGGTCTGCAAGGTTGAGAAAAGGGGAGGAAGGCAGTTTAAATGCCAGCATCAACAGCATCTACCCTGTGCTGAAGCAAAGGGCACTTTTTGCTTCAGCTCCTTAGGGGGTTTGTAGCCAGAGATGAGGCAGAGGCCAGCACTTCAAGATGCCCCATCCATACGTACCGGCACCTCGTGTACCGTGGGGGCTTTGCTGCCATAGGCCTGGTTCGTGGTCCGGTACAGGGGGTGAGGCTGCGGCTGCCTGCAGGGGAGAGCAGGGGTGCACGTGGGGCTGACGGGGGACTCCAGGGGCCAGGTGCTCCATGGACCCACAGCCCAGGGAGCTCTGGGGGCCAAGGGCTCCCCTTGCCCGCAGCACAAGGCGCTCCAGGAGCTACGGGTCCACTTATCTGCAGCTTGGGGGGCTCTGTGGGGTGGAGGGCTCAGCTTGCCTACAGCTGGGAGGCTTGGGGTCTGCACTTACCTGCAGCCGGGGGGTTTGGGGCTCTGCTCAGCTGCAGCATGGGGACTTGGGGTCTGCACTTACCTGCAGCTGGGGGCTTGGGACTCTGCTCAGCTGCAGCGTGGGGACTTGGGCTCTGCACTTACCTGCAGCCGGGAGGCTTGGGCTCTGCACTTACCTGCAGCCGGGAGGCTTGGGCTCTGCACTTACCTGCAGCTGAGAGGCTTGGGCTCTGCACTTACCTGCAGCCAGGGTCTTTGGGGCTCTGCTCAGCTGCAGCGTGGGGACTTGGGGTCTGCACTGACCCACATCCAGGGGGCTCAGAGGCTACGCTCGGCTGCAGCCTGGGGGTGTCTGTGGGGCTGGGGGCTCTGCTTGCCCACAGCTGGGAGGCTTGGGGTCTGCACTAACGTGCTGCCGGGGGGCACAGGGGGTTAAGGGCTACGCTCGGCTGCAGCCTGGGGGTCTGTGGGGCTGGGAGCTCCGCGGGGCTGGGGTCCTGGGCTCGGCGCTCACCCGTATCCGCGGAAGCAGCCTGGGTACTGGAAGCGGCCGGGCAGGCGGGGGCTGGTGCGGTACCAGTCGCTGGTGCGGGGGCCGGCGCCGCCCATGGCCGCGGGCTCCGCGCGTTGCCCGGACACGGGACGCTACGATCGCTCCCAGCCCGGCCCCCGCCCGCAGGAAGCGGAAAGCTCCTCCTGCTCCTCCTCTTCCTCCTCCTCCTGCTCCTCCTGGTCGCCCTAGGGCCCCGGGGGTCGAAGGATGGCGGTGCGGCAGCTCCTGCGGGCAGGTGAGCGGGGGATGCTCTTCCCCGGAGCCGGGGGTGTGAGACCCCGGAGCGGGGGGTGCTCGACGCGAGATGGGGGGATGCTGGACCCCGGGAGCGGGGGATGCTGGACCCCGGAGCGGGGGATGCTCGACCCCGGAGCGGGGGGTGCTCGACGCGAGATGAGGGGATGCTCGACCCCGGTAGCGGGGGATGCTCGACCCCGGGAGCGGGGGATGCTCGACCCCGGGAGCGGGGGGTGCTCGACCCCGGAGCGGGGGGTGCTCGACGCGAGATGGGAGGATGCTGGACCCCGGGAGCGGGGGATGCTCGACTCGAGAGGGGGAGATGCTGGACCCCAGAGAGGGGGATGCTCGACACGAGATGAGGGAATGCTCGACCCCGGTAGCGGGGGATGCTTAGCTCGTCCCATCCCACCCGTGCCCTTCCCTTCCTACCCCTCTGACCGCTTTTCTCTGCCCGCAGCAGCCCCGCGGCTCCTCAGCAGCGCTGCAGCTCCTGCCCCGGCGCCCCAGCCCCGCGGTGAGTGCTGCTCCGAACCCACCCCTTCCCGGGGAAAAGGGGGTCCCCTAGCTGGGTCCCTGCCCTGCCAGCTCCTGGGGGGGTTCTCCATCCTTGCTGGGATGCCAGCCCCGGTGTTGCAGTCCTGAGCAAACAAATGTGAGCCGCTCTGTAGAATGCAGTGTCTGTACTGATGCCTAAGCTAATCATCTAATCGATTAATCTAAGCGTCTGGGCTGAAGCTGAGGACACTTTGGCTTCAGCTGCCCAGGGGGTTTGTAGCCAGGGATGAGGCAGAGTCCAGCACTTCAAGATGCATCTAAGTCCTTTTTTTGTGATATTTAAGGAATAAAAACAATGATGGGTGCAGGAAACCTGCCACTGGCCAGCACTTCAGGAGCCAGAAAAGGTGGAAGGTCCAGATAACCTGTATTTCAAACCTTCTGTGGAAACTTCGAAGGGGGCAGATGCCAACAAAATAGAGTAGGGGCCCTCAGACTCAGTAAGGGACTGTGGGGAGCATGTGCGAGGGGAAGGACACCTGTTATAATTAGTATTGGGAAATGTGATTGATATGCATGATTTTTACAAGAAATTAACACTGTATAAATTCAGTGTATGAAAAACCTGCTACTTGTAGTTGCTGGCAAATATGGTAGGAGAACTGAACCTACTGTAGAGCTGATGCCGAATAAAGAACATCCGCTTCTTAAGATCCCAGTTAGCGTTAAGAAGTTTCTTTTCCCAATTTTGGTGACACCAGTGCCCATGGGCATCCCAGAGCCCCTCTCTCCAGTCCTGCCTCATCACCTGCGGACACAGTCCGAGGGAGCAGTGGTTTGTGCTTTTCCCTTCTCCCAGCTGTGGATGACAAGCTGCTGTCCGAGCCTCTCAGCCACCCTGATTTCTTCAACGTGAAGGAGCTCTTCTCCCTGAAGGATCTCTTTGATGCTCGAGTGCACCTGGGGCACAAAAAGGGATGTCGGCATCGGTGAGTGATCCCGCTTCGTGGTTAGCACTTGTTGACTTGAGGAGTGTTTCCCTTGACCACATCAGCCATTAGGGGCTGCTCCAGATCTGGAAGTGTCCACACAGATCCATATCTCCATCTGGGCACGGACACTGCCCTGCAAAAGCACGGAGACCCCACTCAGTATGGGTGCAGAGAGCACCTCCAGGAGTTGGGGTGGGAGAAGGTTTCTGTGAGGCCATGCCACATTCAGAAACCACCTGAACAGAGGGAAAACTTCCTGACTGTGAGGGTGATGGAGCCTTGGAACAGGCTGTCCTGGGAGGTTGTGAAGTCTCCTTTTCTGGAGATACTCAAACCCGCCTGGACGCATTCCTGTGCAACCAGCTGGAGGTCACCCTGCGTTGGCAGAGCGGTTGGACTGGATGAGGTCCAGAGAGCCCGTCCAACCCCAACCCTTCTGTGATTCTGTGAAACGCTGCTTGGTGCCTGTAGCACCCCATCCCTGCATCTCTTTGTGTCACCCTCTGTCCCCGCAGGTTCATGGAGCCCTACATCTTTGGCTGCCGCTTGGATCAGGACATCATCGACTTGGATCAGACGATGCAGCACCTCCAGCTGGCTCTCAACTTCACCGCCCACGTCGCCTACCGCAAAGGCATCATCCTCTTCATCAGCCGCAAGCGCCAGTTCTGCCACCTGGTTGAGAGCACGGCGCGGGAGTGTGGGGAGTACGCCCACACCCGCTACTGGCAGGGTGGCCTCCTCACCAACGCCCACATCCAGTTTGGGCCCGGCGTCCGCTTGCCCGACCTCCTCATCTTCCTCAGCAGCCTCAACAATGTCTTTGAATCCCACGTGGCCATCCGGGATGCTGCCAAGATGAACATCCCCACGGTGGGAGTGGTGGACACAAACTGCAACCCCTGCTTGATCACCTACCCCATCCCTGGCAACGATGACAGCCCCACCGCCGTGGAGCTCTACTGCAAGCTCTTCAGGATGGCCATCATCCGCGCCAAGGACAAGAGGAAGCAGGTGGAGGCGTATGACGAGCTGCGGAGCAAAGCCAAGGGCAATTAGAGCCCTAGAGACACCTTGGCCATGCCCAGCAGCTTGGTGATGGGCGTCCTGCTCTGGTCCTGTAGGTGCTGCAGGACTGACCCTGCACTCAAAGCACCAGCTTTCAGCAGAGATCTCATGGTGGTCACAGCTGTGGTGGGTCTCCAGCTCAATATAAAATTGTCCAGCACCATGCAAGGGGAGATGGAGCCAGGCCAGACTCAGCACCTGTCACAAGGAGGTGCTTCTGTCCTGTGGCCTGAGCTTGTGATCTCATGTAAAACCACTCGTATCTCGTGCCTCTTCTTGATATGACAAATAAAGGGCCCTGTGAACCTTTTTTCTTTCTTTCCTTGTGAAATGGGCAGTTACAAGGGAGTCTGGCAAACATTTATGGTCACGGGATGGGGAGTGAAGGGTGTTCCCAGTCTGGGGATCCGCAGGGCATTGCAGGCTGAGAGCAGGAGGGGCACGAGTCTGGCTGGTGCGGGGCAGGTTTGGAGGGTCCCTGCTTTGCCCCAGGGTCCAACTTCCACCACGGGGAATGTGGGACTGTGGGGTGCAGCAAGGAAAAGAGAGACTCCAGTGGTGGACACTCGTTCCCCGGAGAGGTTCAAAGAGAGTGTGAGTAGATGTGGTATTTGGACGTGGTTTGATTGGCACAGCGGGGTTGTGCTGACAGTTGGACTCTGCTTAGAGGTCTTTGCAAACCTCAATGATTCCAACACTCTCTGAAATCTATCCGCTAACAGAACTTGTGGGAGGGCGTAGAGCGGTGCTTCAGCATGGGGGGGCAGGACCAGCATGGGGAAGAGTCTCAGTCAGGGCTCTCGGTCTGTGCCCCTATCCCTGTGCCTGTCCCTGACTCTGTCTCTATCCCTCTCCCTATCCATGTCCATATCCTTATTCCTCTCCTTATCCTTCCCCTGTCTTTGTCCTCTGTTTTCCCTGCTCCTATTCTTATCCTCATCCCTCTCCTTGTCCCTCTTTTTCTCCTCCCTGTCTTTGTCTTTGTCTTTGTCTTTGTCTTTGTCTTTATCCTTCTCCCCTCTCCTTATCCTTGTACCTGTCCCTCTCCCTGTCTCTATCCTTGTCCCTCTTTTTCTCCTCCCTCTCCCTAGCCTTGTCTCTCTCTTTCTCCTCCCTGTCCCTGTCCTTATCTTTATCTTTATCCTTATCCTTCTCCCCTCTCCCTATCCTTGTCTCTGTCCCTCTCCATGTCCCTACCCTTGTCCCTCTACTTCTCCTCCCTGTCCCTATCCTTGCTCATCTCCCTTTCCTTCTCCCCTCTCCCTATCCTTATCCTTGTGTCTCTCCCAGTCCCTGTCCCTATCCTTGTCCCTCTCCCCTCTCCCTGCCCCTTTCCTTCTCCTCCCCGTCCCTATCCTTACCCATCTCCCTCTCCTTCCCTCTTCTCCTTACCCTTGTCCCTCTCCTCCTCCTCCCAGTCCCTTGTCCCAACCCCTCTCCTTGTCCCTCTACTTCTCCTCCGTGTCCCTATCCTAGTCCCTGCCCTTCGCCCTCCGTGCCGCCAGGGGGCGCCCTCTGAGGCGCGGTCGCTCCGAGCTCCCCGCGGCGCTTCCGGCCGCCGCCCTTTATAAGCGGGAGGCGGGCGCCACGCGGCCTTTTCGGCGGCGGCGTCTGCTCGTAGCGTGTCTCTCCGCTCTCCCCGGCGCCGCGCGGGCCTGGCCCGGGGCCTCCTCCCGGCCGCGCTGCGCCACGACCGGGCCCTCCGTGCGGGGGAAAGGAGGAGGATGAAGATGAAAGCGGGGCTGGATGCGCGGGTGGGTCCAACCGCAGCGAAGCGGGAGCGAACGCTCGGGGGTGACCTCAGAGCAGCTTCCAGCGCTGAAAGGGGCTGCGAGAGAGCTGGGGAGGGGCTCTGGGTGGGTGCGGGATGAGGGGAAGGATTTTCAGCTGAAAGAGGGGAGGTTGAGGGGAGACCTTAAGGAAAATGTTTTGCTGTGCGGGTGGGGAGGCCCTGGTCCGGGCTGCCCAGAGCGGTGGTGGCTGCCCCATCCCTGGAGGGGTTCAAGGCCAGGTTGGATGGGGCTTGGAGCCCCTGATCCAGTGGGAGGTGTCCCTGCCCAGGGCAGGGGAAGAGACTGGATGGGCTTTGAGGTTCACAGAATCCCTAGGTTGGAAAAGGCCTCCAGGATCATCCCTATCAATCACGAAACCATGTCCTTGAGCACCTCATCACCCGTCTTCAGTATTTCTAGGGAAGGTGACTCAACCACCTCCCTGGGCAGCTGTTCTAGTGCCTAGTGACCCTTTCGGTGCAAAATCTTTCCTGATGTCCAGCCGGAACCTTCCAACTCGAACTGCACTATGATTCTGTGATAATGTACGGAGGTGATGGTAAAGGAGGCAAAAGTCCGTGCTTCTAGTGAATCATAGAATGGTTTGAGTTGGAAGGGCCCTTAAAGATCATCCACTTCCAACCCCCCCTGCCACAAGCAGGGACGTGTCCCACTAGATCAGGCTGCCCAAGGCCCCATCCAACCTTTTCGGGCTTTAGGAAAATGCTTTTAAAGATTTGAGTAACTACAGCGGATGTGTTAAATTATTACTTTTTTTTTTTCCAATGCTTTTATTTTCTGGGTTCCTTTTAAGTGCTGAACTTATGAACTGATGAACAAATGAACTGAACGTTCATTTGTTACTAACTGCATTCTTCTCCCTTTTAGTCTTTATTCAGCCTGGCAGAAGACAAAGGGTGAATTGAAAAAGACCACATGACTTGAAAAATCAAGGGTAAGTGGTGCTTAACACAAAGGCTGTAAGAGTAAGCCTCAGCCCTCTCTAATTCTCAGTGTGTTTAGTATCTTGTGTTACACCAGATACCTTTGTGAGACTGATGAGTAGGAGATATAATCTTGTTCTTGCAAATACCTATAGCTCTCACTTTTTTCTGTCTTTGTGGGACTTTTCAACCTGCCACAGGCGTTGCAAAGGTGGCTGCTGTGACATCTTTGTGTCATTAGGTGGCAGAGAGAGACAGGCTATGTTCTACGCTCGTTTGTTCTGAAACCCGTGGGCACTCAGAGTGATTGATAGCCTGACATTTATAAATGGTCTGGTTAGCAGGATTGTTGCGAGAAACTCAACCTTTCCTTTAGGTTTTAAACTTCTAACGTGAGATCCGTGTGTAATAGAACAGAGAGTGGTTGTGTTTCAGCTGTAGTGGATATGCAGCAGAGAGGATGTGCATGGCTTTCTGATGATTTAGCCTTCGTGATGGTAGAACCCTGTTGGTATGTAGAGTGGTGTTGGCGGTGTGAGTGGAATGGAGCTGTTTGAAGCCATGTGGCAAGCTAGTGACATCCCTGGAAGCAAGTGCTGGGACTCATGTGCAGCATCCCCAACCCTACTCCTATCTGGAAATAAAAATACGCCTGTGCTATGCACGTATTTCCTTAGCTTCCCTCTCTTACTGGGCCTTTGAAATTCCAGTGAAACATTAACTGTACAACCACGCTTTGAAGAGTGTCTAAATATATTAATGCCTATCTATTTCCTCTTCTTTCTCAGTGAAAGCTTTGCGATGCAACAGCCCCAGGAGATCTCAAAAGACCCGAGGTGAGCAGTGTTGACGTGAGTTCCCTGTTGAGTAGCTCCATGCCCCATCTCGTGTTGCAGATGTGGCTGCAGTGCCATGTTTGTGTCATTCGGTGGCAGAGAGGAAAAGGCTGTGTCTTTGCTAGTGCTCCCAAACCTGTGGGCACTCAGGAATGATGAGCAACCTGACAATTATTTATTGCATTTCCTGTTTGTTTCTTTAATGTTAATCTTGGACCTTGAAGGATGGAGAGCTGTGAGGGGACAGAGACCAGAAGCAAGTCCTGTCTGTCCTTCAGTGTGACAGCCAGTCTCTTAATGAATACCTCATTTATGTGACAGAGAAAAGACATGATAGACATTTGTGCTGTCATGTTCTATATCTTAGAAGTAAAACTTGTGTTTTGCTAACTATGTTAAAAGCTACTTTGGGTTTCTTGCACGTCACATCTTTTTATTGTTCCAGAAGATTGTCAGTCTCCAGTATTTATTCTAATAGCCCTGAGTCCTTGGAGATTTTGCCATCCTGATGCATTAATATCGTCAAGGGCAGACATGAAGGGGCTTCCTGTGCCTGAAACTGGCAACTGCTGAGAGATTACTAGCTTGACATTGTTTCCCTGTATACCTTTTTCTCCAGAGAATCAGCAGAAGGTGGAGCAAATTTCCTTTGAAGAGCAGTCAAAATGATGCCAGTTTTAATGGCAGCAGGGAAGGTCCTTTCCTTTTTTTTTTTGCAAGGACAAATAGAAGTGACAGCTCTACTCCTGAATTCTATTTTTGCCTTCAGCAGTCCTTTATGGCCTGGAAGGCATCCTTGCTTGCCACTTGTTCTGCCTCTGAAAGGGCATCTCTTGAGTTTTGCAGGGCTCAGCATTATGTAGATATGGAGAATTGTACCTGGGAGTGGAGGAGATGGGGAAATGGGCTTTTAAGTTTGTTGTTTCCAAAGAAATGGTTGGAAAGGGAGGAGAAAAACAACTAAGCAAACCACCCTGTCCCCAAGAAAACTCGAACTGAAGATTTTTTTTCCTTCTTACAGTTACTTTTGAGAACAGAACTGAGTTCTGGAATCTGCTTCACATGTTAAAGGTAGGTGTTGGATCATTCTGTGGGTTGGTACATCTTGTCCTGATTTCTTATGAGACGCTGACTGATTAACACTTTCATTTCAGTTTCTCAGGCTGCCTTTCTCTGCTGCAAAGTGTGACCTTTTCAGGGCAGCCATCAGCCAGAATGAAACACTGGGAAACTATACTTCCTTAGAATATTCAAACAGGCTCTCATCCCACTGCAGTCTGGTACAAAGCACTAATGTAAAAATGTCACAGGTGCACAAGGTAATAAGATCGTGTCAAAAAGATTGATTTCAGTAATCCAAGCAAAAAAGTAATGCTTAAACATGGAGTTTTTTCAGTCCTTGTGGTAAGTGCAGCAGTTGGAATGCTTTGCCCTGTTTCCCAAGAGAGGATCGAGCTTCGTTGAGCATCATGTTCTAGCTGGTAACACATCAGACAAAAAGCAAAAATATAATTGAGCCCAGTGTGACTTCTTAGTTGGTTTCTGGGGTACTGATATACCCCAATAACTGTGCATCACTGCCCTTTCTTGGCTGACGTGTACGTAAGCTTCTGCTATTCTGGTGCTATAAACCAAGTGGCAAGAGAAGCTGTGGACAGCATTGTGAAACTCTGAAAGGCTTTGCAGTGACGGATAGCTTGACAAAATCTGGTAGTGCTAAATGGTGGGAAATGTCCTCATTAAACAAGGATTATGAGGGCCAAAGGTTCCATTAACCAAGCAGGCAGCTGCTGGCTGCAAAATGAGCCACTTAATTGGGAAAAGTCACTGCCTACCAGTGGTGGCTTCGGAAAAGAATGCTAATAAGGTTGTCGGGGATATGGTTATGCAGAGAGCCATGCCTTAAAATGTGACTCTTTAAATTTTCCTGACTTCTTTTAATGCTGAATTACTTATTTTAGTTTTTTCAGCAGACTTGGCTCATGTCAAGGGTCCTGTAGGGGCAGCAAGTGCTTAATGAGTCTCTTTAGAACTTTAGTGTGTGAGGCACAGGATAGCCATTAAATTTTCCAAATAGCATTTGTTGTTAAATGTCTTCCCAAGTCCAAGCAGAGTCCCAGGCTATGGATATTGCTCTGCTGAAAGAACTGCCCATGGAGAACAGGAGTATTTTGTATTAAAGTGGCTTTGTGAGAAATGAAGAATCTTGCTGCACATTAACTTAGTTCTTTCTGACCAAATGGCAATGAACCTCTCCTTAATTAGTCTAATTAGTGCCCCCTGTGTTCCATCACTGCCCTAGATCCTGATCCACACACGTTTGCAGGCTTCCACTGACTGCAGTGAATGCAGCCTATGTAAGTTCAGGTGTTCCTGTGATTCTGGACTGGAGTAAATCACTTTGTGAAGTTTAACTGTGAATCGTGGCAACTGAGGCCAGCTGAAGACTTCCCTAAAATTTGGGTTCATTTAATGAAGCTTTTTTTATTTCCTCTGGAATGTGAAACCTGATGTAACTCATCAATTAACTGAAAATGTTGCCTCTGAAATGAAAAGCAGTTCTGTCCTTACGGGCTGCAGTGTCTTAGTTCAGATACTGTACTGAACAGCAGGAGTCGGGATGGTATGGATTTAATTAGCTACTTAGCATTGACTTTACTGCTAACCTGTGCTGGCTGTATTTAAAGCTGTCTTAATAACCTGGGCTTCTTTTTGTTTGCAGATCATGCCTTGAACTTTAGAATTTATGGCAAACATGGCTACAGAAATGGTTGGTGGCGTCTGCGTTTGAAGATGTGTAAATTCTTAAGATTCCCATCTTTTTTCATATGTGTGTTTGAGCACGCTACAGCCTTTAAACCTTATGGTTCTGAATGTTTGCTGCAACTTGTGTTGTTCAGGTTAAAATTACAACTGTTCTCCCCCTGAAGTCTTTTCTGGTTTGCTGTACTCTGTTGGGTAACTGTAAGAGTTGTGACTTTGCCTTTCTCCTAGTAGTCTCGGCTCATGCACCGTTTTCACAGCCAGGTTCTAAAGCGCTGCTGTTCCAGTCTGTTTTCTCTACATGGTTAAGGATTTTTTAAAAAAAAACAACCTAAATAAAGATGCCACCCACAAGAAGTCTGAAATTATTATGCTGGTGTATTTGTAGTACCCCAAGTGATGTTAACACGTTTAACTGTTCTAGTATTTAAGACTTATTTATAGGTATGGGAACTGGGATGTTGTTCTAATCTAAAAAATAAAAGGTGGGAGTCTCGCTTTGGGAAGGGAGCAGTGGGGATTTAGAGGGGTGGGAATGCCACTTTCTAGACAGAATTTACTCATAGTTTATGAACACAGGAGAGAAAAATTACTTTCCTGAAAACCTGAGGAAAGGATTTGGTGTGATCCTTGGGTTCCTTTTCCTAATAGCAGCAGCAGCAGATTAATTTGCTGGTGGAGCTGGTTGCCATAGGAATGCAGGATGATAGACAAGGAGCTGGGGTGGTTGCATGGAGCCTCCCTGCTGGATTCCAGTGCTCCCTTCTGCACACATTCCCACCTGAGATGAGGCTGGGGCTACCTCTGTAGGGTTCAGACTGAACTATAAGGGTGACACGAAGCAGCTGAGGAACTTCCCACCCTTCAAACACAAATGCTTAACCTTACCACTGATGAATTATGTTGCAAAGCCAACTCCTGCGGGAAGTGAGCTGTGCTGGCTCTGTGCTAGATTTAGAGCAGTGTTGACACTGAAACGTTCCCTCCATAAATAATACAGAGAGGTAATGAGGATCCTATAGAACTAATAGAAGGAAATACTGGTATCTCTCTTCCAAAGGGCTCATAAATTTGTAGCCATGACACTAGCGATTGCCTTCCCAGGCTCTGTATGCTGTCAGATGGGGTTTTGTCTTGGGGATTGTACTTCAGATACACGCTCCACTTCACTAAGCAATCATTGGCAAGAGTGCTGGCATACGGTCGATCAGCAGGAATATGGCTGGGCTGGGTGGTTTACGCAAATTCTTCCTCTCTCTCTGCATTAAAAGGTTGCTATAATTGTGCATTTAAAGGAAACAGACTGTAGTTAAGAGATGTGATAGTATTTACACAGCCTAATAAATGTCTCTGAACTTGTTGAAAGCTTGCCTGGAAATTCATTTTAATAAAGGGAGAAGCACTGGATTATTCTGGTATTAATCTTTAACCTCTGCAGTGCAAGCCCAGCTTAGTTTCAGGAGAATTAAACCAAGAGGTTGGCTTATCCCTGCTCTGAGTGTTGTGGGAAGCAACACATGGAGTGTGTACAGGAACCAGTCATGATTGTTCATGTTGGAA
The DNA here is from genome assembly GCA_033459285.1 of Clamator glandarius. Classification (NCBI taxonomy): domain Eukaryota; kingdom Metazoa; phylum Chordata; class Aves; order Cuculiformes; family Cuculidae; genus Clamator; species Clamator glandarius. Next base: position 4,298,306 of record JAUNZM010000104.1, read on the forward strand.
CCCTTCTCTATTAAGCTACTCTTGGCCTTACATGCTGCTGAAGGTGATGGGTGAGAGGGAGCAGCCTGTGGTGCCCCTTTCAGGTGCAGGCAGGAGCCTCGCGCAAGCCATTGCTTCACTGCCTGGGGTCAGGCATTTAAAAAAGGAATGAAAGATCTGCCAGGGTTCTCCACTGTGGGAAAGAGCTTATCTGCTTCCCAAGTTACAGCTGGAGCTAATGGATGACTCAGACACTCAGGGAGAGACTTTTTGAATAGGGAAATCTACCTTTTCCTCCTTTTTAGATCACAAGCAAGCTGGTACTTAAAAGGCTGCTGTTTCACTATTGATGTACTGGTGTGATTCACGTAAAAGCTATTTATTTACATCAGAGATGTTCATCAAAAGATGTGACAAGTACAGCATGAATGATTCATTCTCATCTCTCTGCACGGCTTTCCTGTTAATCAAGAAACAGATGCATCCAGCTGGGCTCCGCTTCCTTATCGCTTGCTGTTATTTTCCCCCCAGACTGTTCAGCCCGGCTCCTGGTATCCCAGCTACGCAGCACACTCTTCCCAACTGTGTCGATGATCCTGCTGGGCGGTGGAGATCATGATGCTTGGTTTTGCATGGAGGAGAAGGGGCTGCAGCTATGCTGATCTCCCTGTGAAGGGTGCGTTTTTTTCCTGTGGGGGAGAGGATGGAGAAGCAAGCCTTGGACCCTCGGCTGGACTTCACGATTATATATTTTTAAACTCCAGGGCTGTGCTTCCCCCGTTAGGAATATTTGGTGTTTGAAATCTTCTTCCAGAGCAAGGTTTTGAGGTTGTTCAGCACGAGGGAGTGGTGCACTTCCATCTGGCTGGCCAGGCCACTGAGGGTCATGCAAGTTCGGAGCTGTTTCTGCAGCTCTTCTTTCAGCTCCAGTGGTGCTCCGTACAGCAGGTAGTCCTGCAGCAACCCGCAGACCTTGGCTAGGTTGGGCTGCACCATCTCGTTTTTGCACTGCTTCAGGAGTTTGTCACACGTCGCCGTGCAGTCCTTCCCGTAGGTGCAGTCCACGTTCTGCTCACAGTGACGTCCCTTGAGGAAACCTCTGATTGTCATCTCCGTTGCCACCTTCCTCAAGTTGACCATTTTGAAGTCGTATCTGTCGTTGTAGCCCACGTTCTTAAAGCCCGTCTCACAGATATAGAAGTTCCCATAGGTCCCGTGGAATATCTCCTCCACAAACTCCAGGAGGCCGATGGCGATCTTAGCCCGGTGGGGCCACGCTGGTGCAAACCACTGGTGGATGATTTGGTGGACAATGGAAGGCAGCAGCGACTGGAGGAAGGGAGGGACGTCCACTCCGTAGAGGGAGGTGTGAGGGATCTTCTCGGTGACGTAGAGGTCCCCACAGTGCCCCAGCAGTTTGGAAGTGTGCTCTTTCTCGTGCAACGAGAGCATGAGAAGAAACTCGTTGAGCTGAAGTAGCGCCCAGATGGATTTGGCCTCTGCTAAAGACACTTTCCCATCCCGGTTCACATCTGCCATGGCAATGATTCGGCTCACCAAGGCTCCAAGAGAAGGCTGATCTCCCAGGTTGGACTGCAAACAGAACAAGAAGTGCTATCAGATCCTTGTAGCTCTCTATGTTCAGGATTTGTATTGCAAAACTGAACTGGGGAAGCAAAGACCTGAGCTTGGGAGAGAGGAAACAGCCAGTACGCTCAAGGAGATTCAGTGCTGCACCACTTTGCATGGTTGGGTGGGTTCAGGTCCAGCATGATTTTACCTGCCTTCAGGCTGCTTTAGACCCAGCTGGGAGCAAGGTTTTGAAAGCAAAAGCCAGGGAAGCTGCTGAAATCTTGCAAATAAGAATCTTTATGTGAGAACAGAGGTCTCACATTTAGTCTTTCTGACTCACAAGTGGCATCCCAGACCTGCAAGATCCTGGAGGAACCCTCCACACTGACCTTCAGGAAGTTGAGGAGCATTTCTTTGAACTCATCCATAGACGTCCCTCGTGTGGGTTTGTCAAAGAGGACCACATCCCTCCTGGGCACAGAGTCTGGGTGACTGTCTGCCCTCAAGGCTTCTTCGATGCCGCATTTAATGATCACTTGGGTCTCCCTCCAGAGCCCGCTGTAAACCTACAGCAGAGAAGAGGGGACACAGCAGAGACCGGAGGAAAACAACAGCATCTGCAGAGAACTGGTTTCTGGTTCGTTTGGGGTGGGTACCAGGGATGGGGTGAGGAGATTCCCCAGGTTTGGTGCTTGCATCCCTCCCCTGCTGTGTGGTGGTTTCCACGATGGTGCAGAAACCTACCTGCTGGGTGGGAGAGGAGGAGAGGCAGTGCTGGAAGAGGAGGCTGCGCTCCTCACACAGCTCTTTGCAGGTGGAGCCAGAAATGATTCCTTTCTTGTACTGGTCACACTGGGGATGGGAAGACAGAGAGCACAGCTCAGTGGGAGCAGCTCCCAGAGAAGTCCAACAGATTCAGGCTCAGTCCCACAGCTCATGATCACCCCAAGCACAAGAGCTGGGGAAGTATGAGCTCCCCTAACCTCCCATGCAGCCATCAGCCCTGCTCCTATCACCTGCCATGCTCAAACTCCTCACCCCTGATCACTGTAGTAGGGCTGGCACTTTGTTTTTTCAGTTTACCACTAGTAAATGAGAGCATCATCAATGCCATCGCATCCCATCAATCCCTGCTGGAGGGACCACAAGGGAAGAGCTCCTAGGTGCTTCAGTCCAGGGGAACCTGGAGAGCTGGAGGAGAAGACAGCATGGAGCTGGGCGAGGCTGAGGATGCCTGGGCTCTGGCTGCTCAGCAGAGCAGCAGCTGATGCTGTGAAATGGGCTGGCCCCGGGCCAGGCAGCGGGGACAGGGACAGACGGTGGCTCTGATCCGCAAGCGAGGCGGCTGGGTTGGAAGCTGGAGACATCCCTGGACAGGAGAGGCTGCAGCTCTGCAGCTTCTCAGCAAGGGCACAGCAGCCTCAGGGCTGGAAGCAGGAGCTGCAGAAATTCGCTGCATCTTTTCCCTCCTCGCCCGAGGTGGATGGGATTTAACCCTCAGACCCACTCGCAGGGGACACAGCCAGCATCAAACCCCGAGCCGAGAGCAGGAACGAGCACCCAAGACCCTGCGGTCAGCGTCATGCAGAAAATCAAACTGAACGATCGCCGCTGTTGTTATGGCAATTCCTGCCTCCTTTCTCTGCTGAGGGATTGATGAACGAGGCGTTTTCAGGCAGAGCCTGTGACCTGCTCCCCAGCCACAGGGCACACACAGCAGCTCCTGCTTGGCTGCTGGTCCCGGGAGTGTTGTGGGGAGCGGGATGCGCCCCGCTGCAGACCCCAAGCAGGAGAAAAACACACCAAGCCAAGCTCCTGCGAGGGGGCTGGTGCTTTTTTTAGGGCACGTCAGCAGTTTCATGGAGGACTCGCTGCTCCTGGTTTTTCTCTGGCTCTGTGGAGCTCGAGGGGGCTGGCACGATGCTCGCCCTGCTCGCGCATCCCTCTCTGACACTGCAACCTCATCTCCACAGACTTTAATCTGCCCGCGTCTGCCTGGCCTTCTTCCCTCCGACAGCTCATTAAATTGTTTTGCCGTCGCCCCAGCAGGTTAAGGTCACCTCTCCCACTCTGAGCTCCGTGTGATGCTGGGGAAGCAGCTGCCAGGGTCACCCCTCAGCCCAGCTCTGTTCAAGATGCTGCCTCCCCGCCTGCAAGGCACAGGGCTTGGGGAGGCTGGAAATGGGGTTCTCACCCTGAGACCCCAAACTGGGGCCAGCGCGGCCACGGGGGCTGCTGGCTGCCACTCACGATTATCATCCGGCAGATGTGGCCGCGGCAGAGCTCGGAGTAGGACGAGTAATGCATATACGCCACCCAGCTGCCCACGAAGATGCCCAGCCACACCACCAGCAGGTATTTCACCTTGATGCCTGGGAGGCGGCTCTGGAAGGAAAAGAAAATGCCGGTGAAGGCCAGAGCTCTGCGCTGGTTGGCGACAGCTGGACAAGGATGACTTCTTCTATATAAACCAACCTGAATGTCGGTGAAACCTTCAGCCTTTTTTTTATATGTATATATATATATATATTCACCAGCCTATTACACAACTCCTGCTGCAAGTAGGTCACTTAAAATTCCCTAAAAGCAGGGAGATTATAGCGCTGGGCTGCCAGGAGCCGGCTGCCCTGCATCCCCGTGCCCAAGAGCCGTGGCCACGTGTGCCAACTCTCCCCTGCTGCCCTCTGCGACCACAGGGTTCACCGCTGTGAGATGCTCTGATCCTGCTCCGAAGACCCCTGCAAAGCCCCAGGGGCACGGGTAGCTGCCGCTGCAGCGGGAGCGAGCGAGTAACAGACCTGGAAGCACATGAGCAATAATATTCTAGGCAAGCCTCTCAGAAGCTCACAGCGTGATTTTCTTTGCCTGGCTTCACTCCTTCCCCTCTGCCCCTGTAACAGCAGCGCTGCTGCCATCTGGTTTCACTGCTCTATGGGTTGTTTACCTGACCCATTCGAACACAGAGTAGATCCCCGGTGATTCCTAACAGCAGGGAATTAACCCATGCATCAAACACCCCATTCTCTCTGGTTTCTATACATAATTCCTGCTTCACGCCAAGCCAAGTGGCCACCTTCAAGCTTTTCTTTCTCCTTGCACCATGTCAGCTGGCAAGACCACAAACTGCTGCTGGGATGCGGCTTGTTCTGAGGGGATGCAGCATCGTTACAGCACCAAGGATCCTCGCTTGGGTCTCGTAGCTCAAAACTGCTCCCACCTCCAAAATGCCTCCTCCCTGACCCTTTGCCGGGCTCTGCCCATGCAGGAACCAGAGGCAGTGGAGCCACCTGCCCTCCAGGCAGTGGCTCAGCTCACCCTGGCTCCAACCAACAGGCTTCACAGGTATCAGCAGGCGAGGGTGAAAGTGAGCAGATCCCAGTGTGGGGTACGTGACCCTTCGGGCCCCCTGCACTCAGCAAAGCTCCATGGACCTCCCACTAGAGACACATCCTGGGGAGGCAAAGCCCTAGAATGGCCAAAATGTCCTTTTTATTTATTCAGACATAGAATCCTTCACGCTCCTGGGGCAAAGGAGGGGTCAGAATGGTGAGCTGAGCATGGGGACTGCTGGCTCCATCGTCCCTCTAAATGATGGAAAGAAACGTGACGGTGCGGGATGCATTGCAACAATAGCTTCTGGGTAATATTTTGGATTCATAGCTCATGCTAAGGTTTCCTGCAGGACATCAGTCTCCAGGCACAGAGGCTTCCCTGCCCATCACTTCAGGGAGCAGCCAGCACCAAAGCCAACACCCTTAGCTTGGGTGAGTCCCTGTGGTTTGCTTTAGGGCAACGCTGGGGCATCTGGAAGTGACTTTGGGCCAGAGATGTTCAAAGGCAAAACGGATGCAGCGCTGCAAATTCCTGCTCCAGCACCATAGCTCCCTTGGGAACACAGGAGGGGCTGCTCAGCAGCCAGAGGCCCTTCTCCCCCGGGAAGGAGCCGCAGCAACCATCCAGCTCTTGGCTGTCCTGGGGATCCACAGAGCCACCCCTGTGAACGCTGAGTAGCCCGTCCTGCACCTGGGGAGCCCAGGGCTTTGCCCTAGCTCCGCACCCACCTCCTGCCAGCATCCTCTGCACCCCAGACACCCCCAACCACGTCCCTCCTTCACCCCTCCAGCAGGAGGAACCTCTCAGCTCCAGGACCTTCTCCAGACAGGGCTTCTCATCCCATGGCTGCAGAGAAGACACCCAGACCAGCATCCCCAGCCCCGTCACTGCTAAGTCCAGTGAGACAGGTCCCTACTCCTCCCACCAGCAGCTCAAGGATGGGAAGAGGAGGAAAAGGAAGACAGAAAGGGAAGGAATCATCCCTGCCCTGCGCTGCTGCATCGGCTGCTTCGTTCCCCGGTGCGGCTGATAGAGGAGCTGCCCGGGTGCTTCCCAGCTCTGCTGCTCCCTCAGCACCACAGAGCGGGTTACGCAACCCCCTCCGACCCGGTGCACCCCCTCTCACTCCTCGGAGCCTTCTCCCCCGACCCCCAGGCCAGTGCATCCCTCCCCGGGTCCGTGCATCCTCTCCAATCTCAATGCATCCCCCTGTCCAGCCCAGACCATCCTCCCCGGCTTGGTGCATTCCCCCTCCCCCCGGAGGCGTGATGCCTCCCCCCAGTACCTGAACATCCCCCCTAGTCCCGTGCATCCCCCCCTCCCCCAACTCCGCATCCCCCCCTCCACCTCCCGGCTCGGTGCATCCCCCTCTCAGCCCCACGTATCCCCTCTTCCTCGCCTCGGTGCATCCTTCCCAGGATCTCTGCACCCCCCTAGACTCCGTGAATCCTCCCCCGATACCTGAGCATCCCCAAACCCCCAGCTCGGTGCATCCTTCCCTGGATCTCTGCATCCCCCTAGACTCCGTGCATCCTCCCCCGATACCTGAGCATCCCCAAACCCCTAGCTCGGTGCATCCTTCCCAGGACCTCTGCACCTCATTCCGCAGGCTCCGTGCGCCCTTCCCTGGCCCTGCGCATCCCCCCCAGCCCCACGCAGCCCCCCCCCCCCCCCACCCCCGGTACCTGCAGGCCCTTGGGGAAGGGGCACACCAGCACCAGATGCACGAGCCGCCGGATCCTCCGCATGCTGCGGGCGCCCCCCTCCCGCGGCCCTCAGGCTCCGGGGGGCATGGCCGGAGGGGAGGGGGGCCCGGGGAGGGGGGGGCCGAGCCTCGCCGCCCGCTCTCCCCGCCGCAGCGCCCGGCCCGGCCCGCGGGGCTCAGCGCGGCTCCGCCCGGCGCGGCGCACGCAGCTCGGGGGCGGGGGGCTCCTCTCGGCCCTGCCTGCCCCCCAGCACGGGGTACCACCCACCCTGGCATCCCGCTGGATATCCCGTCCCGGACCACGGGGAGCCCACGCACCCGAGCATCCCACGCACCCGAGCATCCCACTTGAGAATCCCACACACCTGAGCATCTCACCTGAGCATCCCACCAGTGATCCCATCCTGCACCATGGGGAGCCCACGCACCCGAGCATCCCACCTTAGCATCTGATGCACCTGAGCATCCCCCTCACCCCAGAATCCTACATGAGGATCCCACACACCCAAGCATCCCACCTGAGCATCAAACCCAAGCATCCCACCCACCTGAGCATCCTGCCAGTGATCCCATCCTGCACCACAGTGATCCCACTCACCCGAGCATCCCACTCATCCCAGCATCCTGCTTGAGCATCCCATGTACCCGAGCATTCCACACACCCAAGCATCCCATACCATACCATGGGGATCCCACACACCTGAGCATCCCACCTGAGCATCCAACCCCTCCCCAGCATCCCACTCCGGGGTCTCGCCCCGCAGCATGGGATCCCATCCTGCAGCATGGTGTCCCACGCACCCCAGCATCCTGCCCAGGGGTCGCATCCACCTGAGCATCCCACCCACCCAATCATCCCAACCCCACAGCACGGGGCTCTCCCCTACCTGAGGATCCCAACTTGGGGTCCCATCCTACAGCACAAGGTCCCACCTACCCCTGGATGCCACCCCCAGGCTCATCCCACCACCCTGGGGTCCCACACTGGCCTCTCCCGGGGCAGTTGTGGAGGGGGATTCATAGTGATGCTGGTCCCCTGGCACCGAGCGCTCCTAGCTGCTTGGGTTTTATTTCAGGTATTTTGAGTGGCAGCCTGGAAGAGCCCCTCGCTCTGCAGTGGGAAACCTGCGAGCACAGCCTGGGGGCTGCATCCCCCCAGGACAGAACCCAACCAGCGCCCCTGCTCGTTCGCCTTCTTGCTGCCTCCCTTCTCAAGCCTAAAGTTGAGCAGCAGCAGCCGTGTCCCTCCTCCCTGTTTGCCTTGTGGAAAACCTCAAGGCAAGACAGGGGCTGCTTTGTGTCAGCAGCAAGCAGACAGGCCAGGGACAGCCTCTTGGCTGGGGGGCTGCAGCACGCACAGGCAAGCCAGAGAGAAGGGGGAAAGAGACAAAAATATAATGGAAAATGGTCTGGGAGGGTCAGTCATGAGGCTTTATTAAGACAATTCCTCGCTCTCTATTAGTAATTTTTCAGATAATCCGTTTGTCCCCTTTTTCTGGTTCAAATTTCTTCCTTCCATTTGAATTTGGCTCAAAACGACCTTTGCAAACAAGCTGGTGGCTTCATACCTACTCGATGTCAAGCGTCGCGTGCCCGGTGGCCAACGAGCAAAAGCCTGTGCTGGCCTCATCCGATCAGCGGTGACGGATAATGAGCATCGCGACAAAACCAGACTAAACCACCCCAAATCCTGCAGCTTGTTTGCTGCTCCTTTTACCACTGAGAAGATTCCTGCTGCTCTCCCGCTGAGCAGAGCCAGCGCAGCGCCGTGACCTCCAGAGGAGCAGATGCTGCCCGCAGGGTCACTTCACCAACCAGCCCGGGTTAACGTCTCCTCGCCTGCCTGCAGCTCTTGTTCCTGAAGGTTTTTACAGCCTGCTAAAGCCAGAATGGTTCTCCGGAGCTTACACAGCTTATTTTTAGTTTTAATTAGCCCAGTCAAAGAGAGAGCCTTGGTGATTTATGGTTTTCTACGCTGGGGTTGGTAGTTTGGAAAGCAGCGGGGACCAGAAGATGTGTTGCTGGGTGCCTGGTAGCAGAGCCAGATGTGACGATGAGGAGGGTCTTGGTGTTGTGAGAGGCTGCTTTCCTTCGCAGCTACAGGGACAGAGCTCTTCTACTCAAGTACCAATAAATTCCTTATTTTTCTGTCAGCCTGAGCCTTCCTTGGTGGGATTTGTCTCCTGCCACTCTTGGTGTCACCTCTGGAGGCTGAGAAGCGTCAGGCACTGTCCTACTCACCTTGGGTCCCTCACCTCCCCTCCAGCTCCTGCTTGCTGAGACACAAGAGAATGAAGCACGAGGATGCTTTTCAGTATCCATCCAGTGAGGGCAGCTGTTTGCAGAGCTGTTTCTCTCTGTGCCTGTGCCACAAAGTCGCTCCCACTACCCACAAGTGCTCCCCAACTCACCCTCCTGTCCCAGCTCCCTGTGTCCCTGAATTCCATGGCTGAGTACAGTATAAACAGGCAAAATGAGAACCTCACCAGAGACAGGAGATGTCACGGCTGGGCCAAAGCTGAGAGAGGCTTGAAATGCCATGGATCTCTGCTGCAGGGCTCTGCAACCAACATTCAGGGGTGGATTGGCCGGAGAATCTAATTAGGAATGAGCAGACCTTCCGGAGTTCTAATATGCCAAGTAATTAAGTGATTAGTATTGATCGTTGGAATGCCTAATGAGCAGTTATCACTGAATGATTAATTAATTCAATCAAAAGAGTAATAAAATTCTGCAGGTGTGATTATATCTTCTATTCAATGCACCAGGGCAGCAGAATCTCTCCCCATGGTACCCATCTCCCATTTATATCCCAGACACGTGAGGGACCTGGCCCTGGTGATGCCCATTTTGCTACCCAGCTCCCACAGCCTGGGCTGACACTGTATAAGGGTCCTCTCCTCCCCCAAAAAACTCCTTCAGCACTGCCAGGCTGGGCTCCCAGCAGCAAGGAGGCATGGGAGCCACTCTCTGGGGATGGAGGTGAGCAAAGTTGTACCCCAAGAGCTTTCAGCATCCAGAAGATCATAGAACGGTGTGGGGTGGAAAGGATCTTACAGCTCATCCAGTTCCAACCCCCCACCATGGGCAGGGACACCTCCCACTGGATCAGGGGCTCCAAGCCCCATCCAACCTGGCCTTGAACACCTCCAGGGATGGGGCAGCCACCACTGCTCTGGGCAACCTGGGCCAGGGCCTCCCCACCCTCATAGGAAAATGTTTCTTCCTAAGATCCCATCTAATTCTCCCCCCTTTCAGCTTAAAATGATTCCCCCTCATCCTGTCCCAGCACTCCCTCATCAAGAGCCCCTCCCCAGCTTTCCTGAAGCCCCTTTCAGTGCTGGAAGTTGCTCTAAGGTCTCCCTAGAGCCTTCTCTTCTCCAGGTTGAACAACTCCAATTCTCTCAGCCTGTCTTCGTACAGGAGGTGCTCCAGCCCTCCGATCATCTCCATGGCCACCTCTGGACTTGCTGTACCAGATTCATATCCCTCCTGTGCCGAGGACTCCAGAACTGGACACAGGGCTCCAGGTGAGGTCTTTTGAGAGTGGAGGAGAGGGACAGAATCTCCTCCCTCACCCTGCTGGTCCCACTGCTTTGGATGCAACCCATTGCCTGCTCAGTCTGAGCTTCTCTTCCACCAAGATGCTGAAAGCAGTCAATCTCCTCACTGGGAAACTTTAATTAGCTGCCTTGATAAAGTTGCTTCAGTTTCTCCCAGGCCACTGGCCCCACAAAGCCCTGCACCATGCAGCGTGCTTGACTCTGATCGCTTCCCAGCCATGCGGTGGCTCTGTAAGCACATCCCCAAGAGCACTGCACCCTTGGGACACTGGAGATGTCAGGACACCCACAGCCCTCTCACGGTCATTAGCTGGGCTGCAATATTTACCTGGTTACATGAGAATGTTATTCAATACCGAATAAATTCTCTTGCCAGCTAGCACTAATTGCAAAGTAAAGAGCATGGACCTGCATCCACCCATCCCTTTATCCCCTCCAGAGCATCCTCTGCCCCCTGCCTCCCTCAGGGTGGGATGTCAGTGACAGCAGGGGACAGCGTGGCCCGATGCCATCGCCCACAGTGCTCAAAGCTGCTGTTTAGCAGGGGGCTGCAGGACCCAGAACCCAAAGAGGGGTCCCTCCCTCGCCCCCTGCTCCTAGTGATGCTGTCAGGATCAGTCCCACGGCCCCAACCCAGAGGGGATTCAGCCCCTGGGGCTGAGAAAGTGCCTGGTATTCCCTGATGCTGCCACAGCTCCGGAGATGACGGATCCAGGCTCTAATGCTCTTTTCTGTGCATCCTTTAAGGATTTGAGGCTGATCGCCCGTGTTCCCTGCATGCACCCACAGCTGGCTCTGCCTGACGGGCCCTGATGGGGCTGAGCAAAGCGGTTATAATTAGAAATGCTAATCAGCTCTTGTGTTTCTGGCTTGACAGCCCAGCCACCCCCAGCACAATCTTCCCTCCAATCTGTCCAATGCTCGCCCCCTCCACTCCCTCTCCAAATCCCTGCTAGTTGTAATTAAGCATCACAGAACTGGGGGGGATTGGATGCTTCTTGCACGCTCGGGGCCAGGCGTGCAGCCCCCAGACAGCTCCTGGTTTGCTGGGGATGGTTTGGGGGTCTCATCCCCCTTTCACCAACAGCCACCTGGGCTGGGGACACCCCAGGGCCCCCCTGCCCCTTTGCTGAGAGCTCTGAAGAGGAGATGGGAAGCCCTTGGGCTGCAAGCAGCGCTGGGGTTAAAGGCAAAGGGTGGTGGCTCTGGCAGGGGAGCTGCATTAGGATTTCTGTCATGTACCAACCCCAGGCTCTTCCCCGCTGAGGAGGAAAAGGAGCTTGCGGAGGAGCATGGACAAGGAGGCCGAGCGAGCAGATCCCTGCACAGGCTTAGCTGGTTGTGGAGTTATTCATCATCACGGTTTGCACAAGGAGACACAGCTCGGGGGATTTCTTCCTCACCGATGCCCCTTAGCAGCCCCTGCCGGCCCCTCCACCCAAAGCTGGAGGCAGGACGTGGCTTTCTCGCTGGACATTTGGTTCCCAAAATCAGACTTGGCCAGGTGGCTGTTCCTCAGAAGCAGGCACGGGGCTCAGCCGCACACGGAGGAGAGAGAGATGCCTGCGCGGGATGAGCAGCCCCAGCGCGTGGACACACACGGCCTGTTGTGCTCCGAGAGGGATGGCATCCAAACGCACGCTGGCTCAAAGCCAGCCGCTCAGGCTCCTCTCCCAGGAAAACAAGAGCCAGGGCAGCACAGGCCAGGCTGGTAGAATCATAGAATCACCAAGTTGGAAAAGACCCACTGGATCATCGAGTCCAACCATTCCCATCAAACACTAAACCACGTCCCTCAGTGCCTCATCCACCCATCCCTTAAATACCTCCAGGGAAGGTGACTCAACCCCCTCCCTGAGCAGCCTTAGATGATTCCTTCTTCTGCGAGTGCTGTTAAGGTGCTCACAGACACCTCTGCAGGCTCCTGGGGTCATGCCCAGCGTGTTGATGTGTTAACGAGGGCTTGGGCTCTCCGTATCAGATCCACACCAACTAACCCAGGGCGTGAATATAACACAGCTGCACCAACACGGAGCAGGAATTTAATTGCATCCATCCCTACAGCTTGTAGAGCCACCTGAGCTCCAAAACATTGCAACACCTCTAACCGGTGCTGTGCTGAGGGAAAACACACAGGGCTCTGGGGGTTTTAAGTCAGCGTTCACCTTCCAGGTGCTCCCTGTTTATTAAAGTCCCATGGCTGCAGGTGAGAGGCTCCAGTTAGGAGGCTTGATGTGTGAAAGAGGAAGGGTTTTCAAGAAATCAGTGGCTGCTTGAGCAAAGGAGAACCCTCCTCACCCCTTCTGCCTGGAATCCCGTGCACAGGCTTGTTTCAGCTGGGACACTCATCTGCTCCCCGCAGCAGCTTAGGGTGGTGGGTGTGGGAGAATCAGCAAAAGGGGTCCCCCCTCCTCCCCACACACCACGACTCTGGAGAAAGGGAAACAGGAGAAAGAGAGAGGTATCCCAAAAAGGGGGCTGGGAGGGGCAGAGCACTGTGGCTCTGATGGTGACGGACTTGCGAAAAGGCCCCGGGAGTGCAGGCAACTGGCTGGGAAGGCTCTGGGGATGAGCTGGATTGGATTTGTCAGGACTAATTGACTCCCTCTGGCTCTGCGGAGCAGGTTTCACGCCTCGCGTGAGCGGGGTCCTGAGCATCCAGGAATTAATGAGGGTCTGACCCTGTCTGCACAGCCACTTGAGTTTTCCCACTGCAGGCAGCTGGCTTAAGAGGCCCCTTTATTCTTTACATATCAGATCAATCAGGATAGTTATAATCTAGTTCTTGTGAAAGCTTGGAGCAGCCTTTGCTGCCCAGCCAGCTCAAGGGGGGGAAAAAGCAAGCAAGAGGGAGAGGTCATGATGAACTATTGATTGAGCAGACGGCGGTGCTGCTCCCAGAGATGGCTTTTGCAGAGAGCTCACCCGGGACAGTTTGCCTCTATATCTCTCACTAATGCTGCTCCATTGATCTTCTGTGACAGGCGGCAACTACAAGATTTTTTTTAGCTGGAGTTATTAAGAGGCATTAATCAATAACAGGGGAAACAGAGAGAGAGGAACTGTTTGTTTCATGGAGACATATTCCCTGTGTAGATTTTAGCCCACTGAGGCGCTCATGTTTTATTTTCAGCAGCCCGGGAGACCTGCCAGGAAAAGAATTCACCTTGTGCTGGACTCTGACACTTGGAGGAGATCCTGAGCTGGTTGCAACACCCTGTCAGCTCCTGCCAGACTGTACAAAGAGAGTGGACCAGAAGGGGAGTTCGTGGCATCCAATTTCAGGTACTCCAGCATCCTACATGGCACCCCAAATCACCCAGCCCCTATGTTCTCACACAATTCCCTATGCCCAAAGCGCCAGGTAGTAATTTCACATGGTCAAAGTGCTGGGTACTAGTTTCACATCGTGCTTCTGCTAAATCCAGTTGCCTTCTGGCTGTGGTGCAATGGGTCTTGGCAGCTTGCTCAGCCGTCCAGCCCCACGTCTGGGCTCAGCCCTTGCCTGGTGGCTCAGCCCACGGTGCTGCTGCTGTAGGCAGGATGGGAGCTCATTCCTGTGGCAAGACTGGAGTTGTTTGCAAGAGAAAGTGTCTTTTTGCTGAAAGCACCGCTCCCTCTCAGTACATTTCCATTGCTCTCTGATGGCAACACCCATTTTGCTCCTCCAAGCAGCTCCTGTGCTCAGCCCTGGCAAGAGTCAGTTTTAGGCTGAACATTAGGACTTAGGCTGCACATTAGGAAAAAAATTTTCACAGAAAGGGTCATTGGGCACTGGCAGAGGCTGCCCAGGGAGGGGGTTGAGTCCCCTTCCCTGGAGGGGTTTAAGGGACAGGTGGACGAGGTGCTGAGGGACATAGTTTAGTGTTTGATGGGAATGGTTGGACTCGATGATCCAATGGGTCTTTTCCAACCTGGTGATTCTATGATTCTATAGGGGCTGGAGCCCATTTTCCCTTGGAGAGCTGGAGAAGGGGGCTGGAGATGCGCTCAGAAACAGGACAGGCTCCTCTTCGAAGACGACTGCTCAGAGAAGTGGTGACGCAGAAGCTGAGCTGGTGTTTAATTGCCCTTGCAAACCTAACCCAAAGGCCCTTTAATATTGCTGCTTCCTGGGGTGCTGGCACACCCTGCAGCTCCTCTCCAGCAGGTCTGACAACCTAGAAGAGCTGCGCTCAGCACGCTGCTCGCTGCCTGCGTGCTGGAAGGAGCACAGGGAGAGAGCACGGCTCCTGCTAACAAGGCCTGCCACAAGCAGGTACCAAGCGATGCTTCAGAGTGAGGGAAATGCTCTTTGGGAGAAGGCGATGGAGATCCCAATGGAGCTTCCCTCACCTCTCCAGTGCACATCTTGACTCCACTCCCAAAGTCCCAGTCTCCCGCTGCTCCAGCTCTCACAGGCCACGGTGCAGTGGTAATTAGTGCAGCTCTCTGGGGAAACAGGCTCTTCATCTTTGCTGTAATTACAGCTGCACGTCCCCAGCAAGGGGATCAAAGGGAGCGGGAGGGGAAGGGATGAGGAGATGGCTCAGAAGCAGGTTGCTCCAGTGGTGCCCGCAGCAGGCTGCTGATAGCATTCGGCAGAGTCAGTGTCGTCCAAAAAGTCAGATCCACTACCCAGTGTGCAGTCAGCCGATAACCACATCGCCAAGAGAGACCTTGTTTTATTCAGGTTTGCACTAATTCTAGGCGTTTGGAGGTTTTCCTCCACTCAAACACTGGAACTATCAGAAGGGAGGAAGGTAAATATATATGCAGGCTCTAAGCTGTGAAGAAGCCCAAGGAAGTCGTAGTCGCCCGCTGTGAAGCTCATCAGAAGGGAGACGCCAAAGCAAATAAAGGAAATCAAAAGCAAAGGCATTAGAGGAATATGTGAAGAGATCTGCTGTAGGAAAGATGCTGCCCATTGCAAAAAGCATTACTACCATGTGGGAACTGCCTCAAAAATACAAGTTAAGTACCCCCTAGGAGAGGTAAGAAGGGGAATCGCTCCACGCGAGTGTTGGCAAATTGATTTTTCTAGGAGTAATCAATATAAATATTTGCTGGGTTTGGTAGATACTTTTTGAGATTGGCCATAAGCTTTCCAGTGTTGAACTAATCGAGCAAGAGGAGTGGTGAAAATCCTTCTGAAAGAGATTATTCCGAGGCTTGGTGTGCCTTTGGGAATGTCCTCAGATATGAAATATCAGATATAGAACAAGAGGTGTGTAGAGTCCTTAAAATCAAGTGGGATTTACACACCTCTGTGAAGACCTCAGTCAAGTGGATAGGTAGAAAGAATGAATCATACAATTAAAAGGCGATTTGCTAAAGGCTGTCAGGGGATTGAATTGTTACCAACAGCCCTCTTGAGAATCAGGGTTACCCCAGGGTCAGAGAAAAGGTAAGTCCTTTTGAAATATTATACAGAAAACTGTAAACTTAACAGGAAGGGCTGACCAAAGGCATGTAGCAGGAGATAAAACATTAACAGTTTACCTTTTATCTTTGGATAAAACTTTGGATAAGGAGGTCTGAAGTGGTATCCTCCTGTGTGAGCACCAATTCCAACTGAACAGCCTGTACACCTTTTTTTACTCTAGGAGAGTATTTAAAGGTTTGGAAGGACACTCCTTTGGCTGAGAGGTGGAAAGGACCATATTGGGTTTTACTGAGAACCGACACTGCCATGAAACTAAAAGGAGAGGACCTTTGGATTCGTTATAAATTGATAAATAAAGCTTCTCTTGCGGAAGAAACCTTCATGTTGCCAGTCCTCTGACCTCTTACCTCGCATCCCCAGACCGTGCCCCAAGGGGGATCTGAGGACACATGGTCTATAGTCCCAATGTCCAATATTTGTTTTCCAGATAAAGGAAGGCGAGTTGTTGATGCTCCATTGCTACTTATCCAAGCCATCGGTCCCAAACCTATTACTGATTCTTGGATGCAGCCAAGGTCTTGGGTGCAGTCAACTACCTGCAAGAAGGATGTAGCAAGGTGGCTTCTGGTCTCTTCTCCCAAGTAACAAGCAACAGGATGAGAGGAAATGGCCTCAAGTTGTTCCAGGGGAGGTTTAGATTGGATATTCGAAAAAATTTCTTTACGGAAAGAGCGGTGAAGCATTGGAAGAGGCTGCCCAGAGTCATCATCACAGGAGGTGTTCAGAGAACGTGTAGATGCGACACTTCGGGAAATGGCTTAGCAGGTACAGTGGTGTTGGGCTGCTGGTTGGACTCGGTGATCTTAGAGGTCTTTTCCAACCTCAATGATTCTATGACTGCAAACATTGATCTCCAGACTCCCTGACAGCCTGAGGAGCAGTGCCCTGGCGCACGACAGGACTGCTTGCATGGCATTCCTCGTGCTCTATCAGCCTTGTGTCTTATGTGGGTTTAAATAATTGCTTGAGTTTATCAAGGCAGAGGGAAGAAAAGCTCAGAGAAAGCAATTCTATAAAGCACAGCAGAGGAACATGTTTAGGTGTGTTAGGAGCGGCGGGGCTGGGTGTCTCTAGGCTCCTGCAGAGCCCTGGGTGTTTCCTTGGGGCTGGCAGGGGCTGCCTGGGGTCTGAAACCTGCAACACACTCCAGTTCCTGAGAAATGAGGCCATAAAACCGCAGCTGGAGGGAGTGAACAGCCCAGCAGATAACGCGGTGACATTCCTCTACAGAGTTACTTGTAGAAGAGCAAAGGTTACAGGAAGGAAGGCTCTGATTATTACGTATATATCACTTCTGTACTATGTTTCTCTCTAAATTGTTTCTTCCAGAGTCAGACTCACTCAGTTTTTTCTCTTTCTGATGACCAGAGGAGGCTGTGCATGCGGAACCCCCGCACCAGGGCGGTTTAGCAGTCCCATGCTTCTGGGTTTTGTGCAACCCTGTCGCTACAGAGTCCTGCAGGAAACAGCAGCACTTGCCTTCTAGCCTCACTGAGCCAACAGCCCAGTTCCTCCCAGGCTGTTTACTCTCTGACGTGTTATTACTTAAAAGCACAGCAACTAGAGAGGGAGTGGGACCAGGGGGCACCAGGAGCCAACGCAGCAGCCTGGGGTCTGCCTGTAGATCTGTCCACGCAGCTGTAGGAGAGCCTGGCAGGGCTTCCAGGGAACCCACATGTGGAGGGGTGGGAGGCCTTCACCTCGCATGCGCTGGTGCCCTTTTAGGCTGAAACAACTGATGTGGAAACAGGTTTCACCCACATCCTTTGCACAAGCTGCTCTTCGCCACCATCCTTGCCTTGATGAGCAGCCTGCAGCAGGCCCTTCTGCACAGAGCAGCGATGAAGCACAGCCCAAGCCAGATCTCTTCACTGTCTTTTGCCAGAACAAGGCTTTCAGGAGGAGATATCAGCGATGCCATCCTACTGGTGTCAGCCCTTAGGGCAGCCCTGCTGACTGGTGCAAAGGTCCAGGTTACCAGTCTACACCTCTGCCTGCGTGGGAGCAATTTATAGGAGTGTAACTACATCTGGATTGTGATGCTGGGCTGGTTTACGTGCCCTGAGCTGCACAGAGGTGAGATTCAGTGGCACCAGGCTCCAAGACATCTCGCAGAGCCAGCTGCTCATTGAGATGGGTTAAGAGGGCAAAGGATGGATCCATGGATGGTTGGATAGATGGATGGTTGGATGGATGGATGGATGGACTTAGAGAACTTAGATTAAATGTGTAGATCTTTACTGTCCCCAGGTCCCTGACAAGCAAGGCTGCTTTGTACCATCCAGCAGCAGGGGTTGCTTTCTAGGAGCTTCAGCAAC
Organism: Clamator glandarius; assembly: GCA_033459285.1. Classification (NCBI taxonomy): domain Eukaryota; kingdom Metazoa; phylum Chordata; class Aves; order Cuculiformes; family Cuculidae; genus Clamator; species Clamator glandarius. The sequence goes on from JAUNZM010000104.1 coordinate 4,316,201, forward strand.
TCAGGGCTTTGTGCTGACCACACTATCAGCCCTTCCTGCAGGGTCTCACAAACCACATCCATGCACATCTTGACATGGATAAGAATGAAGCCAGGCTGATTGCTTCCTGCTCCCCCTGTTTTAAATGTCACCAAACCCAGCTGCTGCTTTCAACACATGTCCCTTGGCAGGAGGCAAAGAGGGACAGGCTGCCAGGTGGAGTTGCCAAAGGCACCGTAGGAAATCAAGGGCAGACGTGTGGTGAGGCAGCAAGAAGCGAGACGCTGCTCTGCAGCCAGACCTCCTTCAGTGCCTCCCAGGAGTCCTCCCTGAGCACCCCCTACCCAACTTCGAGCCTCCTTCTGCTCCACAACCTGCTCATCACGGAGATGCCAGGCGATGGACACAGCTCTTCTTCCCTCCTACCCTGCTGAGTGCCTTCCTGCTCATCTTCTCCCTACGTATGCGGGAGACCCTCCGCTTCTTTCCCAGTCAGAAGTTAGTCATCAAAAGCGAGGTCACACGCTGTTTCCAACGGAAGCAATAAATTAAGACAAATAAAAGATAAAAGAACACAGCCAGGTTATTATAAGACATCAGAAAACTAAGGCCAAGGGTAACACTCGTAGCTTTATGACTCTTCACTGATCTGGCCACAGGAACCCAAGCATCGTAGAATCACCAGGTTGGAAGAGACCCACCGGATCATCAAGTCCAACCATTCCTATCAAACACTAAAATCATGTCCCTCAGTACCTCGTCCACCCAGTGATGCTGTGTGGACCCTTCTGCTCACCAGGCTTTGCCATTAATGCTCTTCTACCTTTTTAAGGTAGTTTTTCAAGGCAGCTTTTCAAGGTCCCTGCTGAGGGTGCTGGGAGGCACGGGGTGCCAGCTGGCCTCTTGTTCCTGGCCCTGCTCAGCAGGACAACCGACAGGGTCGATTCCACCGCGTCTAAACAATTCAGTCAGCGGTTTAAATATGCAAAACACGGCAGCGCGATCTACTAAGCTGAGGGTTTTTAAAGGAGTTGGAGCTGCTTCTTTCTGGCTGCTGCAGCTCGGGGTGGCGGGGGTGGGAGGGCATCTTTGCCTCTGCCCACGAGCGGCTGCGTTTCAGGGCCGGTGACGCAATCCCCGTTGCGTCGTGCAGCGCGCCGAGGCTCATGGGCCTCTTCCACCAGGCAGTTTGTTGTGATCACGTTAACGCTCAGGCTGCCGTCATCTGGCAGCGGAGCCTTATGAAACAACCCAGCGTGACAGCCCGGCTCGCCAGCAGGCAGGCCCAGGCCTGGCTTCTAATCTGGCAGCAGAAATCGCTCCCTTTCCTTGAGTCACAGACTAATGCGAAATGTTTCATTCACGTTTCTCCAGGTAATCTGTTGGAGAGCGTGGGGAGATGGGAATTACAGCCTTTAGAATCATAGAATCACCAGGTTGGAAGAAACCCACCGGATCGTCGAGTCCAACCATTCCCATCAAACACTAAATCATGTCCCTCAGTGCCTCGTCCACCCATCCCTTAAACCCCTCCAGGGACGGTGACTCAACCCCCTCCCCGAGCAGCCTGTTCCAGTGCCCAATGACTCTTTCTGTGAAAATTTTTTTCCTAATGTCCAGCCTGAACCTCCCCTGGTGGAGCTTGAGGCCATTCCCTCTCGTCCTGTCCCCTGAAAGCCCACACGGAGCAAACGTGCAGCTGCCATCCCCACCACTTAACACCGTTTGCCGTGTTGGAATTTGCATTTCTATTTCCTAACATCAGCTGGCATTTGCGAGACATTGCGAGCAGATCAGCTCGTGCCATCTCCCAGCAAGAGATCACCAGGGACCTTCTTCCCGTGTCAACAAAAGCGAAAGTCACGAGGATAACGAGGATAACGCAGAATTGCTCCAGGCCAACATATGTTCAGCTGAAAAGGTCTGGGTGACTTCCCAGGCGTACACAAGGCTCTCCAACAGCCTGTGTGATGCAGGCTGGAGGGATTAGTCTAACACTGTGTTGGGATGCTAATACAATAAGGGTTCTTTGTGGCATTAGCAGGAATCATGAGACCAGCTCTGAGATGTCATTGCCTGGCAGCTGTAGGGAGTGCCGGTCTTGGCCTCTCAAGCAGGGAAGGAGCTCATCTCCTGCTTCAAGCATTAAAGTTCCCGAGGGGCAGTGAAAATGTAGTGAACCCCCCTGTGTTTTGGTGACAGGTCATTTGGGATCAGAATCACGGAATGGTTTGAGTTGGAAGGGCCCTTAAAGATCATGGCTATCCATGATGGACCTCCAAAGACCGCACGTGGCACCATGCGGAGAAAACCAGCCCTCCCCACCGGGCCATGAGGGACCCCAAAGACCACATACGGCACCATAAAGGACCCTAGAGACCCCATACACCACTCCAAGGGACCCCAAAGACCCCATATGGCACCATAAAGGACCCTAGAGATCCCATACGCCACTCCAAGGGACCCCAAAGACCCCATATGCACCACGAGGGACACCAAAGACCTCACATTGTACCATAAGGGACCTCCAGAGACCTTGCACCTTACTGCATGGGACCCCAAAGTCCCCATAGGGAACCATAAGGCATCCCCAAATACCCCATAACCCATCGCAAGGGACCCCCGTGACCCCATATGCACCACAAGGGGCCCCAAAGTCCCCATAGGGCACCCCCAAATATCCCATACCCCATCGCAAGGGACCCCCGTGACCCCATATGCACCACAAGGGACCCCAAAGTCCCCATAGGGCACCCCCAAATATCCCATACCCCATCGCAAGGGACCCCCGTGACCCCATATGCACCACAAGGGATCCCAAAGTCCCCATAGGGCACCCCCAAATATCCCATACCCCATTGCAAGGGACCCCAGTGACCCCATATGCACAAGGGACCCTAAAGTCCCCATAGGGCACCCCCAAATATCCCATAGCCCACTCCAAGGGACCCCAAAGTCCACATAAAGCACCACGAGGGACCCCTAAGACCTTCTATTGTACCATAAGGGACCATCAGAGACCTCACACCGTACTGCACGGGACCCCAAAGACCCATAGGGCACCCTCAAATATCCCATAGTCCACTCCAAGGGACCCCAAAGTCCACATAAAGCACCACGAGGGACCCCCAAGACCTTCTATTGTACCATAAGGGACCACCAGAGACCCCACACCGTACTGCACGGGACCCCAAAGTCCCCATATGCACCACGAGGGACCCCAAACACCACACAGGGCACCAAAAGGCACCCTCAAACACCCCACGTCCCACTGCGAGGGACCCCAAACTCCCCATATGGCACCAAAACTCACCCCCAAACATCCCATACGCCATTCCAAGGGACCCCAGTGACCTCATATACCCCCCGAGGCACCCCAAAGCCTCTCCAGGGCCCCCTAAGGGCCCCCCCAAACCCGCTGCTGGGGCCGCCCCGCCCCGCCCCGCTGGGCGGTCGCTGCCCCGCGCGGAGGCTCCGGGGGCGGCGGCGTCGGGAGCGTCGGGAGCGTTGGGAGCGTTGGGAGCGTCGGGAGCGTTGGCGGCGTTGGGAGCGTGTCGGGGGCCGCGGGGATGGGCGCGGGGTGGGTGCTGTGGGGGGCGGCGGCGCTGCTGCTGCTGCACGTCCTGATGGCGCTCAGCCCCGCCGTCAACTTCGCGCTGCGCATGGGCTTCTATTACCTGCTCTTCTTCGTGTCCTCGGCGCTCACCGCGCCCGTCTGCATCCTCGTCAACGGCGGCCGCACCGTCAAGAACATGAGGTGGGGACGGGGGGGTGGGAGGGGGGAGAGAGGAGGAGGGGTACCCTGGGTGGGGGGGTGCGAGGAGGAGGAGGAGGGGAGTACAGGGTGGGGGTACGAGAGTGATGGAAGGGTGCTCGGGGAGTGGTACCCTAGGGGAGGGGGGTGTGGCGAGGAGGAGGATGGGGAGCGAGGAGGAGGATGGGGGAGCGAGGAGGAGGGTACCCCAGGGTAAAGGGATGGGGTACGAGAGTGATGGGGGGGTACCCGGAGAGTGGTACCCTAGGGGAGGTGGGGGTGGCGAGGAGGAGGATGGGGAGCGAGGAGGAAGATGGAGGAGCGAGAAGGAGGGTACCCCAGGGTAAAGGGATGGGCTACGAGAGTGATGGAGGGGTACCCGGGGAGTGGTACCCTAGGGGAGGGGGGTGTGGCGAGGAGGAGGATGGGGAGCGAGGAGGAGGGTACCCCAGGGTAAAGGGGTGGGCTACGAGAGTGATGGAGGGGTACCCGGGGAGTGGTACCCTAGGGGAGGTGGGGGTGGCGAGGAGGAGGATGGGGAGCGAGGAGGAAGATGGGGGAGCGAGAAGGAGGGTACCCCAGGGTAAAGGGATGGGGTACGAGAGTGATGGAGGGGTGCTCCGGGAGTGGTACCCTAGGGGAGGAGGAGGAGGATGGGAGAGGATGAGGGAGTGAGGATGAGGATGGAGGAGTGAGAAGGAGAAGGAGGGTACCTCAGGGTAAAGGGATGGGGTATGGGAGTGATGGAGAGGTGCTCGGGGTTTGATGCCCATGGGGAGGGGGAGAGCGAGGAGGAGGTGGAGGGGAGGAGAGGATGGGAGAGCGAGGAGGAGGGTACCCTAAGGTAAAGGGACAGGGTACAAGAATGATGGAGGGGTACTTGGGGGGTGGTACCCTGGGGGAGGAGGGGGCGAGGAGGAGGGGAGGGAGAGGATGAGGGAGCGAGGATGAGGATAGGGGCATAAGGATGAGGATGGGGTCGTAAGGAGGAGTAGGAGGGTACCTCAGGTTAAAGGGACAGAGTATGGGCGTGATGGAGGGGTACACGGGGGGTGGTACCCTAGGGGATGGGGAGGGACGAGGAGGAGGAGGGGGGGAGGAGAGGATGGGGGAGCGAGGAGGAGGAGGGTACCCCAGGGTAAAAGGAGGGGGTACAGGAGTGATGGAGGGGTACCCGGGGAGGGGGGCACCCTAAGGGATAGGGGAGCAAGGATGAGGATGGGGAAACGAGGATGAAGATGGGGGAGCAAGGAGGAGAAGGAGAGTACACCAGGGTAAAGGAGTACCCGGGAGGTGATGCCCTAGGGGAGGGGGGGGGGCAAGGAGGAGGATGGGGGAGCAAGGAAGAGGGGGGCAGTACCCAGGGAGGGAGGCTGAGGATGGGTAGGAGAGGGGGGGGCGTAATCTGGAGTGGGGACTGAGATGAGGAGGGGGGGAAAAGGATAAACGGAGGGGGTACCCGAGGGTGAGGAAGGGGGTGTACACAACAGTGAAGGGGGGACGAGGATGGATGGGGAGGATGAGGGGTTGCCCTAGGGGATGGAGAGACAAGGATGAGAAGGAGGGAGTGAGGAGGAGGAGGGTGCCAGAGGGTGAGGAGTGAGGGGACACGAAAGTGAAGTAAGGGGGAGGGTACCTGAGGGTGAAGGGGCATTGGGGGTGAGGATGAGCATGCAGGTACCTGAGGATGAGGGGGGAGGATGGGAGGTGAGGGTGGTACCTGCGGGTGAGATGGGAAGTGGTACCCGAGGGTGAGGTGGGAGGAGGACATGAGAGTGACATGGGGGGGACACAAGGAGGGAGATGGCGGTGAGCACTGGGAGGGAGGGTACTCGAGGGTGAGGAGGGGGACAAGCTATCCCCATGGACACCAGGCAGGTGTGGGAGGGTGAAACAGAAGCTGGCAAGATTGGTTTCAGTACCAGACTTGGGGGGAGGCTGCTGGCATCCTTTACCTAAGATAAAGGGCTGCAAGGTGGCCTCTTGGGTCATGGAGGGGTTGGGGCTGTGGTGAGGGACTGCTCCCACCCATAGCTGTGCCCTCACTTTTGGAGAGACCCATCTGGGAAGGTGTGGAGAGCCCTGTTTGGGGATGAGCACCCTTTGGAGAGGCTGGGAAGGTGTGGAGAGCCCTGTTTGGGGATGAGCACCTTTTGGAGAGGCTGGGAAGGTGTGGAGAGCCCTGTTTGGGGATGAGCACCCTTTGGAGAGGCTGGGAAGGTGTGGAGAGCCCTGTTTGGGGATGAGCACCCTTTGGAGAGGCTGGGAAGGTCTGAGGATGATGACAAGCAGCTGTGCTTCCACACAGCTTTTGGGGAGAGCTGTGTGGCAGTGTGCTGGGGGTTTTAAGAGCAGAGCTTGGACTTCTGCTGGCAGCCCATGAGAACTTGGCCTTCTTGCTTTGCTTTCCTGCAGGCAGCTTATTCCCTGCTCAAACCATCCATGTCCAAGCCAAGTTATACAGGTGGGAGGTTAAAATGGGGGCCTCTGTTGCCTTGATACATCCTTTTGGATCAAAGGTTGGGGAGCATCTCAGCTGGTGGAGCTGGACTTTGCTCTGTGGTGTGTCTCTTCCAGGGTGGAGCAAGCGGGCACTGGGCACCGGTGACATTGCCTCGCGGGTGCTCCTTGCCTGCCTGAGCCGATGCTCTGTGATCCACTGAGGTGCTGTGGCCTCAGGCACTGGGACCAGCAGTCTGCTCAGGGATCTCCAGCCCAGCTCTATCTCCAGCCCTTGGCTGGCTTGGTTCATGCAGGAGCAGCTTTCGGATGCTCAGATGCCTTTGCAGCTGGGAGAGTTTGTGTTAGTTATAGAGACACTCTCTTTTTCATCCCCACCCCTAGAACTTTGTAAATACCCTGTAACCTTAAAGGAACTCTTTGGGAACTCCTTGGACTGGGCAGCTCCTCATGTTGAATTTCAGAGCTGAATTTTGGCCAGAACTGCCCTTTTCCTGTAATTTAAGCTCATCCTTTCCATGTGCTGGCATGGGCTGATGATCCTGGCCGTGTATCCCAGCCCCTGGGAGGTCTGTGACTGAGGTAATCCAGTGAGCTCCTTATTTCTGCAACATCCCAGTCTGCTTATTCTGGCTCAGGGAAAGGGATTGGAGCAGAGCACATGTTGGTGGCCAGACAGCGATAACAGCGTCGATGCCTGGCACGGAACACCTCGTCCTTGCTGTGCTCCTGGCTCCAAGCTGGTGTGGCTTGGAAGAGGTTGCCCTCTGTGTCTGACAGAGATAGAGCTGTTTATCTAGCAGCAAAACCTCTTGCAAGAGCTTCCAATCTGGTGAGCACGCTTCATTAATCCTTGAAAATCAGACAATCCTAAAAAAGGCCTCCCAGGCTGCGGCGCAGAGCCTGTGAAGCCGAGGCTGCTGGATTTCAAACTCAGGCTGTTATGGATGCACTGAAAAGCACATTGCCTTTCATTTTCCTCCTCTCTCCTTGTATTTGGCAGCAAGTGCATCAGATTTTCAGCTCTCTGCAGCTCTGACTGCACCAAGTCAGGATCATTCATATCAGCAGAGAAGCTGCTTGCAGGGCTGAAGGGGCACGGGACCCATCAGCTTAACCCCATGGATGACGTGGCCAGCTCAGCAGGGCTGCTGGTCACCTGGTTCTTCTTCGCTCGCTCCAAGCTCTGCCCCTTTGCCTCTTTCAGTGGCTCAGGCCACATCTTGTGCAAGGAAACGCTGGCTCCTTACTGGCAGGAGGAAGTTGGATGGTTGCTCTTGAGTAATGTGTAACCAGCCTCTCCCGGCAGCTACCAAACAGCGTGGCTTCCAGAGCAGTGACCTCTTCTTTGGTTGGCAGTCTAAAGGGAGGAGAAGTGGGATTTAGGTCAGTCTGGTGGCACGGCACCCTCCGTGACCTCACTGGTTTGTGTCACCCTGTCTCTCCCCACCTGTGTCCTCCTCTCTTCACCTGGACCGCTCTCGGTAGCCTCGGTGCAGGCTCATGGAGCTCAGGAGCTCTGTGTCGCCTTGGGTACCTCCCCTCGTCCTTTCCTGGGTGCGGCTCTAACCTTTGCAGTGAGTTTGAATGGCAGGGGACTGCTAGCTGCGGTGTCACTCTGCTGTGTCACCTGTGGACGTTGTCCTGCTCTCAACTCCAGTGTCAAAGCCAGGGCTGCGTGGTGGGGCACCCCATGGAGATACAAACCCCACCGGGGGAAGGAGCAAGCCAGGGAAAGTTGCCTTAACTTATGTGGTTGGAGAGTTGATGGCAGTGGTGGAGAGACTTTGGAGAACTGATGCTGGGACCTGCTGCCAAGCCAGGATAAGATGCTGACTGGGTGCTCACCCTCAGCCCTGGATGACATCAAAAGAAGTGAGGACAGCAGGGAAAGGGAGATTTTCTCCTCTGCTCCACTCTCATGTGACCTCACCTGGAGCCCTACATTCAGTTCTGGAGTCCTCGGCACAGGAAGGACACGGATCTGTTGCAGCGAGTCCAGAGGAGGCCACAGGGATCATCAGGGGCTGGAGCACCTCCCCTACGAGGAGAGGCTGACAGAGTTGGGGTTGCTCAGTATGGAGAAGAAAAGGGTCCAGGGAGACCTTAGAGCAGCCCTTCAGTACTGAGAGGGGCTGCAGGAAAGCTGGGGAGGGGCTCTGGATCAGGGAGGGCAGGGGTAGGATGAGGGGGAATGGTTTTAAGCTGAAAGAGGGGAGGTTTAGATGGGATCTTAGGAAGAAATGTTTTGCTGTGGGGCTGGAGAGGCCCTGGCCCATGTTGCCCAGAGAAGTGCTGGCTGTTCCGTCTTTGGAAGTGTTCAAGGTTGGATGGGACTTGGAGCAACCTGATCCAGTGGCAGGTGTCCTTCCTTATGGCGCGGGGGTTGGAACTGGATGAGCTTTGAGGTCCCTTCCAATGGAAAGCATTCTGTGGTTCTGTGACAGGGATGCTTTTCGGGCTGATAGTGCTGCGCAGCCCTCCGGCTGGACTCTGTCACACGGGAGAAGCTGGCACTGTCCCTCTGTCTCATCCTGTGGAGAGGAAAGAACCATCCTCTGTCTGCTGGGGAGATGGTGGACCCTGAGGCAGGGCAGTCAGGTGCTTTTTGGAGAGCAGGGTAGCTCCTGAATCCGCTCCAGGGGAGAGCAGAACCGAGCCGGTGGCTGCTCCTGGGGGCTTTGTTCATGTTCAAGCTCCTCTGCCTCCTGTCCTGGCGAATGGCTGCTCTGGTGCCTAAAATAGCCCCTGTGTCCTGCCAGCTTCTGGCTGCGTCCTTTGGCCCAGTTGGAGGGTCCCCAGCTCCCACCTGTCCGGGGGTGGCGCAGAGGGGCCCTGTTCCCACGGGCTGGCAGGGTCTTGGCTGGTGAGCCAGGGCTGGATGTGCTCAGCAAGGGCACGGCAGCCGGCTCGAGCTGTTGGCGGAGCTGAGTGGAGCTGCTGGTGTCTCCTGCATGAGGGGAGAGAAAGCTGGGAGCTTTGTGGACAGACCTGTAGATCCACCAGGGAAATGAATGGACAGACAAAAGCTCTTTGCTGGAATACGGGTTTCCCGGGGGCAACGAGGCTCTGCCAGGCTGCGTGGGGTGCACCCCATTTGTGTGTTGTACAAAGTGTTTGACGCATTCATTCTCCTCCTTTCTTGGACTCCCCAGGGGTAATGAATCCCCCGTGTATGTTTGTATCATTAAGCAGCATCTTCCAGCACTGCAAGGAGAAGAATTACTCGATTCTGCCTTGGGTGATGGGAGCGTAGGCTGATTTCCGTGTGCTGGGGAGTGGCAGCTCCTAAGAGAGTTGTTTGAGCAACTTGTAGGGCTCTGCTGACTGCAGGAGGAAACCGTTGGTATCAGCGGATTGGACTGCAGCCGCAGCACAGGGGGAGACACAGCAGGGCTGGCAGCAGAAGTGGTTCTTGACCCAGTGTTGAAGCCAGCGTTTCTCCTTCCTGGGCTTTGGAGGGCTTTGAGTTTGCCCTCTGTTTGAAGGGCTCCTGCAGCTGCTGGAGGCTGGAATTGCCTCTCCCGGAGAGCTCATGGTGGGTCTGGTTGTGAGCTGATGCTGATGGACAGTCAAGTCTGGCTGTACTGGCCTCAAAGTTAAATTCAGCTTCCCCCAGGCTTCCAGTAAAATTCCCACATGGGGAGTGGACAGGACTCGGTGTGCAACTGAAGCACCTTGAGCACATGGGACCGTGCAAGACACACTCTTGTGTGAACCACAGGGCAAATGAGATTGGAGGCTCTCTGTCAAAGAGCTCTTCTTATCTCCTTCCACCCACCCTGTGTATAGCAGACTGTGTTGCCTCCCTGCTGTCTGACTCCTCTCCTTTTCTTTCCTGCAGAATCATCAAAGCTGTCGTCAAGACCTTCAAGTATTTCTTTGGCCTGAGGTTTGAGGTGAAGGGACTGGAGAACTTTAATGTGGAGGGCCCGGCTATCATTGTGTCCAACCACCAGAGCATCCTTGACATGATGGGTGAGGAGCTGGTGGGAGGGAGGGAGCAATTCTCTTGAGAAATCCTGCTCACATCTCCTGGCCAGGCAGCCCCTTGCCCATGCCGGTCTGTGCTTCCGAGCTAGATGGTCCAGCTTCTTTATCCATGCTGGCTGCAGGGTCTCTCCTCACTCTGAGCCTCCCCATGCAGACACCCAGGTATTTTTCCGCTTCAGATGCTTCTCAGCTCCCTTTTACTTCCCTGCCTCGCTGACAGCATTGCTGGTGTGCCAGGCAGCCAGGAATGAGGGGCCGAGGAGTGAGCCTTGTCCTGAGGGGTCTTGCTGTGACCTGCGGCCACCCTGACCCTGTAATTCTGCTCTGTGCCAAGTCACCTTCTGCTCTGTTGATGGCAGCAGAAGCCATCCCCACCTCGGATCGTGTCTCTTGTCCAAGCCAAGAGCGATATGGGGAGCGGTGGCTGGTAGGTCTCACCCTCTGCCGTCACGTTAGGGCTGATGGAGGTCCTGCCCGACGACTGTGTCCAGGTGGGCAAGAAGGAGCTGATGTACGCCGGCACCGTGGGGCTCATCATCTACCTCGGTGGTGTCATCTTCATCAACAGGAAGAGCACCAGCAGTGCCAAGATGGTGATGGCAGAGGTGGCCAAGACGATGGCAACTGACAACGTGAGTGTGGTGGTGACACTTGGCTTTCTGGCACGTGTCTGGGTGTCCTGGGGTGGCACGTGGGGGCTGCGTTCCTCCTGATGCTGGCTTGCTTGAAGTTACAGCCTCTTGGCAAGGCTGGCTGGTGGCTGAGCCAGTGCGCAGGGAGCACTGCAAGTGGATTGCTGGAGCAGAGCCCTATCTCCCCATGTGCAGGTGAAGGTGTGGGTGTACCCAGAGGGCACGAGGAACTGCACAGGGGACTTGCTGCCATTCAAGAAAGGAGCATTTCACCTCGCTGTCCAGGCACAGGTAATGGCACTTTGCTGCTGCGCGGGGACCCCGAATGCTTTTGTAATGGCATCGCAGGATAGTTGTGCAGTGACGTGGTTTATTTGCTCTCAAAAATCCAGTTCCCAGGTCACAGCTGAGCTCCTCAGCTAAACCACCGTTAGGTGTCATTGGTGCTGGCCGGCAGGAGCTGAGAGTCTTTTCCATCATCTGCAGGAGCAGCTTAGAATCATAGAATGGTTTGGGTTGGAAGGGACCTTAAAGCCCATCCAGTTCCAACCCCTGCCATGGGCAGGGACACCTCTCACTGGATCTGGTTGCTCCAAGCCCCGTCCAACCTGGCCTTGAAGGTTTGATCCCTGTGGATGGGTGGCTGCAGACGGTGGAGAAGCTGCTTTGTCCTCTCTCCTGACTGCATTCCCAGTGTCCCATCTAGAGGGCAGAGCATGGGGACAGGCACGTTTGACCCGCTGGCTGTAGGCTGCGTGGCAGCGTGGTGGAACAGTGTGTAGGGAGCGTGGCTGCAGCACTGAGCTTAGTTCTGGCAGGGAGCCCAGTGGGTGCTGTGCTTTATGAGCTTGCCTGGGGAACCCCAAAGCTGTCGATGCCTTTCTCAATCCCCCAGGTTGCAATAGCCTAGCGTTGATTGAGGGTTGTTAATGCCAGTGCTTTGGAGCTCGTTATGGGCTTGTTCTGTGTAGAGATAGCTGCTGCTTCCCAGCCATAAGGCACTTCTTGATATGTCTTAAATGTCTCTCTCCAAAATGACCAGATCCATGAGCAGTTAAGGAAAAAGCGGACACGCAGCTCCTTGGCTTTGGAGAGCTGGAGCTGGCAGTGCTCCTGAAGGAGCTTGCCTGAGCAGAGCTCGGAAATGCCGTGCCAGGGACACTCAAGTCTTCCAGGCTCAGCTGCCTGGACCCAGGTGGTTGTTGGAAACTGGGCCACCCTGCTTGGCTCCCAGGTGCTGGGGACAAGGTGCTGGAGAGGCAACTGAGCAGAGATTGGTGCCTTGATGTCCCATGCAGGCTCTACCTCTTGTCTGTGGAGTAGGGTGACTAGAGGCCTGAGGGGAAACTCCCTTCCCTAAAGGAGGTGTTCTAGCAGGGATCCAAGAGAAGGCAGTAGGTGCCAGATCTCTTGCTGGTTTGATTGGCCATGGCCAGGGTGTAGCCTGTGGTTTACCACCCCCATTCCTGCCAAGGTGATGCAACCAAGGCGGGGGCTGGCAGCTGCTGGAAGGCAAGGACAGCAGTGGAAATGGTGTCTGCCTCTGTTCCTGAGACGCAGAGTGAGATTTGACTCTGTGCCTGCCCTCCTGGCTGTGTCTCTGCCTGTCTGAAGCTTCTTGGGAGCAATCGATGGCAACTGGTGACTCCTTTTCTTAGAAGCTGCAGGCACACCAGCTGGCCTGTCCCAAATATGTGCTTGTACAGCAGGGCAAAGCCTGTCAGAGCAGGCATCCTCCAACAGCTGCAGGTCAGAAAATACCTGAGTTTTGAAGCCTGGCTTGGGATGAGGAGCCCTGAGAGCCAAAGCTGACCTGAGGGTGAAGCGTAACTTGTCCCTAGTGCCCTGTTGTCCCTGTGCCTTTAGCTGCTGGGAGTTGTTTTGATCCCAGTTGACTCCTGACTGGCCCAGCCTTTGGAGGTGGCTCTGGCTGTGTGTGCCCCATACGGCTGAGAGCCGGGCCAGGGCAGCTCTGCTGCGTGGGATTTGCTGCTTATCTCTGCCCTGCCCTGAGTTGCTGCAGTGCAAGTAACTCCTTTTTTCCTTCTTCTTCCCCAAGGTCCCAGTGATCCCTGTGGTGTATTCCTCCTTCACCACCTTCTATAACCCAAAGAAGAACCTATTTACATCAGGTAACAAAGAGCCTGAGGATCTTTACAGGGTTGATGCCAGCCCTGTGTGGAGTTTCCATAAGGGTGTGGGAGAGAATGGGGGTGAATAGGAGTCCCTCTGGGAGACCTGTGGAGTCAGATCAAAGCACTTGGCACCAGAGCCTGGGCTGGGTTAACTCAGGCAAGAATGTAAATACAATGAGGGATATTTTCATTAATAATTGGATACCACCTCTCCCTCTCATAGCTTGTGTAGCCCAAGTCATTTGGTGAGGGCTTGGGGAAAGAAGCAAGCATGCTCTGCCTCGTGACCTTTCAAAGCAGGGATCTCTCTGCCAGCAAACCAAGGGAGGTGATGGTATTAAAGCTCTGAAGTCTGTCGGTACAAGCGGTGGGCAGAAAAGTTGGCTTTTGGTCACCTTGGAGCAGGATCTCTCATTTCTCTTGGCTGGCAGGTGAGGGCAGAGCAGCCACTCCAGCTTTGGAAGGGGGCAAGTGCTGGCTGGGATGTTGATTTGGGGCACTAATCGCCAGAGCGATCTCTTACCCTTGAAACTAGTGCAGCCTCTGCTAGTGCATCAGTGATGAATGCCTGAAGCCCTGTGAGGAGACAACAGCTGGGGGGGCTGTCTAGACACACGGATCCTGGGAAGGTGGAGAACAGTGCTCCTGTGGATTTCTCACAGGTTCTTTTCTTGTTCCCAGGCAAAGTCAAGGTTGAGGTTCTGCCTCCAATAGAGACCAAAGGCCTGACGTCGGACGATGTCTCTGACCTCACTGAGCGGTGCTTCCGCACCATGAGGGAGACCCTCTTCAGGCTCTCTGGCCGTCCCAGCGAGGCGAAGGACTCCTCCTAGAAGCTTCTCCAGTGGCATCACCGTGTGGTGGTGGCCGAAGGGACCTGTCTATTGCCAAATACCGAAGGAACTTCTCTTCCTCTGCAGTGACTTCAGACTCTGGGAACACCGTGGACACACGGGGTGTCGAGCCAGTGCTGAGGTTTTCCATTGAGTGGATTTCTCTTATGGGTTCATTATCTCACAATGATACGTCTCCTTTTTCTGAATTTCTCAGGCATCAAACTTGTGCTACCAAAGGGCTCAATGACCAGGGAGGTAAGTTCCCCCAGCTCAGGCAGCTGGCGTGGGGTGACCACAAAAAAACCTGGCTGGAGGTTGGGCTCTGCCTTACGTGAGTGTCCCTGCCACCCGTGTTCTTGCAGACTCAGCTGGTGTTGGCCTGGATTCAAACCTCCAGGCAGCAGTCTGTATCTGTACAGCCTGGATGCTGCTGAAACAGGGCTGAGAATCAGCTGTAAATCTGGATTCTGGCTCTTTGGCAGCGCTGGGAGCGCGGTGTCCTCCTCCTCTGTTACCCAGGGCACAGCAAGCAGCCTCTGGGGCAGAACCTCTCTCCTTGAGAGACGCCCTTGGATCACCGCAGCATCTTGTGCTGGGGCTCTGCGTTACCCAGGCGCTCTCAGCCAAGCGTTTCACATCTGGAAAAAGCACCCGGGGCCAGTAAACTCAGCTGGGCTGCAAAGGGGAGTGTGTGGGGCCGGTCAGCCTTATAGCATCTCTTTGGCTTGATTGCCTCGTCTGAACAAGTGCCCTCGCTCAGTGAGGGGGGCAGCAGCGAAGAGGGAGGCTGTGGTCTCACCAAGCCAGGTTTTACGGTCTGGGCAGAGTTTAGCTGAGTGCTGTCCGGCGTTGCCAGTTTAGTCGTCTCCCAAACAACCCCCCCAGCTCTTGTTTCTACCATTCAGTCACCAGCTTTGTTTTCAAAAGTGCACAGATCTCTCAGAATCTTGGGAAACCTCGCGTGTGACACCTGTGAACGCTGTGTGTGACGTGACCTGTCTTGGCTAAGAGCTTCCTTGGTGCCAGGAACCCGTGTTCCCTGCCATGCTGGTGGTCACAGCTGGCGTCCCGGTGCCTGTGGTGTTTGTCGCAGGTGGGAAGGTCTCTGTCCTGCTCCCTTTGCCACTTGTCATGGTCAGCACTGGCCGAAAGATGGTGCCTGTCCCACATGTCTTTGCGCTGCTCTGCAGGGCTGGTAAAACTCCAGAGCTGTGGGATGGAGGTGCTGGTGTGTAACGTGTTCAGAAGGCTCCACATACCCCCTTGGGGGAAACGGGCTCCTTTTTTCTTTTCAGATAAAGGGGTTTCCCCTGCACTTTGGGGTGACAGACCAACAGGGCTCCTGCATCCCTCGCTGAGAGCTGCAGAAGGGTCAGTGCCGTCTGGCTGGGTCAGGTCCACGGTTCCAGGGGGGAACCTTCACCTCTGACTTGGGTTCAGGGAGGCTTTGGCTCTCCCGTTCACGGCACAGGGTGTTTCACCTTGAGCTGAGCAACCTGGGGCTTCTTGGGTAACCAACCCAGCCGGCTTTTGCAGCCTGTCCGGGGCTGTGTCAGTGGAATTGAAGTCATGGGGGTTAAAGCCTCAACTGGGAAGGGCTGGGGGTTCACAAGGGAAGGAGCTGGTGCTGGCGGGGGCCAGGGGGCTTTGTTGGAGGGGCCTTATAGTACAGACTCAGGGGTCAGACCCGCTGCAGGACGGGTCAGGGGAGGGTGGAACTGAACCAGCACTTATAAGAGCGGCAGAGAAAGGACTGTCGTGGAGGTTAAACCCAGGAGGGTCCTGGGATGGCTCCTGGGGGGAAAGAATCACATCCACAGAGTGATTCCTGCAGCATCCTTCCCGGGGAGGAGGGAGCGGTGCCTCTATGTGCAGTTGTCTGCTGTTCACTGTTAATTGTGTTGAGATTAACGTATGTGCTTTAAAAACAAAAGAAGTACAACCTTTGGTTATTTAAATAAAGGCGACTCCTGGTGATGTGTGGGAGCCGGGAGAGGAGGGTTGCTGCTGGGGGTGGAAAGGAGGGTGCCAAACCTTCAGCTCCTGCCGCGGGTGGGTTTGATGACCGAGGGGGAATGGCAGGTAAGGATCCCACAGCCTCAGAGCGCAGCAGGAGGCTTTCTTTTGGTATGACCCCGTTTGCCTGCGGCTCCTGCAGCTCCGTGCTAGGGGAGCAGGAAAGTGTTGCACCAGGTTGGGCACCTCTGCTCTGCTTGTACCCATGTCCTTGGCCCCGAGCAAGTGGTGCTGAGGGGCAGGGAGAGAGCAGCCACCCCAACAATCAGCACTGGGCTGGGAGCGGAGGGCGGCACACGGCTAGTGTAGACACGGGGGTGTGCCGCCCTCCGCTCTCAGCCCAGGCACGCCGAGGACTGTCCCTCCTTGGCCTCACCCTGTTGGCACCACTGAGGTTCGTTCCCGTTGGCTCCGTGCTCACGGAGTGTCGCAAGGGAAGATTTTTCTATTAAAGCGAGTAAAACCAGACTCCACGTCTTCAGGCCCAGAGAAAAGCGTTATCCAAGATCTCCGCAGGGCAGGCAGAACCGCTTTCCCTGTGCCCCCTGCTCCCTCTGGAGGATGATGACCCAGGGTAAGGGGAACCAAGAGCCAGGCAAAGCTAAGCACCACACAGCTGCACGTGCAGCCAGGCTCTCTGGCACAGCCAGACAGGCACTAACGGCACGAGGCAAGGTGTTTATTTGTCTGCCTCTCCAGCAGGAAGGGGCAGCGAGATGCTGAGAGCTCGGAATCCAGTTTGGAAGTAACTTTGCATCATCTTTGGTAAGGTGAGTTAGAAGAGAAAATGAAGAAGGCGCTGATGGGAAACCAGACTTCTCCTGCTACCCTGTGCCTTCCTGTAGATGATGTGGCTTCATCCTCGCTGGTAAGAGCTACAGCTGCGCTCTGTTTGCTCCAGTTCTTTAGGGGGATCGCCTAGAGTTCATTCTTGCAGGAACCTGTGAAGATGAAAAAAACAACAATCCAGCCATGTCAGCCTGGGTTGGGTTTGTCTCATCCCCAAGAAGGATGAGGCTGACTTCGACCTCTGTGAATGTCACCTACACTTGCTGCTTTCCCTTTGCCAAACCTCTAGGCTGGCTCCCACCACATTTGGGAGCATCACTCTCCTCAGCACACCACAGTCCTTAACAGCCTCACCTAGGTCAAGGAAGCCCTGTGCAAAGCATCCTCTGCTGAGCTGGGGGTAATTCAGCCTGGAAGGGGCTGAAATGGTTGTGGCTTAAAGAGAGCTAACCTTGTCCCTCCACTGGTGGTTTAAGGGAAAATAGTTTTTAGTCCTTACATCCCTATGGAGCAGATAATTGGAGGGTGCAGTTGTATCTTAGTATTCTGTTGTGAAATGCGTTGCAAGGCGCAGAAAGTGGGTGGCTACTTAAATCTCCGTGGGATGCCCTGCAAGTCCCAGTGCTTGCTGGAGTGTGAAAGGACAATCTTGTGTCCTCCAGGGACTTTCAAGACCATGAGAAGGACAACAACAAGTTTTCCTTGCTGGGACAGGCTTGGCAGAAGTTAACTGCAAGACTTAGGAGTCATCCCTTGGAATAAATCCATCTTACCTTGTGATACTGCCCACGTTCCTCGGTGCTGTCACTAATAATATGTACAGGGCAATACAAGGAAACCCGGTCTGCTGGAACGCTGAGTCGCTCCCATGATTACCCCTCTCTGAGATGGTTTTTAAGTGCCTACTTGGAACTGCTTAGTCTTCAAACACATTCTTTGAAGTCTTTTATGTCTAAGCCATTACTGCAAGCAGTGAACTGGGACTGGATCTGCCCTGAAACACAGTTTCCCCTTAAGTCTTTCCAGCACCCTCATCCCTCTGCCATAAGCGCCAGCCTGCTGCTGCACACCAGCTCCTGAGCTGGCTCTCTACTTTCTGGACTCGTCTAACTGGAGTTATTTAATGGGTAAACTAGCTGCAGAGAGCTGCCCTATCAAAATAGGGCTCACGTGGTTTGTGCTCTGCTCTGAGTTGAGCTGCTCTGCTCCAGGGAGCGCTCGGCACACTCCTCAGGGACCCAAGGGGATACTGCCCTGCTCTGCTCAGGACACATCTCGCCCTCTTATTCAGATTTTCCTGCTTGGGAGACCCTCTTGGATCCACTGTTTGGACTGGTCTGTAGACTTCAACAAGAAATGCCTAATACTTCCCAGGCTCATAAATCTGCCAACTCCTGCACGCTCCCTAAACTTCCCTGATTGACTTCTTGGACTGTTAATTTCCCAAGAGTTGGGGTTGCTTTCCTAAGGACAAAGTTATAACAGTACAGGAAAGGAATGCAGCCAGCGAGAGTAGCAATTGCAGAACACGACCCACCGCTCATAGTGGTCTCCCCCTGCTTCTGCCCCAGAGCCACCTTTCCGTGGGCCAATCTGAGGAGTTTTGGCTGCTACAATGGCAGTCAGATGGTGCAGCCCTAGAAACAGCTTTGAAATTAAGCTAATGGGCTGTTTGTGTTCATCTTTTATTAATTACAGGCTGCTGAGCTTGAGGGAGATGGAGATTAATAGTGGCACATGTGTCACTGATCTCACTGGCCCGCATCTGCTCACTGTGACCAGCGTGGGTGGAGTGAAACACTTCAAACCCTGCTTTTTTTCCAGGCACTTACACGTCTCCAGCCGCTCCTCGAGGAAGGAGATCTGCTCGCTCAGGGAGTCGATTCTGTCCAGTTGCTGAAGGGAGTGGGATAGCCGGCTGATGGGGTCTGTGCCGACGTCCTCTGGCGCAGACGGCATGAGGTTGTGGAAAGGGGCCAGCACCAACTGGAGTTTCTGCAGGGAGAAGGGGAGCTGTGAGCGAGTCCCGCCAACCACAAGGACCACCGGGTGGGATGCAGGGCACAGCCTGCTGGGATGCACCCCACTGGGGCAGCACGCCGGCTGGCTCACGGGGCTTCGCTTGCATTCAAAGGGCTGGAAGAGCTGCTGCGTGGGTGCTGCCTGCAGCGTGGAACACAGCTGGGATGCTAAAAATAGAGCCAGGGCAGAGGGAAACCCTGGCTGTGCAAAGCCTGGGGTGGGAGCTGGCTGAGCACAGCCCCGAGCACCAGGGCAAGGCAGAGCTGTGAGCTAATCTCACCTCCTCCAGCACTTCCACTCTGCTTTTCAGCTCTTGCATTTCTTCTCTCATTTCACTGGGGGGACCTGGAAAAGTGAGCAAAAAAAGGACAGTTAGTAAAAGCCCAAGGTGAAGTAGAAGGTGCTGGGGAAAAAAAAAAAAAGACATCGATGCAGGCTTCAGGCCAAGCAACATTGCTTTCCACTATCCTCCCAGTGAGACCCCAGGGTCTGCCCTGCTGGGAGCAGCTCCTGGAGCATCATATGGATCCGTGCCTGCTGCAAGCGCTGGCATCTAGTCCTTCTGCTAATGTGCACGAGCCTCTCCTTGCTGCTGGAGTACCTGCAACATAGAGGGGGAGGTTTTCAGGCAGCGGGGTGATGCTTAAAGGACTGGCCTTCCGTGCTTGTGTTGCCCTGGGATTACTCAGCACCTGGGTCTGCCTTGTCCTGTGGCACAAAGGCTTCACCCTGCACAGGGGATAGAGGCAAGCGGCTGGCAGATGCTGCCCAGCCCTCCCAGGCAGTTCCCGTGTGATGCCCGTGCTGGCCACAGCGCATTATTACTCACGGTACGAGTTTGAAGTGTCACAGCGCGTACCAAAAGTAATAATGGGCCGTCACCAGCGGTGCCGGCCACTCCTCACGACTCCAGGCTTGCCCTGTGGGAAGGACGATGACGGGGGAACAGCCACATCTCAGCCACTGCACGCTGCACACGGGCTCTGCAGATGGAGCAGCGGCTAGACTTGTGCATGAGGAGGAGGTTTGCTTGGTAGAAGGGCTCCTGGGTCACCAGGAATAAAGGCGAGGGGTTCTGGCTGTCATCCCCTCTCCTGTCTCTTCCCACTCCTGCTTCCAGACACTCTGTGATGCCGCGTCAAAGGCTCTGAGCAGCCAGGGCTGTCCTGCAAGGGGGGGACACGTTACCTGCTTGGCTGAAGGTGTCTGGCTCAGGGACTGGCCCCGCGGGCTGGCAGGTCTTGTCATCGGCAGCGAGTCTGAAGCCGTCCCAGCAGGAGCAGTGGTAGCTCCCAGCTGTGTTGACGCAGAGCTGGCTGCACCCGTGGCTCTGCCTGGCGCACTCATCCACGTCTGAAACAACAGGCAAAGGGTGAGCGAGGACATGGGTGGTGACGAGGTGCTTGCAGGGATGAGGGGCATGGAATACTCAGCCCTGCGAGCAGGAATCCTGATTCCTCACCAGCAGCAGGATGAGGGCACGGAGGGACCCTGGGCTGAGCCAGCGTTGGTGCTGGGCACAGCTCTTGGGTGCCCTCCGTGCAGCAGGCTGGGAGCACAAGACCCACCAGCGCTTGGGACAGGCTCTCGGCTCGCACCCAGCTGCCCTAAACCTGGACTAACCTCCCCTCTCCCACCAAAGAGCTGGAAACAAAAAGCTGTGGTCAGAAATGTCCCAGCTCTCATCCTGGATTTACGGCCGGAGTTTTGGTTCCAGCCAGCCGTGGCGAGGAGCTATCGGCCTTTCAAGGGTGTGCAAAACCCAGTAACCTCTCTTCACACGGGGGAGTTATTAAAGCTGTTCCCACAAAGCAAAATGAGCTGAACCGCTTCCCACGCCTGGGCGAATCTCTTTTAGGCAGTGGGAAAATCCTTTCCCTCTCCTGCGCTGGAGCCGGGGTTGTCAGGGATGTGCTCAGCCCTGCTCAGCATAGGTCAATGCCACACGCTCCCACCCTGCCTTATAGGAGGGCAAAAAAGTCAGGAAGACCTCAGCAGAGGTTTGCACCACCCTGGCACGCACCGTGCTGCCTGATTTCCCTGTGCTCTGACGAGGAGTATTGGGCTGCTCTCATGCTGGAGAGGAGCTCGGTGCAAGCAGATCGCCAGGCTTCCCCTCCGCTCCCAGATATTTTTGGTTTACAGATTTAGACTCCGCAGCGAATGGGCTCCTTAGTTTACAGCAAGAGTTTACAAAGCCTGGGAGATGGGTCACTACAAACATGCGGTCTCAGGCTGACCCCACGAGCATAAGAGCTGCTCTGCAGAGGGCCCTTTGCTGGCTGCACAGAATACACAGAATCACTAGGTTGGAAAGGACCCACTGGATCATTGAGTCCAACCATTCCTATCAATCCACATCCCTCATCCACCAGTCTTTTAAACACCTCCGGGGAAGGCGACTCAATCACCTCCCTGGGCAGCCCCTGCTCAATCTGACCCAGTGCAGAGCAGCAGAGGAGAGAAAATGCAGATGCCAGGGTTGCACAGGGGCTGGGAGCACTGATGCAGCCAAAGGGAGGTCAGAGCTCCTCTGGGAGCGGAGCTTCCCATCCTTTCCTGGCCAGACCCTCAGGCATCGCTGCCCTGGAGCGCTGTGTGTGTGAGAGGAGGTGACACACTGGTTCCCCTCTGCAGTCTGAGTAGCACTAGGCATGTGCCGAGCCTTTGTGGGGAGCCAAGGGGTTAGTCTGTGGGGAGAGGACCTCCTGAGCCCCACGGCAGCCCTGCTGCTCACTGGGGAAGCTCTCCCGGCAGCAGCAGGACAGAAGGGAGTGTGATGGTTGGTACCCGTCTGGCAGGCTCGCCCCGTCCATCCAAGCGGGCAGGTGCATCTGCCGGGGAAGGTGCAGCTCCCACCGTTCTGGCACTGCTCCCAGCACAGAGCTGTGGGACCAAACACAAGCACAGGGTCACCAGGCAGCTCTGGGGGTCCCGAGTTCCCTCTCCTGCCCCAACCCACACACCCCACAGTGCAAGCCCAAGGGAGGGATGCTCTGCCCCAGCCCCAGGGCAGTGGACTTGATCTGACCAGGGTGGACAGGGCACAGGATGGGAGGGATGAACTGGACTTTGGTTTTGCAGCCTGGGAAGAGGCCAAGGTGCTCGCAGCCAGCGCAGGTGGGAGGAAGGTGCTGAGCTCTGAGCTCTCCTAGGGACAAACTGGCTACTGATGTGTGTTGCATTTGTTTTGTGCCGTAGGTCATGATTGTCTCCTGAAAGCATTTATCTTCTATTACTGCTGATTCATATGGAAAGGACTTACTTGTTTTATTTATCCTCTGGTAACTATAAAGTTAATAAGCAATCCAAAAGGGAAAAGACCTGTGAGGCAGCAGAGGAAGGCTGGGAATTAATCAGAAATCCAACTGCATTTGGTTGTGACACTGAAAATTTAAATGCTTTCCTACAGGGAGAATCTACCTGACAGGCAGAGTGCTGGTAAATGAGAGAGAACTGGCTGCCAGGGCTGCATCCAGGGATGTGGGAGCTGGGGGAAGGGGGAGCACGGCGGTGGCACAGTGGCCTCTCACCTCTGTTGCAGCTGAGCGCGTGGCTGCTCGCTTTGCTCCAGCCAGGACAGCACGGCAGCACCGGCTGGTGTCTGTACGCCTGCCGATAGGCAACCCTGTAGATGGTCCTGAAATGCAAAGACGAGGCTGAGCTGGGTGACTGAGAATCCTCTCCAAGTCCCCATCCCACCCCTATCGCACTGGGTCAGACCCCATCGTATTGGCAGCCTCCTCGCTGGCAGCTGGGAGCCTCTTCCCCGTGGATCAAGGCAGGATTCTCTGCTTCCACAGCCCCCACGGGTGGCTGTGTGGCTGGGATGGATCCGGCTGCCCTCACCTGTAGGTGCTGCAGAGGCGGTGGCCCTGGCAGGTGGTGAGGTAGGGCTGGTAGACGGGCTGGACGTGGGACTCGGTGTAGGCAACTGCCCTGCTGTGGGGCACAGAGGCACAAACCCTGCGGCTGCAGAGAGAGGAGCAGGTCAGACACC
Organism: Clamator glandarius; assembly: GCA_033459285.1. NCBI lineage: Eukaryota > Metazoa > Chordata > Aves > Cuculiformes > Cuculidae > Clamator > Clamator glandarius. Next base: position 4,338,817 of record JAUNZM010000104.1, read on the forward strand.
CACAAAACCCAACCCACTGCTTCTCCTGTCAGGGCTGAGGGGCTCCTCTGGTTTACACCAGCTATTGAAATGGCAGCGGCTAATTGCTCAAGTGACCCCAGAGGTTACATCAAGCTGTTTCGGGGCAGCAACACAGAGCGTGAGCGCTGCGGGCTGCACAGGCTCTTCCTTCCCAGCCCTGCATGAACGTGCTGATGCCTCCTCCTATGCTCACCCCAGCACAGTCCCTCCATCCCAGGAGGGCAGTCAGACCTAGGGGAGATTGACTCAAAGCCTTTCTCCTTCTATTCATTGCTTCCCTTCCCTGAAAACCTTTCCTGAAACATATGCCCCTGTGGTCACCACAAAATTAATGATTTTACAGACAAGGTGAGGCTCATGTGAAAAGGTAGAAGCCAGAGGAGAGCTTCACTATGGGCTTCCTAAGATAACTGCGATCCAGTCCAAAACTTCCCCAAGGTTACCAGCCAAAACAGTCACGGTTAAAAACTCCTTTTTTCAACATTTTCCAGCTCAAGCAGGTCAACCCCACTGAGGAACTCCTCTACTTGTCTCAGCCTCCCAGCCCAATTAGAAACTAGAGTATAAAGCCTGGGAATTAGCATGGACATCAGATGGCTTCTATTAACTCCAGCAAACTCCTTTCAGCCCCGCTGATTAGTGCTATAGAAGAGGCCATTTTTTAAAATGGTAATTGTTGCCTTTTCAAAATTTATAACAAAGCTATAGCATGCGAGCAAGGAATTCAGCCTGTGGTTTTAGTTGTAAGAAGAATATGAGAGGTTTAATGCTAGAGGAGAGTATTTCAATGTAAAAACAAGCTTTGCAGAAAGCATGAGCTGGATCTGAGGGGCAGGTGTTGAGCTCGAGTTCCTTTTGGCTGGGAGGGTGACTGGGGTGCTGAGCTCTGGGCTTTCTCTGACCCAGCAGGATCCAGGGGGCTGTGTCAGACCCATTCTCCAGCATGAGAATCACTGGAACTGACGCTCCCAGGCTGGCAGGAGCATGGACCTCAGTCACCACAGCATCTCAGGGAGCAACCTGCCTGCATCCCGTGGACAGGGCATCCTCTCAAAGCTGGGAGGCTGCAGCCTCCTTTGATGGCTCCTTTGCATGGCTTGGTTGGCACGATAGCAAGATTGCACATTTATTTTTGCGCAAAGTCATGCTTGAAAGAGATGACAATAACCCATTAACAGCTCAGGGCCTGATTAGCTTTTGACTCTCCCAGCCGAGTGGTTCGTGTACTGTACATGGAGCTAAACCAAGCCAGGGCATTTTGTTCAAGAGGCTTTTTTTCTTCAGTCACAAAGCAAACATCAGCAAAGGGCTGCTGAGCCCTGGCTGCCCCAGGAGGACTCAGCAGAGCCTCTTCAGCAGCCCGGTGAGCTGCCCATGTACTTGTAGGCAAGGAGAGGATGCACCTCACCATGACATACAACATCGCACACCTGAGAGATGCAGACAAAAAGGGAACTTACCCTGCCTGGGCAAAGCCACCCACGCTGCTCACGTTGAGGATGAGGAGGAGTCCCGAGAGGAGGCAGCCGGTGCGGAGCATGTCCTGTCCCTCCTGCAGCACCCTGGGCTGCGTGGCACCACTGAGTCTCACGCTTTAGTGGGAAGCGCTGGCACCTACTGCATGTCTTGCCCTTCAGCGGTGAACCCTGCAACCGAGAGAAGAGCGTTGTGAACATGTGGCATCTGTCCCCAGCTGGTGACATCCAACGGAGCCATGGGGATGGCGCCAGCTGGGTGTGCACAGACCCTCTGAGGGCAGCACAAGGGGCTGGAGCAGGAGCATCCTTGGTGGCAACAGAGCAGCATGACAAGCCAAAATGCAGGGTAAGAGAGGACACAAGGGATACACGCATCCCTTGCTTGGTAGGAGCTCCTGGAGGTTCAAACCCCCTTTGTTCAGCTTGAGCCACTGGTGCATCAGGGATTTACACCAGGGGATGCTCACGCCAGCAACAGGAGTTGCTCGTGTGGCCCATTTGCATGAAATATGTTGCTAATTCCAGGCAGCGAGAGCAAAAACAATGGCTTGTAATTTCTTAATCTATACAGCATTGTAAAGCTGTATTTTCCCACCACATCACATGCTGAAATCTGATCTTCTTCTCTTTAAAACACAAGTTCTTGCCAGAGAAAAGTGCTGTAAGGGCCATATGTACTGCCTGCAGTATTTACCAAGTCGCAAATAAAGAGGCTCTGATTTCCTAGCAGAGGACCAATATGAAACAAGGATGAAGAAGGTCAATAACAAGATCTAATTTAAACAATATCTAATTTAAACAAAGCAGTTGGCCTCTGGATGGCAGCAGTTAAAGGAGGAAGAAGTAAAGAAACCCAGTTGAAATACATGCCAAGTAAAGATAGAATCAGTCTTTCTGAGTAAAACTTGAGAAAGTAGTGGCTTTACGGGCAGGGAGCACAAAATGAAACATCCTGACATTGCAAGTGCAGTGAGCTGCAAATAAGCTTTCTAAAGTCCTGAGGTGACGTGGGACTGGGGATTGCAGGTTCATCCTTAAACTCCCTCAAGACATTCCTAACTCCGAGCCAAGTGGTGGGGGATAACTGGCATAACCATCCCAACTTGACAAACCCTGCAGGTCTCAAAGCACTCGGCACTTATTTTCCTTTGTGCAGGTGAAGAAACAAAGGCATGGAGAGATGCAGACCCACATCTGGAGATAAACCAGCTTAGAGCCCTCCTGTCGCTTAACATCAAGCCTCTTGTCCCTTAATATCAAACCTCTGGTGTGTGTTTACATGCAGCGACAGTGCTGAGCGAGGCAGAGAGCTGAGCAGCCCCATCTCCTCACCAGCCAGGGACAGCTCTTCTTGGTCCATGAGCCACGGACACAACTGCCTGGCCGAGCATCAGGGAGGTTGTGTCACATATAAAACACAACTGGGATCTCCCTTGGCCCCTGAATTCAGCAGTGCTGCAGAAGCTGAGGGTCTGGTTCCTGGAAAGAGGGGGATAGCAACACGTCCTCCTTGCTCCTGCAGCAGAATCCAAGGAGCCCAGCAGGGAAGCACAGACACCCAGGTCCATCTTAACCTCCGTATAAACCCAGTTTAGAGGATGTAAGGAGGATTTGGGTGATATAAAGCCTTCAGTCCTCCATTCTCCGTCAAACACAGCAATCAATTTCATTTTCTAACGATTACTATATGGTTTCTCCTCTATCAGGATATCAAATCTTGGTTGACCTGCAGGAAAGTTTTAAAACAACAGCAGAAAAAACTCCTCCACAGTCCTGGGGCCACCCCAGGAACACCAGCATATGGAGCCGTAGCAGCTCCCCACTGCTCAGCCAGCCGGCTTTTCCCAGGGCTGTACTGGAACACGTTTCCCTCACAATCACAGATCCCCAGATTAGCAGTGCTCCTCCAGAAGCTTGCAAGTCAGACTCTGCCAACCATCTCCATCCTCCCACAGGATTCCCGTGACTGCTCTGGGAGCTCTCCCTGTGGAGAAGGCAAGAAACGCAGGGCATGAGCCTAAAATATAGACAGTTTGTTTTTTCACTTTGAAAGGGAGCGCCTTGCCATGCCTCAGTGGTCAGAGGATCCCTTTGGGCCATAAAATTATGGTTGCCTCATACGAGAAAAAGTTTCCAAAGCAGAAAATAGAATAGTCTATACTTGTCTTTATTTTGAGTCGATGAAAATCTGACTCTTTGGAGCCACTGAAGACCCTCCAACCTGTTGCGCTACCCAGCCTAGCACTCTTTTTGTAAAGCACATAACAAGGGAGCAGGGAGAGGGATGCTGTGGGTGTCACAGAGCAGGCTGCAGGGACCAGAGAGTGGGGTGCAGGAATATGGGTGTCACTGAGCGGGATGCAAGGATACGGGTACCACGGAGCGGGGTGCAGGGACACGTGCACAGCAGAGCAGGGAAACAGGCACAGCTTAGCAGGCTGCTGGGACACGGGTATCACAGAGCAGGGTGCAGGGATGCGGGTACCGCAAGGTGGGCTGCGGGGATACAGGTATCACGGAGCGGGGTGCAGGGATGTGGGTACTGCAGGGTGGGCTATGGGGACACAGGTATCGCGGGGTGCAGGGATGCGGGTACCACGAGGTGGGCTGTGGGGATATGAGTATCACGGAGCGGGGCGCAGGGATGTGGGTACTGCAGGGTGGGTTGTGGGAACACAGGTATCACAGAGCACAGGGATGTGGGTACCACAGGGTGGGATGTGGGTATCACAGAGAGGGGTGCAGGGATGCGAGTACGGCAGGGTGGTCTGTGGGGACACAGATATCGTGGAGAGGGGTGCAGGGGTGCGGGTACCGTGGCATGGGATGCGGGCAGAGCGGAGCAGGGAAGCGGGCAGGGCTTAGCAGGCTGCAGGGACGCGGGTATCGCGGGGTGGGCATGCGGGGACATGGGTATCACAGAGCACAAGGATGCGGGTACCACAGGGTAGGATGCGGGGATCACAGAGAGGGGATGCAGGGATGCTGGCAGAGCGGAGCGGGGAAGCGGACAGGGCTTAGCAGGCTGCAGGGACGCGGGTATCGCGGGGTGGGCTGCGGGGATGCGGGTATCGCGGAGCGGGGCAGCAGGACTCGGGGATAACGGCGCGGGGACGCGGGTACCGCGGCGCAGGGATGCTCCCCCCGGGCCGAGCTCCCTCTCCCCGCAGCCGCAGCCCCGGGGGCGCCTCCCGGGCCGCGATGTCGTGTCCCACCCCCCTCGCCTCCGATCCCCTGTCCCCGCCGGTGGGGATGCGGCCGTGCCCCCCCGAGCCCCTCACTCACCCCTGGCCGCGCCGCAGCCGCACATCCCCCTCGCCCGGCCCTGCGAGCTCCCGGCGGCGAGCGGAGCCCAGCAGAAACCAGCAGAAACGAGCCTCCCGGCCGGGGGAAGCGCCGGGGCCCCGGGAGCCGCCGCCCGCCCCCGCCCCGCCGTGCCCGGCAAGGGGAACGGGGCAGCATCCCGGGGGAGAACCCCTCCTGGGGACACGGGGGGACACGGCAGCATCCCCAGGGAAAACTCGTCCTGGGGGGACAGGGCAGCATCCCCAGAGAAACCTCATCCCGGGGGGGACACGGGGGGACAGGGCAGCATCCCCAGGGAAACCTCGTCCTGGAGGGACACGAGGGGACAGGGCAGTATCCCCAGGGAAACCTCGTCCTGGAGGGACACGAGGGGACAGGGCAGTATCCCCAGGGAAACCTCGTCCTGGGGGGACACGAGGGGACAGGGCAGCATCCCCAGGGAAACCTCATCCTAGAGTGGATATCCAGGGGCAGGGCAGGACCCCCAGAGAAGCCCAGCCCCGGGGGGTGGGGGGGGTCCTGCTCTGGTTGCACCCCAAACCCCATCACTGCCGCGCTGACCCCAGTGGAGCTAGGACCCCAAAGGATCCCTGCCCTGGCAGTGACCTGGAGGCTTACCTGCAGACTCCCTGCTGAGCCTCACAGCCCCACCAGCCTGCTCCTGAGTGCCCCGTGCTATGAGGACACAAGATCCCTGACCCCCCCCAGCCCAGCCCACTCAGGTGGGCAGGGGATTTATGGCAAGAGCAGGAGATCCCAGCATGGCCATTAGTCCCAGGTGAAACTGTTCATCGCCAGTGCAGTGAGCAGGGCAAATTTATGTCTAAAGAGTACTTTAACTGGTTCTGCACTCACCAAGAGGACACAGAATTATGAGAGGAGGCATCAACTTTCCCTGGGCTAGAGACCTAACACGCTGTGCTGGTCCATAGCATCCCACCCTGCCCCGTTAGCCCGGGCTGAGCTCATTACAACAGCCAAGTCCTCCAGAAGCAGGAGATGAACTGGGAGGCTGGTTTCCAGTAAGCCCTAAAGGATTCTTGAAGGATTCCTTGAATGCCTCTGCAGCCACGGAGAAGCGTGAGGATTGAGGAGGAGAGACCCAGACCCCCATGGGGCACCAACACCTGGCAGAGCAGGCAGGCTGATCCCCCAGCTGCCTGCAGGCTCCTCGTCTTAAATGGCCGATAATTTACCAAAGAATATTCTGTGGTTTGGTTTGAGCCAAAGTGCCACTTGTTTTGTCTACATTTGTCTCTGGGAGATGAGGGCACAGATGCTCATCGTTTTTCAAACAAGTTAGGCGGCTGCTCCATGCACAGAACCAGCCTTAAAGACAGCAGAGATCTGATGTGCAAATGAATGGCAGGATACAGCCCCCTGGGAATATTTGTTCCCATCAAGCTTTGCTTTTTTGGTTTGGTTTTTTTTTTTTTTTTTTTTTTGGAAGCATGTAGGCATTTCAAGGAAATATTTACCAGTTAAATAATAATGGCTCCAAAAGAGCGACTGAGATCACTGGCCCATCCCCTGTTTTCCTCATGGATATGCTGAGGCTGCTGGTTGAACCAGAGCTGTCTCTGGTGGTGCTGTGCCCTCTGGAGAAGGTGTGGGGCTCTCAGGTGGACCGGTGTGAAAGGAGCGTGAGCTGCTTTGGTGATATCCTCGATGGGAAGGGAGCAGAGCAGAGGGGAATCGGCTTTGGGATGGAGACAGAGTGTGCTGGAGATGAGATCTCCCCCCAGCAGCAAGGCAAAGGCTATCAGATGCTGGTGGAAGAGCAGCTCCACGTTACACAGCATCTCACATGGCACAAACAGGTTCGCTCGCTCTGTTTGGACCCAGGCTACCTCTGGGGAAGGATTTCAGCTCACTTAATCTCATAAGCACGGAGAACAGGCAACTTTTCCCAAGGGACCAGAAAGGACAGTAATTATCTCATTATGCAGAGAGCATTATTATTTATTCTGGTGTATGGGGGAGATGAACAGAGCCTGATACTCAACTTGTCTAATAATTGCAAAACGCATTTGGAAGCCAGTGGGGAGCTGCTCTCTCAATAATGAAAGCAGAGGATCTAATTTCACGGCCGAGACACTCACCTTATCCTTGATGCTCCATCATTTGTGCTGGGCAGAGATCCTTTCCTTGCGGAGCATCTTTGTTTCTCACTGCTAGAACAGAAAGAGCCCTGCGTTACACTTGTGCAGGCAGAGAACAGTGATCCAGCCCTTGCCCATGATGGACCTGGCATGGCACTCCCTGGATGCTCCCTAAGGTCTTTGCGGAGGGAGGTGGAGGGTGAACGCAGGGTGATGGAGCCTGTCTCTGGCACTGAGCTCACATGGACACCCTGATACCAGTGGTAGGGCATGAGGAGCCCCATCCCTTCCCTCCTTTGCAGTGCAGACGGCGCAGCGGCTGGTTTAGGAGCATCGTATGGTTCTCTCCTCGCTCGCTTGAGCTAGCAGCGGGGATCACGATGCAGTGATACCACTGAGAAGGCCAGGCAGACCCACTGTGCCCTTGTACCCTTTTGGGTAGAGCAGGCAGAGATACGAGTAAGTACTGAGCAGACCAGAAGCCCTGGCTCCACCTAACGCAGCTCTGGGGCTTGGCTGAACACCGAGCTATCCTCTCCAGCAGTTCCCAAGGGTGGGATTTTCCAAGAAGCCAAGACAATGGGGTGCCCTGTGCCTGCAACACTCACCAGGGTGCATCCAAGTGCCCTTACTCTCATTTGTGATCCCATTTGCTGTACCCTAACGCTACTTTTTACCATCATCAGTACTTTCACAGGCACGTATAAGGATGAGGACCCCTCAACTGCCCAGGCAACCTTTGCACGAGGCCCAGGATCCCAAATATAAATTTTATGGTGAGAAAGGGGATGGATTTGTTGATGCCTGATGTCCCTCATAGCCCTCAGCTTTCAGCTCCTTGAGAGACAACACCACCCAGTGCAGGACTGAGCACGCCAATGTTCAAGGTCTCCCTTAGAGCCTTCTCAGTCATTAGACAATTATTTCCTAAGTGCACTGCAGCATTTCAACTGCAGTTATTTTAACTGCAAAATGTTTGCTTTTCAGTTCCATTTACTGGGTCAAATCTTTGCTCAAGCAAATGCCCATGTCAGCTGCTTAAGAACTACATACAGCCCATTAAAAGAGCATTTAATCCCCTGCTCTTAGGGAGGGTTCAGTGTCTTATATGCTAATATCCATTATGCTGGGAGGAAATCCCCCAGGATACAGCCTGGCAAAGTTCCTTTGAAAGCAGAAGAGTGATGCCAGTTCAGATTGGGGGAAGATCAGAGCTGTTGGCTCTGTTAATATCACTGTGATGAGTTTCTGACAAAGGCAGTAAGAGATTCTGGCAAGTCTCTCCAAATTTGAAGTCCTCCCTGGACCGGTATTTTATATGTTTCCTCCAAAGCTTTCTCCCTTGCACACTAGAAGTGGACTCCCACGGCATCTAATATTAATGCTTGTCTCTGAGCCAAGAATGAATGTTTCTGCCCAACCTCCCTCTTAGATTTAACAATGTTGAAATCTCCTCATCTCCTACTGGTTTCACCACCAGTGTGAGCCACGAGGCTGAGCGCAGGTCTCCAGCCTGGCTGCAAAGGGGAGATGCTCACCCACCTCCCCTTTTCCTAGAGCCCGTCCTACAGACCTGCCAAGCACATTGCACCCTCCAGCATCACCCTGGGAGCACCTGCGGTGGATTTGGGGCTGGAGGTGGGAACTGGGCTTCCCGCTGGTCCCCTCTGTGCTAGGCGAGCTCGGAGAGTGTGAGGGTGTCTGGGGCTGGGGTGGGGAGACTCAACTTTACCTGTAGGCATGAGAAAGGAATGATGAACAGAGGAGACTTAATAGGAGACTAGCATCAAGGTCCCACATCAGAAAACCTCTTTTAGAGAAGAGTGCGTACTACCCATCCCAGTAAACGAGACTTGCCAAGCACACGAGTGCTTCCCCAAACTGGGGCCAGAGGTGCTGAGATGACAGATAAAGATAGAGGGGGAGACAGGCAGAAAAGTGACACGCATAGAGATGCAAAACTTTTCAGCTCCTACGAGCCACGGCTGACCCCATACCTGCAGCACACAATGGGCTCTTGCTGGCCTCTGCGGGGCCCTGGCACAGAGCTGGAAGTACTTGCTAAAGAAATTGGAATTTTTGGTGCTTCTGAAAAAAAAAAAAGGCAGAATGGCTTTTCCTGTTTTAGGACAAATTCTTCTGCTCAGGCTTTTCCTAAGGCTGTTTGTAAACCTTACACTTAAGAATAGACATTGGAGCAGCCTCTGTTCTGCAGGGCTCTAAGGAAAACAACCTCCCACTACTCTATTTTGTCCCATATTGTTCTCGATTGCATCAGCTGCTGACCAGTTATCTCAGTGGGAATTTAGAGGAATCCACTGATGTCAGTGGGATCAAAGCAGGTCAGACCAAGAAAACTCCTTGGCCCATAGCTCTCTGTCTGCTGTCACCAGCTGCCCAGTGCCATGCATATTATGACCCAGATCTGATTCCCACAAAGTGATTTTCTTTTTCCTGAGTAAGGACTTTGCAAGCATTAGGGGGCTCCAGACCAGTTTGTTGTAACTTAATGTGACCATAGGGACATACAGCAGCCTGGCTGTAGCTGTGTAAAAACAAATGCAGGAGCAGGTCAACATCCTGTAGCCAGGTTTATTTGTTCTTTATGTGCACACAGATGAGTTCTTATTTATATTTAGAGAAGCAGGTAATGGCTGCTGCATAAAAAGTGGGAAGTGATTCATCTCACCCAGGAATTTTGCAGCTGTATGTGAAATTTCTCTAGCAAAAAGTGGCATCGGTCAGTGGGGAATAGTCCCCTGCCTCACCGTTCCCATCTGTGTTTTGCCAGTGAATCACTTCCCGAGGAGTGTGGTGGGAATAGCCGCGAGTTGCATGCACGGCCCTTCATCGCAGGCACCCCAGCGAGCAGCTTCAGGAGAAGGCATTTCCAAGAAGACTGATTTTAGCTTGATTTTTGTTCTACATCAGGAGAAAGCCTCCAGCTCCAGAAACCCACACTAAGCAGAGCTCCCCTCTGCAGTCCCCTTGGCTACAGGCAGGATGGGAATCCCAAGCATTCGCTTTGGGGGAGAGAATGGAGAGTGAAAGAACATTTCTGATCACCCCCTTCTGCTTGCAGACAGCCTTTTCTTTCTCTGTCTGGTCTGAAACCTCAAGTAAAATCTTGCCTTATGTTTCCCCATGCCCTTCTGCTGCTGATGTGACTGTGAGTCAGGTTCGTTTACTCTAATTTGTTGCAGTTTGTAAATCTGTCTCCCCAGAGCCAGCCCCATCTGCAGTGATAGAGGCTGGGAAATGGCTCAAATGAGCCTGCAGCCCAGATTCAATTTCTCTTCCTTACCTCCAGGGAAACTTGTGCAGAGCTGGTACTTAAACAGCGTAGAGAGGGACTAACTCAATCGGCAGAATGAATGCTGGATCACAGAGAATGACATTCAAAATCTGCCAGGGCAGATTCAGTGTTTTCTGCCGCTACCCAGAGGCAGATTTTCAAGGAGGCTCAGGATCCAGCCTCTGCATCTGGGCTTGTGCCTTGCACAGCTGCCCAAGCAGTGGCAGAGCTTCCTAATCCACTTTTAAATTAGTTTCATCACTGGCAAAGCCTTGTTATTTCTTATGTTTGATTCTCTGCCCAGTGAATTGATTCTGTGAATGTTAGACCCTGGGAAAAAGTATACTGATAGGGAATGGCCTCATAGCTCCACCAGAGGAGGTTCAGGCTGGACATTAGGAAAAAAATGTCCAGAAAGGGTTATTGGGCACTGGCAGAGGCTGCCCAGGGAGGGGGTTGAGTCACCTTCCCTGCAGGAGTTTAAGGGACGGGTGGATGAGGTGCCGAGGGACATGGTTTAGAGATTGATGGGAATGGTTGGACTTGATGATCCAGTGGGTCTCTTCCAACCTGGTTATTCTATATTTCTATGGTTTCTACCGAGAGCCACTCACTGGCATGGTCCTGGTCCGTATTCCTGCACAGCCAGCCAGTGCCTGGGTATCCCAGCTTCTCCTACCCACAGCCAGCTTTTCATCCCCAAATACCCCAGGCGCCTCACTGAAAGCCTCCTGCCTGCATTGTGTAAGGCCACAGATCTACAAGTCACTGAAAATAGATAGATGCACATCACCCGGCTCCACGGTTATAAATTTGGGGGGGTTGCTGAGCTCCCGGCACGCAAACACCTGCACACTCTGGGTTCGGGGTTAGGCAGTGCAAGCCTGGCGTCTGCGTGAAAGCAGGGCTGATCTCTGCTCACAGCCCCATCCAGCCCCGATCTCTGACGCGGTGCAACCTGAAATGGTCAGCGCAGCATCACAGCTCAGGATCCTGCTGCATCGCCACGTGCTGCGCAGACAGGAGTGAGAGCAGAGAGAGGGAGCGCAGGCAGAAGGGTGAACAACGTAGGGATGTATCAGGTGTTTAGAGAGCAGGCAGGTGGGGAAAAAAATGAATGAATTATGGAAAGAAAGAATTTGCTAAGAATTTCCAGCTATCTCACAGGTTTGCAGCCTCCTGATACATGCATAGGAGGTAAAATTTACCCTCTGAGCTACAGGTTGGGCTACGCTCTGAGCAAACCAGCGCTGGAGATGCTCCTTGGCTCAGCACACGTGTGGCCGACAGCAGAGCCAGCCTCGCTGGGAGCAGACAAAGGATGCTTTAAAAATCCATTTACTCCAGCAGCCCTTTGCGTTGAAGCAGCACACGAGGCTCCTGCCACCATCTCTTCCTGAGCAGAGGCAAAAACCCACCCAGAGCCCACGGGGTCTGGCATGATGAGGACACGCCGCCCCAGCACCAGCTCTCTATCCCACCCCATCCCACCCCATCCCAGGCACCTCATCCCCATGTGGTGATGGCCATGGCTCGTACGGTACCTGTGGTGCCCCGCTGTCCCCCGGTGCAGCGGCAGCAGCCCCGTGGCCGTGCTCCCCGATGGCTCCCAGCAGCCATCCCCGTCTGGCCACCCCGGCTTCGTTGAGCCTGGGCACCCGCTTCGCATCCCCGGCGTGTCCGGCCACCGGCCGAGCACAAGCAGGAGGTGGCTGCAGAGGTGGAAGGGTGGCTTTTTATGCTTTTCTTCCTGTATAAATCAGGCCGGGGATGGACAATCCCAGACAGGACTTCCTGTGTGTGTTGTGCACTGATAACGGGCGCTGAGAGGAGAAAAAACACGGCCGCCCCGCGCCCAGAGGGGGAGAGGGGCCATGGGGCGGCACCCCCACCCTGTGCCCACTGGGACGGCCGTGGGATGCTGAAACGGAGACAAGGCAGCCGTGCATCCCTGGGGACACGAGGACGGAGAGAGGGATGCCCGCTGGGCTCCCTGCCTGCACCTCACACCAGGACTAAGAAGGATGCTGCCCCCCATCCTCCTGCCTCACTGGCACGGGGCACGTTTGTGCAGCCTTCATCACAGCCACTCCTCAAACCCCCTTGGATGGGGGGCAGTGGGGACCCCACAGTGCCAGCGCCTCCCTCTCAGCCCGTGCCAAGCACAGCAAGGCTGGAGGACACCTTCTCAAGGTTATCTTGGTGTGTTGCCTGTTCTGAGGTATTTGAACTCCGGGTATTTCTGACCCCCTGAAATCTGGGTTGCAATATAGTGGTCAGGTTGTTGGATGGCTTTTCCCTCTGTCACACTGTCCCTGTGTTGGGAAAGAGCGAGGTACAGGTAGTTTGGGCTGCTAAGCCTGCAGGACATCACCCATCAAAGATGGGCAGCTGAGAAGGGGTTGCAATAACTGCCCTGGAGCCCTAATTTTCAATGTCATTCTAGTCCAAGGCTGACTGTAATTTCAAATTAAATATATCTCTACATATGACCTTGGTTCTGGGTAGCTGAAAGAGCAATAGTACCCTTTTTAATTGAAATTCGAAACATTGATCCATACTCTACACTAGGAAATGAGATGTTCTGGAACATGAGGGCTGTGGAGGTGGTAATTATTTCTCGACCCTCTCCGAGGATGCAGTCAGGCTGCCAAATGAGTGAACCCCTGGCTGCCAGGCCATTGCTGCCTGCTGCTGCGGATGGTAGATCCCCACTGAAGCTGGTGCATTTTCCTCCTGTCTCAGCTAAGCGCACGGCGCGGGTCAGGGGACGCATGTTGTCTGGGGCTCCCCAGAAGCAAAGCCACATCCCCAGCTTGCACCACACACTCTGGGTCCTCCCAGTCCGAGCAGCGCGGAGCGCTTGTGCGCAGGCTAACAGAGAGCAGTTGATTACTCCCACCCTTATTCAGCAAATTATTCTTCTGGGCAATTCTCTTGGGAGTTGCAAAATATTCCTGTGTTTATTTATACAAATGCACTGCTAAAGAAAGACCCTGCTTGTTTTCCTTGACAAACACAGTTTTAAAAACTGCTTTCCACCACCCATCATTGTGCAGGAATAGGTGATTTTGTACCGCATACTGCAGTCATTGATATCTGAAGGAATCCCTGGGAGTGCATGTGTCCAGGGGAGCCTTTTCTAAGCAAAAGAGTCTGTTTCTTGCTCAACTGGGCATGGAACACTGTGTGTGTTTGTGTGCGCACACTGCATTGACCTATAGGGAGGGCACAACTCTGTCTGGTTTTCTGGTCAGTGAGCAGATGAGTTTTAAGCAGCAGCTCCCTGAGGAAATTTAGAGGGTTTGCATGGATGGTGCACGCTGCCTGTGAGAAGAGGCAGCACTGGATGCTCCTTTCAGATCAGAGATTCTGGACGCTGGAAACTCCAGAGCCGTCAGCTTTCCCCACCATCAGCAGACACGCAGGGTCAATCCTGCAATGCAGAGCCTTCACAAAGGCTCCCAGCATGCTCACACCTCTCCCCACCGCCTCCAAAACCGAAGCCTGTGTACGTTTGTATTCTCTAGACAAAATTTAATCTGTTGCAGCAAACACCACTTGGCCCTATGCTGTCTCTCCCATGTCCTCTGCCCCAGCGTAGACGCAGGTCACAGTGCAGGGCTGGGACATCGGCCACCCACACCTCCACATGCACGCAGAGCCGAGCATGGAGAAACGGGATGTGTGGAAAACACTTCCTGTTTACCCTGTGTTTAATCTCTTTAGTAGATGCTGCTGGAGCGGGAAGCGGTCAGTGGGGGCCATATGCATGGGTATCTTTACATTTGAAATCATGACTCTTCATCTTGCAGAGCCGTCATCGTGGAAGTCAGTGCTGGGGAAACCCTGGGCACCAGCCAGTTCTCCATTACTGTGTGCAAGAGGGAGGGAGCCACAGGGTGTTGGTGTCACTCACCCAGCCACGCGTGGCCATGCCAATAGCCCTACCTCTGCCTGCACATTCCTGATGCCCCCAAACCTCTTGCTGGCATCCTCTCCAGCACATAGCGAAACACAGGCTCACTGGCACCCTCCCCAGCCTGTCAAAAGGTGACTTTTGTGGTGGCCCGTGGTGGCAAGTGGCAGCGGAACCCACCAAAGGCAGAGTACGTAGATGCACGGGTAGCCCTGAGCCGGGACGCGTGTTTTTCCAAAGGCCACACAGCCGGCTCCACCATTCAGCAGCATTCAGGGCTTGTCAGGCGTGAATTGAGTAGCCTCTCATTAGCCCTAGCCAATTAGTGTGGCATGCTGCTCCCCTGTCAGCTGATGTGGCTGCAGTTGAACACCCCCTGTCCCTACCGATCCCTTTAATTTTGAGGCCATGCTTGGTTTATGACTGTTTTTTACCCAAGGTTTTGCTTTCCCTCCAAGCCTCAGCTGTTCCCGAGAAGCTAAAGTCCTGCCTGGTTTGTTTTATTGGCCCTTTTGGGCAGCTTTCTGCTAACGCGCTGCTGTTTGCAGTGATGCTGCAGTGAGTCAGGATTTAATCAACATGTGAGCGAGTACCAGGGAAAATGGTGTCCCACAGCAACATTTGATACTTTAAATAATAAAGTCAATTACCAAGCAGCGATCGAAATCAGATGGCAGAAAGTCCACCACCAGCTTGTACGGCTTTTGGCAGCGCAGTGAGCTGAGAGCAGCCTAGTTGTGTCTGGCAGCAGTTTGCAGGGATCAGAGCCTCAGCCACTGGAAAACGCTGCTGCTGCACCCACGTAGAGCTGGCCCAGACCTTTGTTGCATTTAAAGCACCGTGCCAAGTGTTTCTGGGCTTGGGTCGGTCCAAATCCTCAAGCAACAGCTGCTTCTTGGGGTGCACACTCCATCTGGGAAAGATCCCACCAGGCTGGGGCACGGGATCCAGGCTGCCTGGGTCCTGTTTCCACATGCTTCCTGTATTCTCCATGGAAAACTAGTTAAAAATCCCTTGCCTGCTTTCTCACCGGTGGGTAATAAAAGGGCCAATCCCATCCCAGGGAAGTTGTGCTGCTTGCTCAGCTAACACCCTTGAAATGCTTTTAGATTCCTGAGTGAAACCTGCTATGTAAATTTAACTCCTAATTTAGGTGGTGTGAGCTTTTCACTGGGTTTAATTCTCTTCCCAGCAGAAGCAGCAGATGCTTGCTGGAGCCTGAAAGCATAAGAGGAAACAGTATTTCAAACCTGAACCCCTACAGGGAGCCAGGGAGGAAAAGTAAAACCTTTCGCTGCTGAACTCAGGTTGCTGTCCTCCTGCTTTAACAACCTTTAGATTTCTTCAGCCACTGAAGATGCTGCACATAGAAGCATAGAATAACCAGGTTGGAAGAGACCCATCGGATCATCCAGTCCAACCATTCCTATCAAACACTAGACCATGTCCCATGGGATGCACCTGTGGGGGACGGACACAGGTCCTGGGTGCTTAGAGCTTCCAGTGCCAGATAATCCAGTTTTGAGCACCGGGAGCCTTCTTTCCATGCCCTGTGCACCCTGCCACCCCTTGGATGAGCTGCACCCCACCCAGCTCATCCCCACACTGATATTCCTTGTGAGGCATCAAATCTTGCATGCCCAGACCTCCTGAGCTCCTGGGGAGGAGTGGCACCCCGAAACCCTACTTGGCCACTCTCCAGCCCATCCTTGAGGTGAAGATGTTGGTGAAAACAACAGGAGAGAGCGCTGGGCAGAGTCCAGCCCAGAGATTACAGAGCACCTCCTGCTCTGGGGCAGGACTGAGAAGTTTTGAGGGTGCCTTGGGAATATCCACTAGTGCAGACGTAATTAATCAAGTTCAGAGATTGTATTCCTCGTTATCACTTCTCACTGTGCAGGGAGAGCCTCGACAGTCTCGCAGGCAACCGCTGCCTGGTTGGGAAACAGGTTCATTTTCTGCCAGTGAAAAATCTATGGAAAGGAATTTTATCCATATTGAAGGTTACAGAGAAATCAGAATTCAGGAAAAAGGTTCCTCTGAAATTATCACAGTGTCCCAGTTGAAAAATTGAGTATTGAACTTTAGAGGCCTGAAGTTTGAAAGGTCAGCTGAAATCGTTTCCCACTCAAATTCCCCTGAGGGTTAGAAAAAAGCATTATTGTTAAAACAAAGTCTTGCCAGCGACATATCAGGGAGGCCGTGAGCAGGGGCACACGATGGGTGTTTGGTGCAGAAAGCAGAGGGGGGGAGCTGAGAGGGACCATTGCTTCTGGTCACAGAGGGGGGTTTGGGTCCCTGTGCAGCGGGGTCATTCCCATGGATGCACAGAAAAACAGCACTATAGAGCTGTGTGGGGAATATTTGTTTCTTCAGCTCTTTGATTATTAGTCTTTTTATTTACTTTTAATTAAAAAAATAGATATTATAAAGAGAGGTAAGGGGAAGATGGGGAAGCTTTGGGATAGCTGCTCCTTCCGAGCTCTTTCCCTGTTGTTTCAGCTTTCCCAAGGCTTTTCATGCCTCTAGAATTTTTATCTCACAGTAAATGCTTATTTTACCTCTGACGTTCAGACTCAGAAAGGCTCCTGAATTTCAGCACTTGAGAAACACCATGCAGCAGCATCCAGGGATGGTTGGATCCTCCACTGACGCTGCCAGGACCAGAGGCTGCAGAGCCTGGAGGGCATCTAACGTGGAGAAGTCAACTTGGTCCCAGTATGAGGAAAGAACTACTCTTTGTGCAGCTCTCTCAATCCTCATGAGAGTCTCCACTTATGCAATGAAGACATTTTCAAGGTGTCCTGACACTCATAATCCTCCTCTCCCTTCCACTGGTACTAATAGGTGCTCAGTAACACTGAAAGCTAATTGCTACCAACTTGTTAATTGGATATTTGCACGAGGGGTTGGGGTTGTGATGGCAGAAAGCTGGAGGCTGACCTCTTTAATGCTGACTTTAAGTAGTGCTTCCTACAGAAGGCTGGCAGGTTCTTCAGGATGTCTCTAACGTGGAAATAACCCAAAGAAAAGGCTACGTGCACGAGCAACCAGCCTGGGGCTCAAGACACAGCCCCCAGCCAGGGAAGTGTTTCTATTGCAGGCAACAGCTGAATATATGCTTAAAGCTCGACACGCACCCCTGCGCTGTGTCAGAGGCACGGGGGAACCTCAGCGCCAGAGAGCTCGTATCATCAAGGTCAGCCTGCCCAGACTCATAAATCAACTCCAGCAAAATTAAGACTGGCATCTAAAGATCGGCCAGATCTTACTGTAAAGCACCTTATATGCCTGCGCTTTCCTGAATCAAAGCTGCCCCGAGACTCTACTGAATCACTCCCACACACGTAGCTGCCAAGGACTGTGTGCTGGTTACCAAGAGAGTTTGTGAGCGATTTCCTGCGCAAAGTACATTCCTGTGAGAGCGGTCGTGGGCAGCTCCCATGCAGGCAGGGCGAGCATCACGCCAGCCCCTGGTGTGCTTCACCAGAACAACCTCGCGGGCTCAACCTCCCCTCTCACTCTCCTCACTCTTGACAGAGTTCAAGGAAAGCCTGATAAGAGAGGGAGTGAAAGTGAGGGAGACAGGGAGCAGAAACTAAATATTGTATGAGCTGGTGTCTTGTGCACAAGGAGCAAACCCTGGGCTGGGGGACAAGCAGCCCTGCTCTGCAGCTATGCGGTCTGGGGTACCACTGGGACCCCAGTGCACCCAAGGTCACGGACACGGCCATGCCCTGCTGCTGCTGTTGTGATAGCATCAAGGAAAGAGACAGGAAAAATAGCCCAGAGCTTCTTTTTTTTGCCAAGCCAGCTCAGTAAAGGGCTCCTTTATCTGCCCTTTAGTGTCAGATAAGGTTTCAGTGTTGTCCTGCTGGAGCGGTTTTGTGTCGCTCACAGATACCTCCCCTGGCTGCAGAAAGGTATCAGGCATTCAGAAAATATTTGAGCAAGACCATATCTTTTTGAAACCTGTGTGCAATGGAAAGACACACAGGGTGGATTAGATCTACGCTGCGGGGGTTTCAGTGTCTCCTTATCCATGCAAGGAGAAATCACGTTTCCTCTGCTTGTAGGACTGGGCTGCAAGGGCCTCTGTCATTGCAAATCCCTGAGGAGAAGAATTATCACGGACGGAATAAGGATGTGAGTGCCTGGGCTCCTTGCCAGGCTGGGAAATATTCCCTCCCTATTTCCTGGGGTGTGAGGAGATGTGGTCCCTCTATGACCCTGGTGCCTGCCTTGGAGACACCTTCCATCAGCACGGAAAGGTGGGAAAAGCTTTTCCATTGCCAAAATATCACTCAGTTAATCCAGCTGTCCCTTTCTTGCACCAGGAGCATCTGTACGGACGGATACACTTACAATCATTCTTTTCTTTTTATGATCCTTTGACAAGAGAGTTCAAATCCTAAATGCAGGTATTTCCTTGAAGCAAAAAGCCAAAATAGGCATTTTGAATTATCCCCTCAAATGATCAAATGAGGATCATCCTGAGGATGTAAAAAGAAAATGCCCTCTCCCTGCTTCAAAGCTTAGTGGGTTGCTTTGGTGACACACAAACATCTTGAGAGCTATAATGAGTCAGTGAGAGTTATGCCTTATTGCAACAAGCCACATATTTAACGACCCTGACATACATGCATATTTGAAAAGGATGGGCTGGGTTTCTCCAGGACGACCTATCACCATCTGGGAGTTCAGCTCTTCTCCGTGTGCTCTGCCCAGCCCTACAAGGGACCTGGTTTGGAAGACCTTCAGCAACCGTTTATTTCTATGAAATCCATCTGTAGCACCATGAGGGCTGACTGGGAGGGAAAAGAATCATGAAATTAGAGGATAAGGAATAAAAGCCATCACTTTGCAGTGTCTGGTGAACAAGCTGCACACTGCACCAGAGCAGTTGTGTGATTTGGATGGTGCATCAGCCTCCCAGTGCCTAAAGCTGGAGGCTGAAGCAGCCCCTTCATGCTGGCTCACACAACGCTGGCTTCTGGGGGAAGGCACTGAAAGGGGAACTGTTTCCCTCTCCCCACGACAAAGCTATTTGCAAGGCACAAAATGGTTTTAGAAGCAGAGGCAACTTCTGGGCTGGTCCATCCTCCAACAAAATCCTGGGGGCTGAGCGCTCCCCTTCCTCCCTGCTCGCAGCTGACACTCCCTTTCCCAGCAGCTCTTACTGGTCATTACGGACAACAATAATGGAAATTGTAAAGCCACTCAGCTGCAGAAAAAAAGCACTTGCAACCGATTCAAAGTTTTCTACGCCAAAAATATTTGTATTGAAAAATGCACTCAACGGGCTGGTTCTGATCTCATTGTGTGGGACCAAATCCAGAGGAGGTCTCCGTGGACAAGACCTGAAGAACAGACAGGACATTGCACTAATGGCGTTCTACGGGAATGATTAAGCCAAATAACGTGCAGCTGAGTAGAGCTCAATGTCATTTTATAAACTTAATAAGGCATGTAATAGACAACTCTCTCCCCATTAGTGGATCTGGTTCCTTGGCTTAGAAGTCCTACCCAGGAAACCCTCCTGCCTTTTCTGCTGACTTCACTGGATTTCAGCACCGTGATAGAGAAGTGGAATTCAGCCTAAAAGTCAGACAATGAATGCAGAAGTCTACATTTAGGAAAAAGATCCAAAAGAAGAACTGTTGATCTGTCTCTTCACTGACATGATGCAGAGTATCGAAACGGCCGCTGCCTTTATTTTCTTTAATCACTTATCTCCATAGAGGGAAGAGGAAATTCCCAAGAATGCATGATCGTTAAAAATATTAACCAGGGTCTGGTGATTATTTTTGGTAGCTGAAAGCTTCCTGACTAAAGGCTTTTGGTTTGCATTGGACTCTGCTGAATGTTTTAGTATAACTTTCATAAATACCCATTATACTCAAATCAGTGCGCAGTTTACAATTCAGCTGGGAAGGGCGGGGAGGTGTTTTTCTTTTGTTTTGTCGTGCCGCATGCTAAAGTGCACAGCGCTCCACTGAATTAGCAGCTAGCTATTTTCTTGTATCCTTAAATAAGGACCAGTTCACACAGTCAGAAATCTCTGTTTCCTTTTGGGCAGGAAAAAGGAAGTGAATGCGAGGGGCAGATTTGGAGTTTGCTTGCAAGAACAATTGAGCTCCCATCCAGAGGGGAAGGGGATCTGCGTCAAGAGGAATTTGCTTCTTTTTTTTTTTCTTTCTGGAAGGGAAGAGAAAATGACCTTTAGTTTAAAAGCCTGAAAGAATAAAGGTCTGAGCGTTTAGAGCTGCCTGCACAAATATAGTCATAAAGGCTTTTTCCTGATAAAGGGCTCCCGCAGCCGCTTGTGCCGTCCCTCAGCCGCAGGCTCTGACTGCGAACGCTGCCCCACGTGCGCCCGGCTTAGTGATCCTAGGTGAAGGGCGTCACCAAGACCTGTCAGAAGTTCCTGGCTAGGAGGGATAGTCCCTGGGGGTTTCCACAACATTTTTCTCTCTCTTCCTCCCAGGCACTGCCAATCTAATGGACGGGATGAGATTTGGTAGATGGGATTGTGTGGATCTTCTTGTCTCTCTCCCCCAAACTCCTATTTATAGTTCTTTGTACAAGCAGACAGGGCATCAATTCACCCTGTTTTGTGGTCAAGACCTCACACTGATCCCTTTTTGGTCAACCACAAAACCTTCTCCCACCTTCGCTAGGAAAAGGATGTGAACTGAGGTCTCAGGGGCTTGACTAAGTGTCAAAACATTATCTGTGTGGCTTCATCCGTGAGCCTCAAACATTTTAGTCCTTACTACAAGTCTTCATTTTAGTCGGTCCTGAATATCCTCCTTTTTCTCTGTATTTCTTTCTTCCTGCCATGCAAGGCAGATTCACAAGCAAGAGAACACAGGAATTGAGACCTTAAAAGATGCTTAAGCATCCTATCTCCAAGGGCACTAAGCACTTTAGGATATTTGAGTCAATCAGCCCCAGAGCCAGTAAGGTCAGTGCTGCAGTTAGGACCTCCCCGTGGTAACCAGCACTTTGCCAGAGCAATTCTGGGTGAGGAGCATTAACTTATAAACTGCTGCAGGCACAGGGACTCATTGCCCTTCCCTCCACCTCAGTGCTTTTCACAGCACCCACCAGGCATTGGCTAAACCCCTGCTGCAACCCAGCATGAGCCCTAAAAACAGAGCTCAGGCTCACAGCTCACGTTGTGCACCCTGCAGCAAGAGCATCACCTTCCCAGGCCTGTTTCCTCCAGGGATGCAGGTAATAAACAAGGGATCCAGCTCCGGTTTGGTTTCCCACATACTCACACAAGCTTCTCGGAGCAGTTTTTCTTCCATCCAAGCAAAATATTTGCTCAGAACATGAAGCTGCGGCTGGGCAATGTCAGCAGCGAATGTCAGCAAGTGTCAGCAGGAAAGAAGCTAATTAGACAAAATGGGCCAAATTTCTCCAGGGGGGAGCCCCTCTGCAATCACTGCAGGAAGGATGGATGTGGCCTAATGGTTAAATAGATTAGTTTCTGCTCTCTTGTTGCCCCCATCCTGGTTTTATACAGGCAGGCAGCCTCACTGACTTTGGCTGGAGCAAGCCTGCCTGCCGAGCAGCTCGTCTGGCTCCGGTGACTGATCCTGGGGCAAAGCAACCCGGCCACGGAGCATCCTGACAGCACATCACGGACACCTCACAGCTGAGCTCAAATGAAGTCACCTCTCGACACTAAAGCTGCGGTTCTCCAAATATATCTTGGCAGGCTTCCACTTTTCTTCTCCGAAGCTGTCCAGCCTCAATGCGTGCAGCTGGAGGGATGCCCCTGCCAGCACTTGGAGGGACAAAACCGGAGCCGACAAAGAGCCAGAGGGACATCTTCTCTGCAAAGGTCATTCGTCTGCAGAGCCTGGCACTAGGCAAAGGTGCATCTGGGAACATTGTGGCTGCAGTGACTCATGGCTTGAGGAAACGGTGTCACCTGCCAGCTCTCTGCAGCAGGGCTGCCCCTCACCTCCACTGCTGTTGCCAGCTCAACATGCATTTTTAACTTTTACCACCAAAACTTTCAGACCAAGCTCCCCCCGGTGAAGCCTGAGTGTAACTCGGGGTCTGCATATGGGTCTCTTGCCATCAAGGGAACCAAGCTGGGCCAACCCATCCCTACATCCTATCCGGGATGTCAGCAGAAGAGCGGTGTGAGTGGTATATGGAGCAGGCAAGGGTTACAGTGCAACACACAGATAGGAGTTTGCCAACTCTGTGTTTTTCTATTCTTATTTCTGTTCCCCTTGAGCTCCCAGCCAGCACCTTGGTGCGTAAAGGTAATCCATTAACCTGCAAGAACGGGGAGGTCTAAACTTTCCCCTAGTCAGTGCAACAGCTCAGTCATGCTGATGTGTCAGGGACTGGCTCCCAGTGCCAGCAATGCAGGGAATGTGTTCACACTCTGCAGGAATGCACCCTCAGAGCAGGGGCTTGGCGAGAGGAAGGGCTGCAGATGGACAAGGGAAAAGCACAAAGTCCAGGAGAGCCCACAGGGCACCCCCATGTCATGGTGAGGGAAAGGAAAACACAAATCGAAGTTCACCCCACTCATACCTGCTGGGTTTCCCCCATGGGACAATCCCGATCAGACAAGAAAGTGCTGCATACCAGTCAGGCTGATGACACAGAGGCACCACTGGTTTGCAGCATAAAGCCAGCGGTGGGTTATTTGAGGAGCTAGGAGCTGGTGTTGGTGCAGTTGTACGTGTAAGGCTGGGTACCATGAGGTATTTTGCTCCTCTTCACAGGAAGGATGGGGTTAGGGGAGTCACAGCACTGGGTTTGGAACTCCAGACCAAACTAGGAGGAAAAGCGCTACTGTGGTGGGACTAGGCATGCAGTAACCCATGGATACCAAGGCAGGGCAGGTTGTGACGAGGTCATGAGTGCTTGTGCAAGGCCTGAGACGTGGCAGAGCTGGAGGTGCAATGAGAGGAGCTCATCACCTGCAGGACTGCAAAGTCTGGGGCTGGTGGAGGAAGCTCATTTCACATATGCTCCTCGCTTTGCCCATCAGAAGGCAGCAGAAGTCAGTCCCAGCCAGGGCTGTGTGCAGACATCAGGACTCTGTCCCACTCTAGGCACATGAGTGTCACCCAAGTGCCCCAACAGAGAGGAGATGACACATCTAGCAGAAATACAGGGACCTATCCAACTTTCACTGAGCAGCAAAGGGGCACTTTCCCTGTATTTGAGGAGGATCCAGGGCTCAGTGAGGCTGCTGGAGGCTGTGGCAGCCCAGCACACCGCAGGGAGCCTTCAGTTGCTTTATTCATTGAAATCCACTCTGCACACCAGCCCTGGAGCTGCTCCCTCCCTGGCACCAGCCCAGAAGGGGTCTGTGCTCCGAGCAAATGAGTAGGTCAGCAAAGGCACCGCAGCCAATGTCACAGCGGGAGCAATAACATCTACATCAGCCAGACTGTAGCAGAGAAATCAAGTCTTTGGAGCAGGACATCACCACGTGCCCGTTTCCTCCTGCTGCACTCTTCAGTTTGGATCATGGATCTTATTCTCCACAAACATACAGATTTTGCATCCTGGATTTGCAGCACAGAGCTGCTGGGATAGTACCTTGAGATCAAGTATCAGCCCTAAATCTGAGCTTTACTAAGGTTCCTGGTACCAAGCCACCCCCACTGACTAGATTCTATTTGAACACAAAAATCCGTTGGATCAGCATCCCTGCGGCAAACACTGAACTAAATTACTTGTCTGTTATTTCTGAATTCCTTTCTTACTCTTTTTTTTTAATTTGCTTTGTTTCGATTTTTTTTTCCTGCTATCATAGGCAGCAGCTAGGAGACTGATTGTGGCATACCCTGGGCTAATTCTGTGGAAAGCCTGCTTTCAAAAGGAAACATTTGCCATCTTGCTCCCAGCTTTGATTTGCCAGAGCTTATTCTGAGATGTTAATAGGAAAGTTTCTTTTCACAGAGGCAACCAGCTATTGTGCCCAAGTGATTTTGTTCAAGAAATAAAAAAGCATATTCACTTCGTGTTGGAGGAGATGACATTTGTTTGATTGGTGTGTTTAAGAGCTCGGTGGGGAATACAGCAGAGAAAAATCATTCTTGTGAGGAGCTATTTCAAAAGAAAAGAAACAAGAATCCAAGAGAGATAAGAAAACGAATGTCTGCAGAATCTGGGAAAGCCTTGTGCAGAGGGACGGAGACAAAGTACGAGAAAGCACTTTATTTGTGACAAGCTTTCCATCCTGGGCAGCCAAACAGGACATCCTGCTTCAGTTCTTCTTCCTCTCTTTAATTAGAGTTGTGTTCGGGACACTGCCATTAATGTCATCTCAGCATTTCCATGACAAAACCCTGTTTTTGCGGGACTTCAGGAACTTGGCCCTAGAAAAATCTGTTATTAGTATAGAACTGCTCAGCCCAGAGAACAGGGCATGTTTGCAGCCGGTTCCATCACGGGGAGGAGATGCCAGCTCAAAGCAAGGTGGTGATGTGGGGGACGTGGGAGCAGCTCAAGAGAGTGAATCCCAGACGTAGTGGAGTTAACAGTGCTCTGTGCATCCCAGTCTCCGTTTTGGAGAAGTCCACAGTAGCACTGAAAACACAACACCCACATTTCTTAATCTATAAGTCGTGTGTTCAAATACAGACCCTCTGGCTGAACTTGCCCCAGGAACGGAGACCCCTAAATATCACTCTGGGAAGAGTGGTGTAGCACACCTTGTCCTGTCCAGCAGCTTCCCAGGGCTCCCTCACCTCTGAGTGAGCCAAGACAAGCTCAGCCGTGACAGAAATCACCAGCAGCTTTCCTGCTGGTTTCTTAATCGCTGCTCTTCGCCTTCACTCAGAATTGGTGGCTCAGTTCTTGCAGGTCTCACAGCTATCGCCTCTGTTCCTCATCAGTCCCACGTGTTGGAGAAGCTGCTGCAAAATGTACCTTGTCAAACCAGTTGTTTGCAACAACAAAGCGAATAAGACCAAATGGGGTTGTAAGAGTAATCAAAGGAGGGCTGAAACCACACCAGGGCCTGTGGGAGCTCCAGACAAAGAACCTGGCTGACAAGTGAGCTATTAAATGACCTTGTTCAAGAGATACTGAAATGCACCTCAAATGCTAGGACAGCCTCGGCAAGCACCAAAACCTGGCCCTAGTGATAAACCTGATTCCCATCATGCTTTATTACAGTGTATAAAATCATTCCTTCAGTTCTCCACAGCAAGACCTGGGGTTGGTGTATTGGCTCTGAGCACATGGGCAGGAGAAATCCTCATTCCCATCCCACCACTGGTACCCCACAACATCAGGCCAGGCAGATTGTGCTTGCAGCAAGAGAGCAGGAAAAGCCATAGCTCAGTCCAATCAGCACCTTTGAGGCTGGTTTTGGCTCAAGAAGTGCTAAGTATTATTGCAAAGAGAAAATACTTTTTTTCACGGTGGAAAAAACCCACTCCTTACAACTGAAAATACTATTGTGATTCTTCCACTCCTAAAGGGAGGGAAAACAGATTCTCTAGCTTCTCTTGAAGTTCCAGGTGCGTCACTGGCATCCATAGCAGAGCAGGCTCTGGAAGAAGCTGTGAAGCAACATCACAGCACAGGATACTCCAAAGCAGACAGGGTTAAGCTGAACACCCTTTCACGGCTACTCTTTCACTTCCCATTTCAGGAAAGATGACTCAATGGTCCTGTGCCCTGCTCTAGAGCTGTGCCGGGGGATCCCCTCCCTGCACAGTCGTCCCGGGTCCCCCCAGGGCCCGTTTGGCTGCAGGAGCCCTGCAATGTGCTGGTTTCCTGCAGCTCAGTGACATGGCCAGGTTAGTCTGTCCCACGTTTGGACCATGCACAATGCCCTGCCTTTTCCTACCCTCACTGCCGCCCCGCAGCGCAGGGAGACAGCTCAGGGCCAGACGCCAGTGAGCTGCCTGTGGTCCTGCTACCTGCTTCCCTCACCCGAAGCTCTGCTGAGAAACCGAATCAGAGAAATTATATGATTTAAACAAGAATATAGAGTAAGGAAATGGTGATAAGCAGCTGGTTTGGGACTCTTTAAGCCATCTGGAGCTGTTCGACCAATTTCCCACCCAGTGGAGTGAGCTGGTTTGGGTAAAAGGCACTTATGCTCCATTGCCACCCTGAGTGATGAGCTCCTCCAGGTACAAGAAGCCCACCCAGCTGTAGCTTAGGAGATTTAGGATGTGCTGGCCACGGCGACTCACAGGGCTAACCCAGCAGTGCCCACTGATGCTGGGCACCACCAGAAGAGACAGTCAGGCTCTGTCCCCTCTCCTGGGGCTGCCGAACCACAGCGCAGGGCGAGGCAGGGCAGGAAGGGAGCCAGCGGAGATGAGTGTTTCCTGCCTCTCAGGAGCGAAACAGAAAAGCGCTGTCACTCAGCAGCCCCTGCAAGTGCAGCGGCAAGATAACTCCAGACACGGCCGCCATCACTTCCCTCCTTTGTCCCTGGCTTTTTTCAGGCCTTCCTGAGCAGAAACGTCCCATCTCCAAAGGAATGTCGTTGCCACTGGCCGCCCATGAAAGGCACAGCGGCTGCGCTGCCTGCCACTCGCTGCCAGCTCAGCTGGGGCGTGGGTGCCCTGGGCACCGCAGAGTGCGGGGCGGCTAGCAGCCCTGGGCTAGGACCTTCCATGGGAGCCCGAGGATGACACATACGCCATCCCAAGGTGGTGGAAAAAGGCTACCATGGCCCTCGGTTTCCTGGCCTGGGTCACCCCAGAGTGCAGGAGATGAAAGGCAGCCAGGGGCTCACAGAGAAAATGCCACTCAGGAACCTGGGGCAGCCTCAGTGTTGAGTACTGTCCTACGCATGCCTTGGGCTGGGACAATGCAGATCCCTGACAGACTCAGCAAACGCTGATGGGGATGAGATGGGAGCCCCATTTTGCAAAGCGAGGAGCAGGCAGGGCAGCCACAGTTGCAAGAGCAACCCCACAGCAATACTTTTGCCCCCACAGCAGCCTGGAGCAAGAGGGGCGTGATAGGAACAAGGGGGCAATGGGGCATCCCCAGACAGACAGCACAGCATCAGTGTCCCCAGCGCCAAGGCTGGAATGCAGAGAGGCTGTTTTATTATCATCCTCCCCTGCCTCTCAGGGACAAAATAACGGTCGTAGAAACATATTTTTCATCAAGAGATTCTTCATTAGTGTTTGTTTCCTCTCGCAGCCCGTTTCCTGGAAGCAGTTTGTGCTGACAGGGGTGGGCAGGAGCCGGCTGTAGTGTAGCTGCTACGGGATGCACGGGCTGCGTGCACGCGCGTGGATGCACACACGTTCCTTCCACATTCAATGGCCCGAGGTTACAGCTGCGCTGCTTCTGACCACCCCAGGGGATGGATCTTTGTTG
Source organism: Clamator glandarius (assembly GCA_033459285.1). Lineage (NCBI taxonomy): Eukaryota > Metazoa > Chordata > Aves > Cuculiformes > Cuculidae > Clamator > Clamator glandarius. Next base: position 4,366,285 of record JAUNZM010000104.1, read on the forward strand.
GAAAAAAGACTTTTTCTTATGTTTATCTTGAAGTGGAGGCCCGAGCACCTTGCAAACAGCTCCTGTTGTACACAGCCCAGAGCCCGCCTGGCGTGGGAGCAGAGCGCGTGTTCGGATGCTCCTGTTTTAAACCCTTCCTCCCAGACGTTTACAGTTCAGCCATAAATATTTGCTCCTGGCTGAAGATTTCCCAGGCAAGATTTCAGACCAAAAGCAATTGCTTACCAAGTGAGTTCTTCCCTGGTTTTTGACTTTTAGAGATCCCCGGAGTTAAAGGCAGCTTTATTCCTAGAGCAACTGGAATGGCAATATCTATTATCACCAGTTATTGTAACAAACAACTATGGATCTTGTGGCAATCAAACAAAAAACCATCCTGTAACTTGTGACACTGATCAGACACTAAACTCAAGAGAGCACAGGTCCTGTCCTTTCTGTATGGGCCAGGGCTGTACATTCAGACAAAGGCTTCAGGGAGCATTTGGCCACCTTCTGAATAACTTGCGCAGAGCCTGGGGTTTGAGGTTTGAGGTTTGTGGGTGCAAAGCAAAATTTGCAGTTTGGATTTGAGTGACTTTGGGCTGTTTGTGCAAATGCTTGTGAGCCCAAAGCATTTGCAATGAACAGGACACAATAAACTAAATTATTTCCCCGAGAAATTCTATCAGAAGTACTGCAGTTTGCATCTTTCCTTCTGAAGCCCTACCTGTGAGCCTGAATTAGCTGCCACCCAGCCCAGCAGCAAAGCCACTTCCCACATCCCCTAAATTTCCCCAAGTCTGAATGACTCTGGGACAGACATCGTGCCTAGAGAGGGGCTGGTGGAGGCGATGGGACCCTCATAGCCTATAGGTGCACAACAGAGGGCTCAAACCACCCTGCACATCACTACCAAAAGGAGCTCATGGAACTGTCCTTTCCCTGAGCAGCTCCCACCATGGGGCTTTTGCCCCTCTGGGCTGAGCAAAGATGCTTTCGGGAGCAGCCAGGCTGGCAGCAAGAGGAAAAGGATATGGTGCTTCTGGGAGCTGCGGCCGTTTGAAGGCTGCGAAGGGAAACAGGCCAGAGGGTTATCCAATCTCTCCGAGCAGACATTTCCGCCTGGCACGCCCCAGCAGCACAGTCACTCCGCTTCATTAATAAATCACTAATCCCGCCTGCTGCGGCTGCCTCGGGGAGGAAACAGGAGCCCGTGCAAGCGGGGCCAGGAGCGGGGCGCGTGTGCATGTGCCCGCTGGTGTGTGAACACTGGGAAGTGTACAGGTCGCAAGTGGGAGCCCCACAAAGCTCTTCCCAGGCAGGCACAGTCCTTTCTTGGCTTACCCAGGTCTGGTCGCATGCAAAGGATGCTAAGCTGGCACTTGGACATGGCTCCCTGTGGTCCAGGTGACCCAGGACCACAAGCACGTGTGACACAACCTGGAGATGGACAGAAACCTTCCTTTCACCAGCTGTCTCAAGCTCCATTACCCCTTTCCAGCTGCTTCTCTGTATTTATAGAAAGCCAGAGTTTTCCAAGGGCTCTCAGGCTCTCCAGGACACTGTTCCAGCCCTAAATAATGCGAGCAGCATTGTTTCCCTGGGAACAAAAAATATGGTTTATACAAGGGCAGTTTGGCAGATTGTCAGCAGGCAAAGGCAGGGTTTTCCAGGCCTTGGGGCGGTGGCTGACCGGCAGCCCCGGTGAAGCCACAGCCGCTCTGCCCATCCAGCCCTGGCATTCCCCACTGCAACAGCCTGGCAGCAGCAGGGATTTCAAGCGCCTGCCACGAAGGAAGATGTCCTGGAACAAACCCTGCGGCTGTCACAGCGTGTCTTTAGAGTAAACACTGGTGTAACGGTGCAGCACAGATGTTTGAGCACAGATAACACAGGGCGTCCCCCTGGATCCAGCCATGTGCTGCTCCCCATTGCAGTGCTATGGCCACTGGCCTCATGAATGGTTCCTGGCCCTTTCTCCTTTGGCACACACTGCAGGAGCTAATCTGCACTGCATGGGGCATCCAGACTAGCAGCTCCCCATCCCTGTGGAGAGCTGGGGCGCCCAGAGCTCACTCAGCAGCTGGGGGGCACGGCATGGAGCATCATGCACCCGCCCTGGGGTGTCAGCACCAGCAGTATACGTTTATTTTGGAGTCAGAGGAGCAGTATGTGCAGTGGGCATTATTCCCCACTTGGACACATCCTAACCCATTCCTTGGTGGCCCCATCGGAGCAGGACGCAGGCATGTCAGGGTGATGGTTGGACCTTGTGGCACCAAGTCCTGCGCGGGACGTGAGGACACCCGCAAAGACACCTTAGCTAATGAAGGAGGATAAGGACTGCCCGGTGCGTGGCTGCTCAAGACCCAGCCTCCAGCAGCGTGATGCAACAAGCCTCAGCCTCATGCCTCCCTGGGACATGAAACGCTAAATAAAAGAAATTCCTGCCACCAGCGCTGTTTCCTGTTTTCCTGCGGTAACGGATCACGATTCTCTGCAGTCCTTGACCCCAGGGACGGGTGCTAGAAAGGATGTGACAAACTGCCCCCCCAGCCTTAGGCGTGCAGGTCAGGGCTGGGGGGCTGCCCCATGCACCCGGAGCCCACAGCCTGTTTGTTTGTCCATCTGAGCAGACACAATTGCCCTGTGATGCCTCCGGAGCAGGCACGGCTGCCAGCTTCCTCTGGGGAGAGGATCTGATAGCCCAGGGGGCAAAGCAGAGCCACAGAACAAAGCAAAGGCCAGCACAGAAAAGCAAACCTGAGCCTTTGATTCAAGCCCTATTTTTTCCCTCTTTGAGCAGGACAATAGTGTTGTCTTCTCATCTGCACTTCCCCGTGATTGCAGTTAGAGTTGCTGGACCATGTCCAGAGGAAGGCAAGGGAGCTGGGGAAGGGTCTGCAGAACAAAATTTTTGAGGAGACTCTGAAAGAACTGGGTTTGTTTAGCCTGGAGACGAAGAGGCTGAGGGGAGAGCTCACCACTCTCTTCAGCTCTCTGATAGGAGGTTGTAGCTAGGTGGGTGCTGGTCTCTTCTCAAAAATAATGAGCGATAGGACAAGAGGAAATGGCCTCAGATTGTGTCAGGGCAGGTTTAGATTGACTATTAGGAAAAAATTATTTACCAAAAGAGTGGTGAAGCGCTGGTAGATGCTGCCCAGGGCAGTGATGGAGTCTCCATCCCTGGAGGTGTTCAAAGATGTGTAGACATGGAACTTCAGGACAGAGAACAAGAAACACGAGCAGGGCTCTGTCGATGGGGACCCAGGAGGGCAGCGGGTACCAGCCTTCAGCCAGCAGGGAGCAGACCCAGCACTTGCAACCAGTCTTGCAAAGAGGAACTGTGACAAAGATTTCTTTTGGAGCTGACAGACATCTTTGCAAGCACAGATCTCCTCTTAACCCAACAGAGATTGGGGAGATCACCTGGCAACACCAGGCCATCCTTCAGAGAGAGCTCAGCTCTCACAAAGTGCTCGTGAGGACACGCTGCCTCACGGTGCTCTGGCCAACCCTCTGAGATGCCTTTCAACCACACATGGCTGAGCGCTTTGCAAAGCATAGGTCGGCAGAGATCACCCCTGCTCCTACTTTGCAATCACAGCCAGATAAAAGTCTTCCCCCTCCCAGCACGCTGGACTCACATCTCCAGTTACAACACACTTAATCCTTGAGCCAGTTTGACATTGCAGCTCTGGGCTGATTGCGTGACTCAGTTGTGAGACAGCGAGGCCCCACTGAGCTCAGAAATGTTAAATACATTGTAATTGGACCCCCGGAGCCTCCACTTTTCTTTAGACGAAGAGGCCCCGGTAAGTGAATTTTCCAGAGCATTCCTGCGCCGGCATGGCAGCCGTGACCCTGGAGCGCAGTTGATTCCCAAACCACCCCGGACAGAAGATTTGGAGGCTTTTCCCCATCTTCCCACTGTGGGGAGGTCTGGGTTGGCCACATCAATTGCACAGCAGAGGAAACTGAACCCACCCGTTCCTGGTTTATCCCAGAAGGAAACAGGAGTGGGGCTAGATAAGGAGTGAACTCCCCAGAGAAGGGAGGGGAGAGCTTTCACTCCCTGTTCCTCCTTTTGCTTTTTACTTTTCTGTACTTCTAATATCAAATCTTCTATACAGTGCTGCCAGCACACAGACCCCAGTGAAGGGATGCTGCATCGCAGCCCAGGGAGCCTCCACCGATAACTGCTTTATGTAGTTTTAAGTAACCTGCCAGCACACATCGACCAGCAGCTGTTGAATGTCACAGATAAGCCACTTCTTGTCCATCCTGGGGAATCAAGGAGGACGGTGAGTTGGTAACACATCAGCCCTAATGTGCGAGAGGCTGCATGAGGGAGCAATGAGGGCACTCATCCCTGCTGGATGGCTCTGTCTCTCTGAGTGAGCCTTGATTTGCCTTTGCCTGGGGAGACTGGAGGCTTTTTGGGACAAGGCTGTCTCCATGGCCATGGTACAACACTCCCAGGTGCTACTTCAATATAAGGAGTAGCACCTCCCCTAGCTCTGAAACCCTTTTCCTCTTTGCCAATGCGAGTGAGCGCTCCTCTCGCAGCTGCTGTCGTCTCCAGAGGGGCTTTGAAATCCATCATAACAAAATCAGCAAACTGGGGCAAAAGACTCTGAAAGATAGACAGGCAAAGGAATCAGGTGCACAGGGAACACTGTAACAGCCTTATTTTGCTACCAAACACTCTGAAACCTTGTGAGGACAAACCCAGCAGGAGTGTGAAACATCTCCTTAGCCTCTTGAGGGCTTTAAATAAAAAGTCGGTTTGTTCTTCTGAAGTTTCCAGATCGTGTCCCAGGCAGCAGGTCGAGTACTTCAGAGAAAGTATGTCAGAAGCTGCTCACTGGCATGGGGTTGCTTTTCACTGGTTGTGTTGGAGCAGAGACGAGGGGAGAGCAGGTCCAGTGGGTGATAGGGAGGACCCCCACAGGAAGGATCAGTATAGAAGCAGTTTTGATGGTCCAGAAAATCCCAGAGCATCTTCCCTAGGCTGTGGGTTGCGTGAGACCTCAGCCAACCCCTCATGCACTGATGGAAGAGCTTGTGGCTCCACCATGGCTATTCATCTCTGGCCATGGAAAGGTAAGATGTGTCTCAGGCCTGGGGTCAGCAAAGAAGGGCTGCCTTGACTTGATATGCTGGGGCACTTCGGGGAGGGAGATGCTCTCGTTGTTTGCCTTCCTTTGAAGTAAAAACCCTTGAAAGGGGAAGAATGCCAGAGCCTTCTCCAAGTACACTTAATTAATTCAACTTGTCACATTAACAACATCAAAACTGGGCCTCATCTCACACCCACCAAGCCAAGAGGGCCCCACAGAGCAGCAGAGCTGGGCTGATCGGCTGCAGTGCAAAGGTTTGGGCAGGATGCAAAGGACTCAAGGTGTGAGTTGTGCCTCCTTGGCATTCGTACACTGTCACGGAGAGCAGGACCAGGTTCCCAGCAATTATTCTCAGAGCACACTGGCTACATGGACTGTGCAGGGAGCCCTGCATTTTTTTTGCAGTCCTACTTCCTCCAGCTGGGAGGTTTGTTTCCCCCCTCAGTATTTCTATCTCCACGAATCCGTCTGTGCCCTTTCCCAGGCAGCTCTCTGGGAGCAGCATAAGGATGTTTGTTAGGGTAACTGTGTGCCTTCAGGTCACACTGTTGTCTCCCTGTGCCCCATTGCAGGCAGTAGCCCCCCCCCCCCGACCCTGCCATTGCCTTCCTCTCAGCAGCTGACCCCAGCTGATAACCTTGGAAAAATCTCACCGACACAGAGGAGATGGGAGGGGGGAAGAGGTTGACTTTTAATCCCCTGATGTGCTTCATCCTCCTCCTAAATGTGCAAAACTCTCCCCTGCTGCCTCCTCTCTGCATTGAACTCATCCATCTCTCCGCTGCTGGAGCTGGAGGTCCTTAGCTCCTCCCATGAGCCCATCTCACAACAAGGAGGACAGAATTTTGCTTACAACTGCAACCTTGCCTGGACCTACAGTTCCCTCTTCACCCTGACTGGTCACCACAAGATGATGGGACACCAGCAGCAGGTCCCTGGCCATCTGCCCTGAGAGCTCCAGTGACTCCAGGAGACTACGGGGACAGTGCCATTCTGACAGGGCTGCAGGCATTGCTGCTCAGTGCTTAAACCAGACCTCAGCCAAGTCACCAAGTGAGACAGATCCTGACCCCTTCCCCTCCCAGCCTGTATAAAAGGAGCTTCTGAGCAGCCCCACACCCAACCGGGATCTGGTGATAACCACAAGGCTTTGATGTGGAGGGGAAAGGGAGCTGTCCCGTGCAACCCCTTATCTCCCTTTTCTTCCACCCATGATCTGGATGAGTTGTGTGGGAAAATGCACTTTCCAAAAGGCATCCCTGGAAAGTATGGGCTGAGCAGAGGGTTGGGTACCCCAAGAACCCTGGCAGGAGGCAGCAGTGCTTGCACCCAAGCCCTCTGCAAGCCATGCATGGGGATGTGCTACGTGACAGCTGAGAGATGCCTGCCTGTAGCGCCAGGACAGCAGTGTCCCCAGGGCCACGAAGGAGCTCAGACACAAAGCTGGGACACCCAGGCTGATCAGAGGAGGCTCCAAGCAACTCCATGGGGCCCTATCCCCCTGCCTCCTTCTGCCCTCCTCCGGTGGCCGTGGGAGGTTTGCCTTGGATCATTCTCATCAGCTGCGCCAGCTAAAGCCTGTTTGTTCATATGGAGGCAGACCTTTAACGAAGCCCCCAGCATGGTAGGGATAATTATCTTGTGCTCCAGGAAGTGCCTTCATTATTTGTTATTAATACTGGACGGGGTGTTCCCAGCCCAAAGAATTACCATAAGAAATCCCAGCGCTACGTGGGAGCTGTGCAAAAGAGTTTGCAGCGTCTGGGACTAAATATAGACCATGATGCGATGGGGAGGAGGAAGCAAGAGTTGGGAAGGGGAGAGACACACGTGCAGTTCCTTGGCTGGAGCTGGAGTTGCTGCCTGTGTCTGCCTGCACTGCTCACTCCTCACACGCTTAGGAAGGAATAGCACACCACTCCGTGGCTGCTCGCACACTTGTTAAGGGCAGTTTGCATCAGAGACCTCCCTGATGCATAAGCACCCGTCTCAGCTCTCAATGCCAACCACAAAGGGGACACCGAAACTTTTCAGCAGGAAAGCCCAGAGTGAGGGAGCATAGGGGCTGGGAGGTGCCTTTCATGTGCCACTTGTCTCCAGAGGGAGAAGGAGAGATGGCAGAGAGGAAAGGAGATAAGATGCTGGGAGGAGGTTTTTCCTCCTTCACCCTATCCACTTCAGAGGGGGAAAAAGGGTCTGGAAGCAAGGTGTTCTTTTGAGCAGAAAAATCAGTATATCCCATTGCCCCTTTGGACAGTGCAGGCAGGAGGTGGCTCTCCGGGCGATGTTTTGAGCTGCTACAGGGCTGCTTGGCCCCTGCCACTGCTGCACATCTAGGTCCCCACTTCAAGCATCACACACCACAGCATCTGGGCTGCAAAAAGCAGCAGGGAAATGGCTGGAGGTCCAGAGGCTTTTTCCAATGTTGTTTTAAACCTCAGAAGCAAATTTCAGGAAACTAGAGAAAATCTATAAAGCAATGAGAAGCAACATCTCCAAGTGACAGGAAGGTGGAGTAGGAGAGCCACGCTAAGCGGGAGCTCAATGGTTTAAGAGCAGAGGTTTCTTTGGGCTTACCATTAAGTAATTCAAAGTGAAGTTGTCTGCTTACATGGGTCAAATTCAGGCAATATCTTCATGGAGAAACAGGAAGGAGGATGAATGCAATAAAAATCTTGAAACACTTTGCACCGGGGCTTGCCAATGAAAAGTTTAATTCTGGAGCTGCTAGATGTTTTGTTTCATCATTTTCAGATACGAAACGTGCTTTTGGGAAGCGGCATTTTCCCTGAGAAATTGGTCCCAGCTTAAGCAAGAAAGACAAAAAGACTTTAAAGGGTATTAAATGGCCCCCAAGAAAGAAAGGAAGGTTTTAATTTCATGTGGAACACATTTGCAGAATCAACCAGAAAAGGAAACGTGGCAGAGACTCTTTGGGTCTGAGCCCATCTGACTTTGTCCTTGTGGTTTTCGGTTCAGCTACAGAGGAGAAATATCCATTTCTCCCCCGTTTCTCCCTCTGAGCTCTCAAATGCGACCTCACAGCCCAGCAGTGCTCGTTTGAACTGCAGTCAGGTGTGATTAATTCACTTTGGGTGCTGCTGATTAAGAGCCTTTCCCAAACCCTCACTCTCATCCACAGCTGGGGTTATTGCTTTTCCAGGCTCAGCCATGTGTTTCTATTTATTTGCTCTGTGTGCTAGCAGAGCCCCCACGTCCATACATTATGTTTCCATATAAGTTGCAAATTTGAGTTTGATTTGGTGGGTTGGAGCCCTGGGGCCTCTTGGCTGCCTTTGAAATAGTCGCTGGGTCTGAAAGGTCTCTGATGTATGGGGCTGTGTGGTCCAGGAGAGGTGCTGGGAGGGGGGTGGGAGGAGAAGAAGACGCAGAGAAAAGAGAAAGGAAAAGGAGAGGAAAGGTGTGGGGACAATAAAGGAGAAATTCTGATTGTGAGGAGGCTGCCACCAGCACAATGCACAGTGCAGGGACATGGGACGCTGCCCAGCCTGTAGTGGCACAGCCAGTGCCCAGCTCAGAGCAGACACAGCCCGTCTTTACACGTCCTTTACGGAGGGATAGACACAAAGCTAAACATCCCTATCCTGCAAGCGAAGCGTCCTCGCTTGAGGCAGCAGAGACAGATCAGGCTCTGGCCACCCAAGAAAGCAGAGATCTCCTTGTCTCATCCTCCCATGCAACGCGACGGCGGCTTTCACAGAGCTCAGCAGCTCCCGTTTCCCCCACTCTCCCACCACCGTGCCCTCACATCCTCTGGCCCCCGTCTGAAACACCCAGCAGGAGGCTGGGAACGTTTGGCTGCTCTCCCAAGGAGATTTTCCTTCATAAAACACGAGGCAGGCGGGGGCTTTTCACACACAGTGGGCACGGCTGAATCCCTTTTCTTGGCAGCCAGTGGGAGGAGAATGGAGGGGGACAAGAAATGGGCTGGTTCGTGCCCCTTCCCGCAGACGCTGGGACAGCCGGCGCCTTTGCCTAGCGTTTGGTGGAGGCAGAAGGAGGATTTTATAAAGGGGCTTAAAGATATAATGACGGCACTGGTTGTGGTGAAGGAGCAGTGCGGGGTGGGAAAGCTTTGGGCTGTGTGGCTGGGGAGAAGTGAGGCTTGGCCATCACCACCGGTGGCCGAGATGGGGCCGAGCCCCTCACTCTGGGCACCTGCGGGGTAGGGACCTTCCTCTGGGTTTGTCCTGCCACGCTCACAGGTGGCATTCGAGAGGAACCCAGCCGAGTCCCCACGCGTGGGATTCTGAGGCGCCCAGGTTGTCCCAGGGAGAGCTTTGGCTCTGCAGCCGGTTTCTGCAGCCGGGACTTCAGGAAGTTTTGAGGTCCCCCTCAAAAGTTCTGTAGGACATCGAGCTTTTTTTTTTTTTTTTTGATGAAAATAATAAACCAACGCTGTTCCACGCTGTCTCACCCCAAAAACCCACTCCTGCCCCCAGCTCTGGCTCTGCCCGCCTCAGCCTTCCATTTTCCCCTGAAGGGGCTGATGAGGACAGGGACAAGGACAGGGATAAGGACAAGGGACAGCCCAGCTGCGTGTCACTAGATGGCGGAGCCGCCTCAAAAATGGCTGCTGGAGCCTGGCAGGGTCCAGCCTGGGGGGTCCCTTGTCCTGAGGGCCCCCAGTGCCATCCCCCCTGGCACTTTGTGTCCCCACAGACACTCATGGAGGCTGTGCGGAGCCAGCTCGCTCTCCCACCGTGGAGGAGGAACCCTGTGGTGAAACAGCCTTCCCCTGCGAAGAGAGGCTGAGAGATTTGGGGTTGTTCAGCTTGGAGAAGAGAAGACTCTGAGGAGGCCTTATTGCAGCCTTTCGATAATTTCAGGGGGCTTAAAAGAAAGGTGGCGGAAAACTTTTTAGCAGGGCCCTTAGCAATAGGAAGAGGGGTAATGGTTTAAACTAAAAGAGAAGAGATTTAGACTTGATATTAGGAAGACTTTTTTTTTTTATGCTGAGGGTGGTGAAACAATGGAACAGGTTGCCCAGGGAGGTGGTGGCTGCCCCATCCCTGGAGGTACAAGGCCAGGTTGGATGGGGCTTTGGGCAACCTGATCCAGTGGAAGGTGCGCCCCGTGGCAGGGGGGTTGGAAAACATTTTCACAGGGGAACATTTCTTCCTAAGATCTCATCTTGAGCTCCCTCTTTTCAGCTGAAAACCATTCCCCCTCATCCTGTCTCTGCAGCCCCTGACCAAGATCCCCTCCCCAGCCTTCCTGGAGCCCCTTTCAGCACTGGAAGCTGCTCTAAGGTCCCCCTAGAACCTTCTCTTCTCAAGGCTGAACAACTCCAACTCTCTCAGCCTGTCCTCGCACAGGAGGTGCTCCAGCCTTCGAATCATCCTCATGGCCTCCTCTGGACTGAATTGTGACTGGGATAGGAAATCACTGACCACCACTGAAATGGGCTGGAGCAGGCTGAGCTGCCACAGCTCCCCTGGTCCCTGTAGTCCCCAGGGGGGACAAAGCAGGTCAGCAGGTTGTCCATGGTACCCGGTGGCCCAGTACCAATCATCCACCTCTCTGAGATCTCACCTGTGGGTATTTACCCAGCTATGGGATGTCACTGCCATCACCCAAGGCAGCAGATGGCATGCAGGGACAGGGATGGGAAGCCCAGGTTGCAATCACCCATGAGTAAATAAAGATGTGCTACACCTCACCTACTGAAGCTGAAGGCTTTTCCTTTTCTGCTCGCTGCAGCCTCACCTTACAGGACTGTTCCTGCTTGTCAAGACATCACCAGCCGTGATGTGATCAGGGTGGCTCCAGCACACTCCTCACACATGCACTACAGTCACCTCAAAGCCCGTCCAGCTTTCTGTTGCACAGCTCCTTCTTGTGAGGCTGCTCTTTGGAGCCACAACACGGCCTGACCATGGTGGAGAGAAGAGAGGAGGTCAGAAAAATACATCCCTCTCGTTCCCTTCCAATGAAACCCAGGTGGAGAAGTGGAAAATGTCTCATTTCATGCCTAGACCGTGCCACATGCCATGGTGGTCTAAAACACCATGCAGCACAATAGAGGAAAGTCCTTCACAGCGCTGAACTCCCAAGCCTGGGCAGAGGCATGTAGGGAGTGTGGATGTGCACCCCACCATAGCAGGGTTTGGGGGTCCCCGTCCATGGAAAATTATCAGTGATTCCCTGAGAAGCCTCAAAAATGGAAAGCAATCACCTCTCTTGGCAGCAAACATCCCCAGAATGGCCCCTACCAAACTCCTGTGCTGCCCCACAGTAAGATCAATGCCACGGTTTTCATGTTCCCAGTATGGCCAGTTCCCTCCAGCACTGGCACCCATTACTAGACAAATCTGCAGCTTTAAGGCACAGGCAGGCCATGGAGCAGGTTGCTCTTTGCAGCCTCCAGTGACCTGCCAGAGTCAACTTAGCTGAAAGTAATTAGTGTGGTTATCAAGGGAAGAGGTGGATTAATGTGGGAAAGTCATTGATGAAGGCAGAGAAGGGCAGATGCTTTCCTGGAGTCCCCAATCAATACAGACCTTGGAGGATGAATGAAGGCTTCAAAGGAAAGCATCAGTGAACAATTGAATGCTTTTAGCTCCCGGATGGCTGCTCTGCCTGAAGCAATGAGTGAAATATGGCACAGGGCACTCCGCACACTCTAGCAATTATCCCTCACTTGTGCCTCTGAAGGAGCCTCTGCCCACCAGACACCCACGTGAGGTAGGAGGGTGCTGGTGGAGCGGGAGGGAGCCTTGAGCTGCCTGGTCTAGTGGGAGGTGTCCTTGCACAAGGCAGGGGGATAGAACTGGATGGGCTTTACAGTCCCTTCCAAGCCAAACCATTCTATGATTATGTTTCTATGATTCTATGATGAAGACAGGCATCAAGGATGCAGACGTGGCTGTGAATTTGCAGGCTGAAGAGACTGGGAACTCTCAGCCCGTTTCCTGCTCCCTCTGAACTCCTGTTCCCTCTTGGCCCTCTGGCTCTGGCCCACACCTTAGCTCCCCAGGAGGGTGAGTGGACGCCAACCAGCAAGATGAGAGGGGCTGTTGGTGACCACCAGTGTGCAGGGTTCTTTGGGGCAGCCACAGCCCTGAACATGTCTCACATAGGGCAACTGCCAAGAGAAAACAGTGAAACTAAAGCTCCTCTCTCTGAGCTTGAGCAGCACCCAGCACCAACCTCTTTCCTGCCCCATGGCTGTGCTCTGCCCCACGCCGTGCAGCAGCCGCCAGCGAGCTGTGCTGCCAGTCACCGCACAATGGGCCAGTGGCCTTGCCAGCGTCCCCTCCTCCTGTTCCATTTTGCTTTAATTGTGTGATGTAAAAACTGGGTCAGGAAGAGCTGGGAGGGGAGGGAGCTGCAAGATCACAAGCTGTGCTGCAGCCCCTCTGAAGCACACGCTGGGGATGTGCTCCTCTGGCCGGCTATGATGCCAGGCTGGTGGCCACCACTCCTGTCTACACTGCCTGCAATGGACACAGGACAAACAGACATGTTCCCATGCCCAGAGCTGAACCCTTCCAAAGTAAAGCCTTGTCAATCTCCCAGGCTCAGGGATGCGTTTTTTCATCACACTGAGGGAGAAGCTGAGACATGAAGCCAAGAAGCAGCTTGCTCAAAGTCAGCAGCATTGGTAGGAGAACATGCCACCACTGCTGTACCTGCTGGTGGATGGGTGCTGAGCTGCGTGGGTGGCTCCTGGCACATGGGTTATTGGCCGTGGCCCTTAGCACTGTGGCAGGTCAGTTAGTGCCAGAAGACTACAGCCACATGCTTTCTATGAGCTGGGTCCCCATGGCCCAGATCCTGGGTTGTGGGGAGCGTGGATGAGGTGTGGGAGGGGAAGAGAGGGCTGCCCTCAATGCCAGTGCCAGGAGGTACCTGCTGGCAGCAGGGCAGCCGCTGCACACAGCTGGGACTCACCGCATCCCAGCTCCCTGCCATGCTATCCACTTGTAGCACCCAGCGCCTTTACTCGAAAGCCAAGCAGGGTGTCATAGAGAGGGAGTAAAACCAAAACAAATCGCAGCATGTTTTTTTTTGCACTCCCAGCCCCTCCTGTGTCATCCTTGTTGGAATGTGCCTCCGAATTCCTCCCTGGCTCTCTGCGTGCTGCTGCCGGCTTTGCCTCTGATTGTTTGCAGCGATTGCTCTTTTCCCACACTCCAGATCATGGCTAGGAATCACCCGTGGCTCCCTGCCGGCTCCGTATCACCCCCCAGCACAATGTGCAAGCGCAGACTTAGGCCAAGAAGCGATTGAAGAGACCTGGCGGGGTGAAGTGGGTGCTGCGTGACTTGGCTCTGAGTCACAGCGCACCAGCTCAGCCTCCCCTCTGATCCCAGTTCAACACCTGCGCGGAGCGCAAGGCAGGAAGGCGGCTGCCTCTTACCCCTTCACCCCCACATCGGACGCTGCTGCGGGGCTCACACGGGCTTGCCCACGCAGCGTCTGGGCAGATGCTGGATGAGCAGGGCAAGAGGTAGAGATGTGACTGCTGCCCTTTCGCATATTCCTCCTCATTTTGGCCTCAATTTCCATTTCAGTGCCCTTACAGAGCCCTGGAAGCAGAGTCACAATTTTAGGTACACCTCTTCCCTGGTGCATAGGCTATAAACATTGGGATGTCTTCACTTGCCTTTGAAGCTTTGAGAACATTTTTCCGTTTGAACACCTGGACTTCTGCTCTCTGCAGCCCTTGGAGAGGGAGGCGGATGGCTGCAGGGACATGTTTGCCTCCTGCACATTGTTTTTCCTGGCTGGGGTCACATCCCCCTGCCTGGTATCATTTCCCCACTCTACACACGCAGGGCAGCTGTTGTTTCCATCAGTCTGGACTCACTAGGAAGATACCCATACCAGTACTGGAACATCACTAGCAGCAGGTTGGTCCAAAAATGGCTGAGAACAGCTGTGATCACACAGATCTAGTGTCCATCTGGACACCGATCATCTGACATCTCTAAGCTTGATTCTTCCTTCTCTCACCATTGCATCAGCAGAACACCTGGCAGCCATTTCTCCTTCCAACACCCCAAAACGCCCTTATCTGCATCATAAAGTGGGGAAGAAGTCCTAAGGAGAGATATTATCTTCTGTGGGTATACAGGTCAGGAGCTGCATGGGAATAAGTGGCCCAGATTGAAGCACTGAATCCAGCTTCCCAAAGCCAAGGCAGCCTCTGTCCACTCCCATTAATGGACTACATTTTACACAGTGACTCCATAAAGTAGTAAATCCTTATCTGCACTTTATAAAAGGATAAACTGCACATGATTAAAACTGTATTGTGCAAGGCATCCAGCTCCAACAATACAACATCACATCTCTGCAGCCCTCTGTGCTCAGCTCCCGTGAGGAACCAGCACCTTGATCCCAGGACTCTTGAGACCTCCAGGACCAGACACCAGGGACTTTCCAGAGGTCACTCACAGCCTGGAGCACCCTCCAGGCTCCTGTCTCCCAGTCCAGCTCTAATCTCAGGGCTCGGGACTCTGAGCATGAATAAACTCACCTGTTATTTGCAAACAATTCACCCACAAGTACTCAACAAACAAAAGCCTGTAATTAAGCAAATACCATGAGACCTCTCCCCCATTACACAGCGCTGCAGACTGATTTCTGTTTGAATTGGTTTATTGCGAAGGGTTTTAAATCACTCTTTTTATTTGAGATGAGGTAAAGTCTAAACATAGGGGAAAAAAATCAGGGAAAGAAGGTCTGGATGGGCGGCTGCCAGGGCTCATCCCTATCACTGCTTTTCTCATAGGAAACCCCCATAAAACCACTGAGAACAGGACACCCGCAGCATTGCCTTCTGTTCTGCTCCTATCACAAACCAAACATAGTGGAAGGTGAATGTAAACAGCTTCTTTAGCCTGATCAAATCGCCAGATGTCAAATTAGCACACTCAGTTAAGCCTCGGCTCTAATTGTGCCATTTGTCGTGGTGAAGCAGGCGGTGGCACAGCAAGCCCCTGCGCTCCCCAAGCCCTTCAGGGGGTCAAGGACTCCCAGCCCTGCCACTCCCTCCCAGCCCTGGTGCTGTGAGAGGGTCCTGCCCCGCCAGGCAAGCACTGGGCCCCATGGAATAAGGATGGAGCGGAGTCCTATGTGAGAGAAGCCCCTGGGGGGTGATTTCCCACCCTGTCCTGCCCAGGCACCCACATTGAGGAGACAGAATAGCCACTGCAGACGTCCCCTAGAGCAGCTCCACAGAGCAGCATCTTCCCTTTCCATCTCTCTGGGTCCTGAGTCTTCCAGTGAGCTCTTTCCTTTGGGCACCACGTCTGCTTCTGGGGCAGTCAGAAGCCCTTCTGTTCCAGCCCCTCTCCCTGCTGCAGTCCTGCTGACTCCGATGCTGCCATCCCCGTTGTTGCTGCACCCAGCATTTGATTCTCCCTTGCTGCTGAGCACAGACAAGCTCACTGCACATGCTGGCACGCGCATCTCAAACCCGATGTCAGTGTCAACCCCAGGCGCTGCTGGCAATCCTTATCACGTTTTCTCAGTAGCAGAGCTCCCTCTTTCCCCACACAATGAAGGTCAGGATGCAGAGGGACATTTGGTTTCTCGCCATCAAAACAGCCTCGTTTGGCAGGGTCGTTTTTCCATCTTCCTGCCCATGGGATCCCAGCTCCTCATATCCAGCAGCCCCATGGCGAGGTGGCAAACGTTGTGTGTGGACGCTGGGAGCTCAGAGCCAGCCCCGCTAGCCACTGCTTTGCAGCAGAGCCCTGCGATCTGCGCTGCGCAGATGCCATTCACACTGACTCCCACCCAGGCAAGTCGGGAAATGACCAAAACAAGCATTTGCAGCTTTGCTTATTTTTTTTTTACCGCTTCAAGAGGGGTTTTTTTTTGAAAGGGCTCAGTCATTTCCAGGGGTGGGAAAGCCTGCCCGGGAGTTAACACACTGGGACATCCAGGCCCAGGGGAACAAGAAGATTCTGGTGATTTTGAAATTAAGCTGTTTTTTCTCTTAGAAAAACAAGTACTTGGCTGGCCAAAGACAAATATTCTGAGTGTTTGCTTTTAACACTTTCAGCACCAGGCAAAAGTGCCTTTATATTTAACAAAAGCTTCTCACCTTGCAATGCTTCTTGCTAGTTTTTTTAATTAACTTAAAATCAAATTAAAAAAATGTTTCATCAGTCCCCAAAGAACACATTTTAATGTTTGGTTTTGTGAAGAGAAGCTTTCTCTGGTCGTGTGGGTTTTGCACAAGCCAAACAAGCCTCCTCCTGCCCTCCTGGCTTGCTGGCACAGCCCCCTCGGCCACAGCACCAACCCCTTTTCCCCAGAGCTCCACTGCTCCTTCCCACCCCAGATGCTGGGTGGTGCCGCGCTATCCCATGATGTGCCATGATTAGCCGTGCCACATCGAGCAATGCCGTGCCATGCTGTGCCACACAATTAACCATACCACGCCGTGCCATGCTCTGCCACACAATTAACCATACCACGCCATGCCATGGTGGCCAAGCCCTGGCACAGGTGAGGAGTCCTGAGGAGGAAAAGGGCCAGGACTCTGTCGCTAGGACTCAGAGGAGGACTCTCAGCTGTTTGTGTTCAAAGCCATTGGCAGCTGAAGCCAGGAGCACTGTGGTGGCAGGAGGGTGCAGAGCAGGCTGGCCAAGGTTTCAAATCCATTGGTTCATGGAGGAGCTTCCAAGGGAGGGGCAAGGGAGCAGCCTGCCTCCTAATTGAGTTAATTAAGCTGCCTCGCTTGGAGCAGGATCCCACACTGAACACACCGCATCTTGGGGCTGTGCCATCCACACCAAAGGCAGGTGCGGTGCTTTGTCATCCCCTACCCAGGCAGTGTGCCCCGGCAGTGTCACCATCCTCTCCTATCCCCAGTGTTCCAGCAGGAGCATCCAGCCAGGCCTGGGGCATTTTCTGCTCTGAAAGTGGCTCCCAAGAGGCTTCTCTGTCCCCATCAGACTGCAAGGGTCACATCTAGGGTCGCCTGGGTGTGCAGCCCTTGGATATGATGACTTTGAGAGGGGGGCAGAGCAGTCACACACAGGTTCTTTGCAGGCTGTTGGGAAGGGAAGGCAAAGAAGGGTACCCAGTGATGCTCAGGGGTATCATCAGGGTCCCCATGTCCTGTCAATCAATAGGGTAGCACCAGGCTACCAGGACATTGCTGCTCTTTGCAGGACCAGGCAAGGTGATGTGTGTGGGATCTGGCCCTCGGGCATTTGCTCAGCCTGTGTCCAAGTGACGCAATGGAAAGCGGCAAGCAGGAGCATGCCTTGCCCCTACTTGCAGCTCTTCCAGCTCCAGGGCTTGATGGTGGAGATAAACGGCCTTGATGGGACGGCAGGACAAGTTCCAACACTGCTTCCCAGCTCCTGCTGCCAGCTTCGGAGCGTGAGAAAATACCAGGCACGGAGGGAAGGATCAGCATTGCACGGATGTTTGGAGATGATTGATATTTTTATGGTGAAGTTGGGATTTTTAGGTTCCTCCATCCCTCCACGTGGCAGGTTTCTAGGCTTGGGCTTGCATGCACGTGTTCGGCACAGTGCTGCCCACGGGTGCTCAGCAATTTGCCAAGGGCCAGGCTGCACCCCGACTTCTCATCCACGCACCCACAGATGGGGGCAGGCGCCTGCTGAGGCCGTGCACGGCTCCATGCATGTCCACCAGTCCCAGTCCCTATCCTACTCAACACAAGCAAACCTGGTTGAGCCCGCAGGCTGGTCAGGATGGACCCTCAAAGTTAGTGAGTTTGGAAGTAAATCAAGGAAAGCTCCAAAAGCACAAGTTGCCCATAAGCCTGTTTTCATCTCCATGGACAGGGACTGCCAGGCCAGGTACAGCTCAGGGCTTGGTCCCTGCAAAGAACTGCTTCTTCCCTACCTGCAGCACAGCCAGCTCTGGGGACCGACCATGGGAGAGGGCTCTGGTTAAAGAAGCAGCAGAGACAACCTGCTGCTTCTTAGACAGTGAAAGAACTTTTCTGTTTGGTGCTGGGTAACGATGCTGTAGCAATCAGAAAGTCGCAGGGCAGCCCTACTCCTCCCCATCACTTTGGTTGCCTTCATTTACAGCAGCTCTAGAGCCAGCTGAGAGGTTGAATCCCAGGGGATGGTGTCGCCTGGTCAGCTGGGGAGGACCACACTCTTCTTGAGATGCCCTGGGACATGGCATTCACCTGCTTTCACCAGCGCTCCCTTCGTACCACTAAGACAGAAACCAGCCAGGGAGCTCAGTCCTCACCTCCTAGCAGGTTGTGGGACATGTCTAGGCATAAGCCAGCTCACTGCTGCAGATGATGAGCTACTGTGTGCTCCAGAGATGCTGCCTCCTTGCAGGGACTTTGGTGCGGGCAGGAGCTCCAGGGCAGGTCCCTGGCAGGGTCTTGTGCCCCTCCAACCTCCCTCTGGAGACGAAAAAACACAAAGAGCAAGCTCAGCTCTCTGGGAAAGCTCCCTGCCTGCTATTCAGCGCTGCATCCCTCGAGGTTGTCTAGAGGAATTCAGCCTGATTACCATTAGAATGAAGGCTAAAGGAGCCCAGCTCTTTCCCTTCACCCTCCTTGCTCTCAGCTTCCCCCAGATCTCCCCACCGGGTCCCAGTGCTGTGCCCTGCCCTGGGCTGCAGCCAGGAGCTCTGGCTGGTGCAGGAGAGGGCTGTAGGGTAGACAAGGCTGCAGTGAGAGGTCCTTGGATGGTGGGAAAGGGCTGCACTTCCAGCAACTACATGTGCTCCCTCGCCCTCTAAAACAAGCTGCCCTCCTGATCTCTGTCACTAGCCTGCCTGGTCATCAGCATCCAAAATTCAGAAGGGGAGAGACATAAAAAAAGCACATTATCCAGAAGGATCCAGGCTTGATCCAAAGCCTAAACATCCTGGAGTATCTTGTCAATGCTTCAACTGGGACATGGGTCAGGAGCAGATGTAGCCAGCTGGAGGAGGGTCTGCTCCTTCCCAGATTTATGTGCCTTCCCCAAAAGAGGGGAGTTTTTCCTAAAAGAAGATGAGGCTGAGCTCACAGACAGTGGGAACTGAACTAAAAAGGCACAGCCTGACTCAAAATGTTCTTGCAGCAGATTCAGGGCAAGGAAAGCCTTCAGACAGGCAAGTCCAGCCGCAGCAGTGCATCTAGTGGTCCTTCCATACCACATGCAGATGATCCAGCACAGGGGGAGGTAAATCTACCCGAGTAGCTGGGTGCTTTATCAATTAATTTGGAGCCTGCGCGTGATTCCTCATGTTTTTTATGTTTGAATGTGCAAAAGCAACAGCCACGCATCTTGGAAGCAGGGTGCGCACTTTTTGCCTCTAGCGCTCTCAGTAAATGTGTGTTTCCGCTCGCGTCCCGGAGGTTTGCTCTCACCTCCTTATCGAAGCAGGGACATGTGTGGTTTTTGATTGGGAATCATGCCCCCAGGCGCTCCACCTGCCAGCTCCACATGGAGGAGGAGGCTGTGCAACCGTGGGATTTCTCATCCTGCAGAGCAGCGGCGCGGGGAAGCGGCTGTGCCTGGGCACGTCCCTGCAGCAAGCAGGGCTCGGCTCCCCCAGGCACTGGGGATGCACATCTCCATGGCCGTGAGCTTACCCCAGCCACCCATCCCAACTCAGTGCTTTCCTCTTGTCCTTCTCAAGGCAGGATCTTGAGGGATGAGGGCCATCAGTGGTGGAGGGGAGGCCAAATATGTGGGTACTCTCTGGATGTGAGGCTCACAGCCCAGGCAAAGCAGGACAGTCCCTTACTCTGCCCACAATCATCTGCACAATCACGGCTTAACCCTGCTCTGCTCCCTCTCCAGCCCTCAGGCTGTTTCCTTGCAGGTCCAGAAGATGTCCATGAGGGATATGACCCTCCAAAAACCAACAACAGGGCTGGAGCAAAGGAAATATTCATACCCAACCTTTAAACTACTCAGTTTTATGAGAGCTGATCTACAGGTGTATGAGTACCACAGCCTATCTGCATCCCCCTTGTGAGTGAGCGATGCCAACAATGCCCAGCCCTGTGGCTGCAGGGCTGGCATGTCCCCCCTGTCCCTGCCACTGCTGTGCTGGCCTGGGGTGAAGGCACCTATCAGGCAGCACCTGATACATGAGTAGACCCAGAAAGCCCCACCCAACCGTGCCAGGATGATCAGAGAGGACATTGAGAGCTGCCTTTGCATCCCATCAAGCTGTTGTCTGCTCCAGCCCTGCACTGCTGCAAAGGGTTTGATGTCGCCCCAGCTGAAATGGGGAACAGTGTGGGGCTGATGCACCTGAGACCGGGCAATGCCTTTGAACAAAAGGCTGGGAGTTGAATATTATACAACTCGCTGGAAACCTGCCACCATTCATAAACAAATAAGGGATGAGCCTTGACAAGTCCGGCTCATAGCTCCAGTGACACAACCACTCTCTCATCCTCATGCCCTTTAAAAAGCCCTGTTAAGTGCAGACGGAGAGCATCCTTCCCTCCTGCACTCTCCAGGGCCTGGGACTGCACCCAGCAGGCAGCTGCTGCACTGGCCAGGGATGGTGGATTTTTTTGGGACCAGCCATGGCTCATCCTTGCAAATCCATGATGCTTGTGGCCCGATAACCCCGGCATGGCCACTTTGCCCTTCTGGCACCTCTCTGTGGTGGGCACTAAGCTCATTGCTGGAGGATGGGGAGAGATACCCAGGAATGGTATGGGGTGCCCCTTCCAACGGAATATCCTTATTAAAGCCACCGGGAAGATTAGAGTAGGGAGTCCGGTCTCCAGATCACACTCATCCCCTACAAGTGGTGACTGACAGCTGTCAATCAACAGATGACACAAAGGGGGCTGGGTATGGCAGTTTGGGTGCATCTGGCCTCCAAAGGGAACCCAGGCCAAACATCTGCCTGCCAGCCTATGGATAAAAAATGGTGTTTTCATAAAACTGAGATTTGGGGGGAGGGTGTGCGTGGGGTGACATTTCCAACAAAACTCTTCTCTAGTGCCGGAACAGCAATCATTTTTATCACTTTTTGGCAGCCAACCAGATTTGCAACGGCCTTTCACTGAAGAAACAGAGCTTCTGTTTGTTTTCGGGGCATACACATTCCCAGGGTTTGACAGAAATGACTCTTTTCCCCCCTTTTCTTCCAAATGTTGACACAGGAGTGAAACACTGCCTTTGCTGCCAGGTCACCGGCCAAGCTGAGAAAGGGAAATGTGCTTTGCCGGAGGAGAGATCGGGACGTGCCTGGGTTTGCCTGTGCCCCCCGGGATGCTCCACTCACCTAGGAGTGCTCGGAGCTCCAATTGCTCCTGCTGCACCAGCACCATGTCCTGCATGGTCCCAGAGGGCTGCTGAGCACCATTGCAGGGAAGGAGCAGCACTGTTGTGCCCTCACACGCACTGTGCATGACACGCAAAAGGATAAATTGGCAGTCTGGGGTATGCAGGGCTGCTGGCTGGAACCCAGGGAGGCCATGGACTTCATCTCAGCTCTTGAGGGCTGATGGTTGCTCTCAGCAGGTGCAGCAGACCCAGACCAGAGCATCAGGGAGCTCCCAGCTCTCTGCCCACTGTGGCAAAGCCCCACTGCTTGGGAAGCTGGAAGCACCCTTTCTCTGAGTAACACCAGTGCCAAATTCCCAGGGAACTTGAAACAAAGCAAATCCACTCCAAGACACGCATCTCCAAGCTTTGTAGCTGGAAGGCACCGGGGGGAGCTAAGGGGGAGACAAGATGAGGGGAATCAAAACCTTTTTTTGCAGCCAAGTGCACATTTTCCCAAATCCTTTGCGGCTCTTGCATCAGAGGCTGTAATTACTGAGACTTGCCCTCTCTGTCTGCATGAGGCTGCTGTGCTGGATGCTGCCCCAAGACTTTGAAGTTGCTCTTTGCGACAGGGGAAAGGTTCGTTAACTCTTTCGGGATGAGCAGGGAAACCCCTCCTCTGTGTCTTGGTTTGTGAGCAGTAAGAGCACCTGCAGCACCATAGTTGGAGCTCAGTCTCCACCACTGTGGCCACGATTTGTTGGGCTGCCCATCACTGCTGACCTGGCCCTCCCAGGGTCATGTCCCTGCAGGGCCATCCTGCCACCCTCCTGCCCTGCCAGCAGCGAGGAGATGTCAGCCCAGTGAGAGCATCCTGGGCCTGGCCCACATGCAAATGGGGACCAGCAGCATGCAGGATCCGACGCTGCGTGCCTGGACGTGTCAGCAGATGGCAATGTTTCTGTGCTCTGCATATCTCCACAGATCTCTTCTTTGCAGTTTTCAGCCCACTATCGTACCCTGGCAGCTCAGCAAGACCCCTCTGTGGGGCCCAAGGAGGACCCATTCCAGAGCAAGGTCCAATGATGCTAACATGCCCAACCATCTCCAGCACTCTGCTAGCAAGGTCTCCCAACGTTTCTCCTCCGTCCATGCTCAGGACATGGCCATCTCATCCTCTCCATTATGGCATCACTGTTCTTGTTCTCAGCTCTGGCCAGGAAGGGCAGCGGCGATGACAAAAATAGCCAACAAACTGTTCAGTGAAGCTTTTTCAGGCGCTTGGGTGTGGTGTGTCTTTGGGCAAGAGATTGGGGGTGGGCTTTTTCCATAGGGCACTGCTCCTCCACACTCGCTTGGCTTGGCACAGTTTGGCTTCACTTGGATAGGGAGCTTGGGAGCACTAAGACCAGCGGACAGAGGCTGGGAACAGAGGAGGAGGTGGAAAAAGGCTGTCCCAACTGTGGCCTCAGTAAAATGTCAGCCAAAACATCTCTTCAGGGAGCTCTGAAATGTCAGGTCAAACAGCAGCAAGTCAGAGCTTGGTGCTTTCTGTCCCTGCCACCTTCTCTGACAAAAGCGATCCCTGCAAGCAGTGCCACCGGTGCCTGGCTGCAGCTCAGTCTGCCTCTTGCAGTGGGACGTTTCCATTTCCCAGACTTCCTCTTTCGGGTGAGATTTATGAAGGACTGATCACAGCAATTAGGAACTGGGAATGACCCAGTAAGCCTGCCCCAGGGGGTAAAAATAGCCCTGGGTAGTGACTCAACAACTTGTGGTGCACAGAGCCCCAAGGCTGTGGGCACAGTCCAGGCTGGTGATGCAGCCACAGCCCTGGGTCACCCATGTTACATGGTCCTGTCCTGTAGATGTGTCAGGAACCTGCTCTGTCCTACCTATTAGCTATATGGGAAGGTGCCAAGCCAGGCGGTTTGCATGATGAGGTACTCCAGCCTTGACCTGCTCTCTTGAGCTGATGCCCCATTACAGGTTTCTGCGTCCCCATGGAAGCTGGAGGGGTGCTCAGCCCTGACCTCATTGCTGCCTTTGGCTTTTGACAGCTCCCAGCACCCAGCAAAGCCTGTCCGGGGGTGCCAGTGGGATGGGGGCTGCTTTCCAAAGAGCCTCACATCCTGCCAGGGGAAGAGCTCCTGAGAGAAGCCAAACGGGACGTTTGGAATATTTAGGAATTACATGTTACCTCCTTGTGTGAATGCCTGCACTCCAGCCCTGTCCCTCCCTGTCTGCAGGCTGGGACTGGAGGGGGGCCAGACACTTTGTGCTGGCACAGCACCGTGGCACATCCCTGCTGCGTCCCCATGCTGTTCCCTTTCTCTGTCTGATCCCACCAGGTAATGATGCAAAGCCCCGAGCGGTCAGGCACAGGCAACCAAGTTGTGTGTCAACTCTGCTGAGCAGAAGTGTCTGCTGAGGGTGGGTGGTTATCACAGGGTAACATGTACTTCCTCCGTGCAAGCTAAAAATAGATGGCAGAGCACAAAGAAGCAAGGTGCTGGGTGCACCTCTGCAGGCGCAGGGCACAGGGGAAGGAGGATCTTGACACAGCTTCTGG
This sequence comes from Clamator glandarius, assembly GCA_033459285.1. Taxonomy (NCBI): domain Eukaryota; kingdom Metazoa; phylum Chordata; class Aves; order Cuculiformes; family Cuculidae; genus Clamator; species Clamator glandarius. The sequence goes on from JAUNZM010000104.1 coordinate 4,390,173, forward strand.
ATAGATGTTGCAAGAACAGCTTAATTCAATGCAACGAGTGCTCCAGTTTCGGGACTCTCTTTGTTTTCGCAGGAGATTTGCACTTGAAAAGCCACTGTCAAATTTGCATGCACAAACATGTACATAATCAGTCCAGAAACAGAAATGATGCCCTCTGGTTTCCAGAGCAAGCCCTGTTTCCTATTGCTACCTGCCTTGCACGCCCGTGGAGCAGCACCGGGCTGGTCTCTCGAGCAGAGCACTGTGGCAAATCAATCGTCAGCACGTGTGCTAAACCCATTCCCCATGGCAGAGCAGACAGCTCTGCCCTGCCTGGTGATTAATGACCCTCTGCTGAGATTTCTCAGAAAGAAACAAGAGGCTTCCCAATGCAAGGAGCTCATTTTCCCTGACACGGCCCTGACACCTCATGCCATCCATTCCAAAAGGGGCTTTGACCATGAACTCTCACTCTGGAGGCTGACTTTGCATTCCTGATCGAGGAAAAGCAGCAATGCCCCCATCAGACAGTCCCTCCAGCTGCTGGCTTTGCCCCGATTCACACAGAGGAGCGCAGTCCTGGGGCCACTGCGGGAAACCGGATCAGCTCTGTGCACGTTGCCCACGAGCAGAGCAGAGCTGATCTCCAGTGCGGTCTTCTGCTCCTTTGATAACACCAGCCCTCCCGCGCAGCGAGTTGTTCCCTCGCGTGGCTACACATCCCCAGCCGAGCCACCAAGCACACGCAGCAGCAGTGCCGGTGCCAACTTGTATTTAAAGCCGAATCCTCAGCAGCTTAAGGGACCTGTGTGGTCTGAGCATCACTTCAATCCACCCCTGTGGGGGCTTGCTCCAAGCACACGCAGCTGAGAGGCTGCAAGGGGCAAGCAGCGCTGTGCCAGAGCCCATGGGGAGCGTTGCTGGCCAGGCTGGAGATGCAGAAGGAAGCCAGCTTTACAGCCTTTTGCCTGGCCAGGGTCTTCCCCATGCAGACACAAGGAAGAAATTATGTAAGGAAGAAATATATTACAATGAGGGTGGTGAAACTCTGGCCCAGGTTGCCCAGGGAGATAGTGGAGGCCCCATACCTGGAAACATTCAAAGCCAAGTTGGATGGGGTTTTGAGCAATCTGATCTGGTTAAAGATGTCCCTGCTATTGCAGGGGAGTTGGAATGGATGACCTGTAAAAGCCTCTTCCAACTCAAAGCATTCTCTGATTCTATGACGCACAGTTTGCACCCCTGCAGCATGAAGCTGGTTTTGCAGAGCAAGGCCGACTCCCTGTCATCCCAGCATCACACCAGAGGGGACACAGGGGAAACCACAACCCTGGACAGCCTCAAAACATCTCAGTGCCCCCCCTGCTGCCCATCAGACCAGCCTCATCCAGCCTCATTCACTGGGACCATTTGCTCCTTGCCCATTTGGTCAAAGCGAGAACGGAAAGCCGGCCAGAGCCAGGGAGGATTCCTGCCAAGAGCTGATCCTCTCCCATTCGCCGCTGGAAGGGTTATCAGGACAGGAGTGAAATCTGGAGCAGGGCCGAGGTGGGAGAGGTGTGGGAACACAGACAAGGCAGGGTTATTTCCCCCGCACCGCGGAGAAGTGAGGAAGGAAAGACACACAAATAGACATAATTGAGGCTAAATGTCTTAGGTTTTTGAATCAACATGCACCACTGAGAGCACAATCAAAGGCTCTTTAGTAATTTATTGACTTACCCTGAAGTAAAATTATCTGCCCGTATTTATCACACCCACACCCACCCCTTCCTATTAGGTAACTGAGCCCTTCCAGATTGCTCATCTCCCTGGTGCCGCACAGCAGTGGGAGGAACATGGCATGTGGGATGAGGATCTCCACGTGGGAACCATCTTTGTGCCAGCGAGGTGCACGTCAGCACCCATGAGGGTGCACGTTTGCCACCTCCCCATGGCTGCCGGTCAGCAGACGTGGCCAAATCCTGCTGCTCTGAAATTCAAATAAGATGCAAACACGGCCCCAGAGACATCCCCGGGGGGCTGGTTGTTCTGCAAGAGCCATGGCCGTAGGGGATGGGACGATTCCCAGCTTCAGCTGCAAGCCAGGGAGGCTTTGATGGGTCAGCAGCACCTTTGGATCCATCACACCATCCCTGCCCAGCCCAGGAGCACAAAGAGGCTCCTGCAGAGCAAAGGGAGACGGTACAAAGCACTGGGCTTTCCTGTTCACCACCGCACGCCATCCCAGCTCCCTGGCATCGTGCCCCTAGCTGGGTGTGTTTTCCCTTCCTGCCTGAAGCTCAGCTGAGCCCAAGCAAACCCATGGCACGAGTGGCCCTTCCTACCCCTAGACTGGCCCAAGTGACGTTTCAGCCTCGTCTTTCCAGACAGAAAGGGGAAGGCAGCAGCAGCACGCGCCGTCACCAGGCCCCAAGGTCAGGCTTGGTTTCAAAAGTCACATGCAGGTTTTCTGCGCTTGCAAAACTTCCCCCTCCCTCCTCTTACGAAAGACCCTCAGCTTGCAAAACAGCGGGGGTTTTGGAAGAAGCAAAAATAACCAAATTGTAAAGAAAAAAAAAAACACTTAAGTGATCGGGCTTGCAATGGGGTTGAGCACCTGGCTCTAAATTCCCCACCGTGCCAGCAGTGAGGACAGCCCGTGCCTCAGTTTCCCCTGCAGAGGAGCAGAACAGGCTCTGGGTGAGCAGCTGGTGCCACGGGGCTCCCCTTCTCCCACACTAACACCCAGCCCTGACCCAGGGGGTGGAAAAAACCTCTGTCTCTGCCTCCAGCAGCAGATTCAAAATGCCTTGCTGGGTTCCCTGAGACCCCAACTCACCGCAGCAGGGAAGACGAGGGGGCTGCCCAGCCTGGTGAGAGCCAGCAGCCACCCTGCCCTGTGCTGCAGCCTCAAGGAGCAGGGAGATCTCTGCTTATAATTACCTAGTGGTGAAAGCCTGGATGGGAAATGCATTCATTCATGCAATCCCATGCACAGCAGACAGGGGAAAAAAAACCTCCTACACAAAGCCTTGCCCACGCTTCCTGGTGGACATGGCTCAGCGACGGCTGTCCCAGGCAGGAGAGCTGCCACAGTTTGTGCCATCAGCCGGGAGCACACATCTGTCCCTGCTTGGTCACCTCCCCGAGTGCTTCGGACAGTCAGGGCTGCGCTGACCGCGTGCCAGAAATGGACCCAGGCTCTTGTGTTCCCACCGAGGTCTAGTTGTTACTGCGAGCAAAGTGAAATAACTGGAGGTCTGGCCCCAGCGCTGGGTCCCTTGGCTGCTCATCCAGCCCAGCTTCTGAAATAAACCTCCTCCCAGCACCCGCCAGGGACAGAGAGCTTCTGCTGCTTCAGAGAAAAACACCCCAAGAGAACCAAAGCCACAACCAAACAGGAACACGCGCTACCAAAATGGGTCCCAGCACCCACATGAGGGAAAAAGAATCACTGGGAGATGAATCTTCTCCAGTGGGAAACCCTGGGGCCAGGCACAGCCCTCCTGCCAGGCTTCGCTGCACCTCAGGGTGCTTATCAGAGCCAACGCTGGGGCAGAAGGGGCTTTACAGCCCAAGGATTCATCCCTCAGCACCCAGGACAAATTGTGGAGCAGAACTGAGCCAAAGGGATGCTCCCAAAGACGCACGGAGCCCACACAGCCCCCAGATCCCTCTGGACATGGGTAGAGGCACAGGGTCCAGCCCAGCACCCGTGTGCAGGGAAGTCCAAGCACACACAAAGCCCCCAGTTTGGCACGTGGGGTATTTTCCCCCTGGCTTGCCCCAGCGCTATCGCACAGAACCAGCTGCTCTGCGCATGGGAAATTGTGAGCGCAAGAGAGAAAGATAGTGACCAAGGAGAGATATCGCCCTCGCTTCCTACCCTCCGCCCCATGCCAGGGACGGGAAGCTGTGCTTCACCCACCCCAGAACCCCTCTGGCCTGCAGCTCACCTCCTCACCCAGCACCAATTAGCTTGATTAGCACCTGAAGCCTCCGGGCTTCTCTTAAAGCTGTGTTTAGAAATGCCCATAACCACACTTCCCACGAGTTGCTACAAAACTGAGTGATTTGAGATGCAACACACCACTGCCAGAACTTCATAAGAGCCCAGAGTAGGTGCCTCATGTCATGTTTGGCCTCGAAGTCACAAAAAAATATCACAGCGCTGAGTAGAGCGATGCCTGGATCCCACCCCTCAGCTGCTGCCCAAGCCAAGAAGAGAGACAAGCAGTGTAACGGCTGCAAGAGCAGGTGTGTACGCGTGCTCTGGGACATCGCTGGCTGCAGGCAGGAGGTCAGTGCCCAGGTCGAGCTCTGCCTTGTGCAGGTTGTGAAGTTCAGGGGTCAGAAAGGGGCAGGGGACGGATGCTGGCGTCGTCCCCAGTGACGGACCTGGCCCTGGGAACAATCGCCAGCAGCTCAGGTTGGGCTGGGGTGAATTATGGACGCATCCCCACAGCCGACGCGAGCTGTCCCTGCGGCAGACGGCACTGCTTGGGTTCAGCCCCCACAGCTGCCTCCCCAGGGCTCCCCGGGGATGAGCAGCCCTGGGAAGCGGCGCCTCATAGCAGGGAGCGCAGCCCCCCCAGGATGGGACCTGCACCCTCTGCCCTGCCCTGGCAGCCCCACATTCACGCTTGGCGGTGAAGCGCAGAGGCTGCCTTCGCGCTGCAGAGCTGCTTCGGATCTGCTTGCGCTCCAAACGGAGCCTGTGGGAATCTTGCAGCTGGGAAAGGGCAATCCATCCCATAAATCCATCAGCCTTTCGTGTTTTTTTTTACTGGGAAAACGTCTGCAAGTTGATGTCCTTATTAAAGTCACCTGAGTGCTGGGCTGAGCTGGGGGGAGGCACAGGGGCTTAGTGGGGAGAGATGAAATTGGAGCTGCACAACAGCTCCTGAAACACCAGCAGCGGAAAGGTGCAGACCCATCCCTGCATGCAGGATTCATCCTTGTTGCACAGGAGTCATCCCTATCACAGTGCTGAGATGGCCCATCAGGGTTTCGCTCCCCGTGTCCCGCAGGTCTGAGCATGGATCCAACAGCATAAATCCTCCCTGGCTCTGAGGATCACCCTGAAGTGGTGGAGAGTCCTGCTCAAGCCAGCTGGGGACAATCCCTGAGCGAGGAAGATGTGTGGGGGCAGGAAAACACAAGGCAGGGAAATGCGGCAGCACTGGGAAAAGTCTGCTCTTTTTTTTCTTTTATTATTGTTGAGGGTTTTGTTCTTTTCCTTTTTTCTTTTTTTTTTTTTTTTCAGAAGGTGCCTGGGAAAGGAAGTGATTGTTTGGAGCAGATCTTGATGGCTCCAGGTCCCTCGTTGGGGAGATAACCAGGCGCAGACCCTCTGCAGCAGCTTGGGGCTGGTGGGAAATGTCCCATCCCTCTGCAGCTAAGCAGCTGCCAGGGGTGTCAAGGGCTCCAGCATCAAAATTCACCCCTCTGCCAAGCCCAGAGCCTCTGCGATGTGAGGAGGGGGTGCCTGAGGGCTGTGGGGTCCCCCAGCTATGCCACCCCCACTGCTGCTGACCCCAGGGCCATGTCTCCACCTCAGCCGGGGCTGCTTGGGGCTATTTTGGGGGTAAGCAGGAATTAGGCAGCTTTAGCTGCTTTCTGATGCTGTTGCCAAAAGTCTTGGCTAAGCATACGTAATTAGGGATCCCGTCATCTGTGGAGCCGTTACCCGGCACTGATTCGCAATATCCACATCTCAAATACCACCGCCCTGGACCTCTCCTTCGCCTCCCGCCATCTCTAACGACTTGAGCTGGAGATTAGGGAACAAGAGAAGGGTTTGGGGCCTCTCTGTCAGTCGGGAGATAGAGCTGGGTTTGCTCTGAGGAGGGAATTATTCTGGGTATGAATTATGTCATTTTCCTCTCCGGAAACAGCGCATGCTCCCGGGTGTCACAGCTGCTGGGGTGGAGCGGGAGGCTCCCTCTCCGGCACGTCCCGGCTCCCTGACCTCGCCAGGTCCCTGAACCACGAGGAGAACAACAGGAGCTGCCAGAGGATGAAGGAAAATGAGCAGCAACTCCTCTCCCTTTTCCCTTCTTCCCTCCACCCCAGCCACTTGCGGAGCGGGAAGGATGCAGCCGCAGTTGTGTGGGGGCCACGCCAACCCCCGCAGGCTCAGCTGTCCCGGGGGTGTCGGCGAGCGGGGGCCATAATCCAGGCTGGGATGTGGGATGGATCAAAGACCCACCAGCCCCTCTTTCAAACCCCTAGGGAGCATCCGCAGGGGTCCAGGCTCTGCGGCACGTGGAGCATCCCAAGAATCAGAGCAAATGGTGGGAGCCTGCATCCTCCTGCCTTTGGCAGGGCGGTTAAAGATAGTAACGGGGAAAAAGAGCTCCTGGAGGGGACGGCAGCATCTGCCCTGTGACCAGCAGCGCCTGGTTCAGTGGTCGGGCAGGGGTAGGCGGATGATGAGCCAGGTTGGGATGCAACATCCCACATCCTCACCAGCGCCCTGCAAACCCTACCGTGAGCTGCTCGGGAGCCCTGCGCCTTGGCCTATGCCTTGGTGGTTGCCGTCAAAGGGAGCATTTAGGGCCACGCTGGCACCCTTGGCAGGCGCCAGGGCGGGCAGCTGGGCCAGCTGCTGCTGCTGGCGCCAGAGCCGGCGGTGCGGGCTGCGGAGCAGGTGGACAGCTGGCTCGGCCGCCTCGCTCCCCACAAAGGCACCCCTTTCTCCAGGGCAGAATCGGATGTGAATGAATTCACTTGATTTATTTGGCGTCGTTTCCTCAAATGGCTTTCCCTGCGAGCGTGTCCACGCCGCCTCTCCCCCTTCCACCTCGAGCGCAGCCTTGGGTGCTCACGGATCCGCTCCCTCCAGAGCAGACGGCGCACCCAGCTGTGTGGGTCCCCCTGAAGATGCCTGGGGAAGGGGACACCTGAGCCTTTTTGGGGAGAGACCAAGCGCAAGGGCAAACCATTTTGCAGCACCCAGAGAAGATGCTGAGCATGGTGTGTGCAAGGAGTGAACCGCTGGGACCCGCTTCAGAGGTTCACGTTTACCCTGAAGTACTTCAGAAATGTGCTGGGCAAACCTCCCCACATCCCCTCTTTGTGCAAATCTGAGCTCTGGGCATGCAGAGAGAGACGCACAGCAAACTCTGCTCGGTCCCTGCAGGCAGCAGGATCACACTCTGCCTGTCCTGGCATCCTGACCCCGGCAGCACCCAAGAGCCAGGCAGAAAGTCGGGGCCCAGACATGAAAAGGCCTCTACAGTTTCCCTTCCTCATGTTATCCAAGCACAATATCAACTAAAAACCGCGCTGTTTAAAAATGCAAATGATGCCTGGTGTGCTAATGCAGACAGAGGGAGTCGCCCGGTCTTTGCTGCTGAGGGCCCAGATCTGCTCATTTCACTATCTCGCTCTGTCGGAAATCTTAATTAAATTCCCCCTTTCATTTGGGCGTGCTCCTGCACCCCACACAGCTCCTGTCGGGGCGTGCGAGCCTCCCCAAGCACCCGGCTCCCTCCTCCTGCTCAGGGGAGCACCCCACACCCACAGACCTTGAGGTGGTGGGAGGAGAAACCCCCTTGAGATCATAGAATCACCAGGTTGGAAAAGACCCATCGGATCATCGAGTCCAACCGTGATGCGTCCCCATGCAAAGCACTGGGATGTGGCACAGAAGAGGTGTGAGCCACACCACGTCTGCTCACGCGTGGCAAAGTGGGAACCCGGGGTGGCAAAAGCTTTGTCCTTTTGGCTCGGGGCAGGGGCTGCTGACTGGGAGGCTGGTTGGAGGTGCCTTTTCCTTCTGGGCTTTAGCATCCGGGTTGGCACCCACCCAGCCAGCCACGCACTTGACTGCTCGTTGGTGTCTCTGCTTCAAAAGAAAAGAAAGAGAAGTATCCCAAGGAGATGCCTTGGCTCGTTACAGGCTGTTTGCACACCCTCACGACAGCAGAAAGGTCATCCGCGCTGATCGGAGATGCCTTCCTTGAGCATCCCTGGAGACCGGCTGCCTTCTACAGCAGGGGGTTCCCCAGGGCAGCGAGGGGGTTCCAGCCCCGCTGGAGAAGCAGCCGGAGGGTGAAGCCAGGTGGGTGTCTGACAGCTCACAGATGGGGCAGAGCAGCAAAGTAGGACAGCTTGGGGAGGCAGCTCTGCCTCTGCAGCCCCATTGTCCCCTTTACTTCGGGAAGGACACGCGATGCTCAGCATCACGCCGGCAGGTTACCATGGCATTTCCCTGCCAACACCGGCGAGCGGCTGCGTCGCTGGCCAGCCCCTTGGTGCACCACAGAGCCAACTCCTGCCCACGCCGGGGGCTGCCTCCCTCCCCTCCTGCCATTCTTCTGGGATGCTGGACGAGCAGCCGTTGGGGAAGGAAGCGGCGGGGAGGAATACATTGACCTGGTGTCAGATGTGCTGGCACAGCTCGAGCGGCTCCAGAGATGCGTTTCACCTGCCCAGTGCAACACTAAAGTGGGACTTTCCTACCCGGGTAACTTGAACCAAGCACGGGATCACCTCGTTTGCTGCTAATTTGCTATTTTGTTCCTGCTGCTCTGGCAAATATTTGTGTGTGGTATGTGTGGAGAAGTTCCTCCTTTGTTCCGCAGCCTCTCCCTCTGCCAGTCCCTGCAGCAAAAGCAGTCTGGGCTGACTCTCCATGCAAAGTGGTTTGGCAAGAAAGATCCTGTCTCTCCCCAAAATCTCCATCAGCCATGGGCTCCCCCTCCGCATGGGCCAAGGGAAGAGGGACTGAGGGAAGTGAAAAGTCTGCTCTGTAGGAATTCAGTGCCAAGTTTGCAAAAGATTTCAGACATGCATTTTTGCAGACTCGGCTGTGGCAGAGCCAGAGGAGCTCTTGCCTCCCAAGGCACTGGAGCAAATGGTTCAAAGGTGCTGAGCTGGAAGCCTCGATGACCTGAGAAACCCCCTGTGAGACCCAGGTCAGGGCTTGCTGGAGACAATGCCTTATCCCAAGGACTTGTGCCTCCTGCAGCCAGCATGCTGGGAGCAAAGATCTCATGGAAAACCAAAGGCTTTTAGTGGGTGCTGAGCCACCCTGCAGCCCTGCAAGGCCACCCTGGGCTGTCTCCAGCCCCAGGCTGTGTCTGCTGCTGCCCTGGGAGGAGTTGGAGAGCCAGCTGGGAGCATTTGCACACGCTCTTTCACCCCATGCTCCTCGCAGAGCCTTGAAACAAGGGCAAGCACTATGCCAAATCCAACCCTGAAGACAGAAACCAAAATTCATTTGCTTTGTTAATTACCTAATTACACTGAAGATAAACAAGAGAGCACATCTCCAGGGCCCTTTCAGTCTGTTGGATGTCAGATAACTCTAGACTGAGCCCAGCCACATCGCAGCAGATCGATTTTGGGGTTCCTTGTGAGAGGGCTCTCCGACTTCAGGCTCTGCTGCTGAGCTGGGCAGCCCCCCGGCTTGACTCCCACCCAGCTCCCACCTGCCAGAGCCAGGAAAGGAATTTGGCCTCTGGGGCTGCGTTAATTATGATCGCTCCTCACCGCTGCTGCCAGCAGATGAGGTTCCCCTGGCAGAGAAGTGGTTGTGAGCTTTGCAAACGCCCACGTCCCCAGCACGGGGCTGTGGGGTCTGGGATGCGCATCCCTGGCACTGCAGGTGCTCCCACATCCACCTGCTGCCCTGTCCTGCTGCGCCGAGATGAGGCACGGCAAAGGGCAGCTGGGGATGCTGCTTCTTCCCCACACCCTCCTGCTGCAGGGATGTGCCTGGGCATATTCCCCATCGCTAAAACACAGCCATCCGAAATTCATTAGCCTGGAGTTCAAATATGGAGCAATATCCCCAGGATGCAAGGAGAGGGGACTGTGTTGGCCATGAGGAGGGTCCTTCTGCCTCCCTTGTGAGCACTAGAGGCTCTCTTGGGTTGGGAAGGAAGGTCTCGGCTGGGCTAGTCCTAGCCAGCCCCCCGGCACGGCCAGGCATCCCCATCCTGCCAAAACCACCCCAAGAGGAGTGTGGGCAGGGATGGTTCAGTGCTGGTGGTCACCACGTTGGGCTGACCACTGCATTTCCACAGACAGACCGGCTGGTTTCACGGTGCAGGCAGGTTTCCAACTGGAGCCCAGCCAAAACCAACACATTTGCTACAGTCCAGATCTCAAACTGGGCTTTACAGCCACCGTGGTCCCCTGGCAGAGGGGAGAGAAGTCCAGTGAGGCTCCCCCTTCCCAGGCAGCACCACCTTCTCATCTTGTGGGACCTTCTCTCCCTTGGAGACTGTGTCTGTGGGGCAGCCGGGCAGCTGCGGATCTGGCCCTGGGATGACTTTGCCAGCACATTTCTGGGCATGGTGGTGAATGGTTTCACGGTCTCTGCTGTGCCTGTGTGCCTGGCTGGGGCTGCATCGATTCAGCAATGTGAGATGATTCGCTTCTCCCAGGAAAGCTTTGTGGTGAGGGCGCAGTGGATGTTCCTGCTTCCATTGGGACCCTAGGGAACAAAACCCAGCCAGACGTGGTGGAGGCAGGGAGAGATCAGAAAAGATTCATAGAATCACTAGGTTGGAAAAGACCTTTGAGATCACCAAGTCCAACAGTACCTGTCCTCTACTAAGTCTCATCCCTAAATATTTAATCTACCTGTCTTTTAAACGCCTCCAGAGATGAAGTCTCCACTGCTGCACTGGGCAGCCTCTGCCAGTGCTTGATAACCCTTTCTGTGAAGAGATTTTTCCTAATATCCAATCTGAACCCCCCTTGGTGCAACTTGAGGCCATTCCCTCTCATCCTATCACCTATCACTTGGGCAAAGAAACCAACACCCACCTCTCCACAAACTCCTTTCAGGTAGTTGTGGGAAGTGATAAGGTCTCCTCTAAGGAGATAAGGAGAGGAAGGGAAAGACATCTCAAACCCTCCCTTTGCTGAGATCCCTCTGGTTAAAACCAAGCATCTTTGGCAGATGCATGCTGGTGGCTCAAGCAGCTCCTTGGCCATGAGGAGGCTTGGAGGGGACCAGCAGCGAGCCATGGGCATGTGGTTTAAATTATCCCAACAGCCTTTACGTAGCCAAGACTTTGGAGAGACTCTCCAGAGCCCAGGAAGGGTCTCTGCAAGGCTTGACCTGTCTGTGATGCTTTGGAGTGCAGACACTTCTGGAGTTCTCACAGAAACCCCACTGCAGGCAGCCCGGCACGAGCTGAGGTCGTGCTGGTGGGGGACAGCAGAATCTGTGGCATCTTCACTGGCATGAGCAACGCCCGACTCGCTGCCCCGGAGCTGGGCTGGCTCCAGCTGGAGCGTGAGCAGCTCGATGCCCCATCGCCGAGCGGGCAGCCAGCTCCTGCCGAGGGCAGCGTGCTCCGGCCAGGAGGTGCATGCGGCACAGCTGGGAGCAGCGATGGGACCAGAGATGGAGACACCAGCACCCCGGCTGCCGTCCCACAGCTCGCCCAGGCAGCAAAGCCGCAAGGACAGCTTGGCTCCCTCCCTTTTCTCTACAGTAATGTAGGGTTTAGGGGCATGGAGAGGAAAGAAGTGGCCCCCAAAAGTTGAATTTCCCCTGTGCCCCCCTGCACATAGCAGCAGAGTTGAGTTTAATGCTGTTAGTCAGGCAGTGCCTGGCTGGCTGTGCCGCTCTGCAAGCTGATGGAGAAACCAATTGAGGGCAAAATTGCTGCAAACAATTGTCCTTTTGTCCCTTTCCCTGGGGTCTGTCTGCCAAGGTTAGTGGAGCTGAATAAAACTCACTTGAGCTGCAACTCACACAACATACCAAGGGCTCCTTTTGGGGCTCGGCGGGGCTGGAGGAGGGGGAGTGGGGAGGAAGGGAGGATGGGGAGCAGGAGGGGATGGAGAGAGGAGGACACTTGCATGCCCAGTGCTGGGATGCAGAGATGGGCTGGGGAGCATCCTCCCAGCCCTAGCGAGACATAGTTGACTGCTAGCAGTGACCAAGGCCAAGCCACGTCTCTGGCTCGCCTCCTCAGCACCCCGAAACGGGGAGTGCTGCCTGCCCAAGGACCCCAGTGGGGCCACGGCTCCTCTCCCACACACCCTCTGCCCAGTGCCAGCCCAAGAACAGCTTGATCTATCCCTCCTCATGCACTCAGCAGCCTCAGCAGGAATCATCCCTCCATGCCCGTGGGCTGCCCAGGCAAACCCCTGTAAAACACACGGAAACCGATGCTGCCTCCAAATAAATAATAGCACGCTTGTTTGATTTCCTGAGCACAATAATTAAAAGCCTGGGGGCAGGAGGCATTGTCTGAACGCCCCTGGGACCCAGCTCCCTCAGCTGACTCTTTACATTCCCCCAGTTATTCTTTGCGTCCTTTTTTTTCAGCTTCTTCATTGGCAAATGAAAAATAAAAGCACTTTTTTTCCATCAATCTGGCTTTGTTACTGGAAGCTGATGCCTGAAAAGAACTTCTGTGGGTTTTTGGTTTTTTTTTTTTTCATGAGTAATGAGCGTTTCTGTTCTTGCTGCCCGAACATGTATGTGTTTTCCCATGGGGGTGCCCCTCGCTTCCTTTCCCCCTGTCCCCCCAGGTGTGTCCCAGGAGATTTCTCACCTTATCTGCATGACGTGTTAGAGCACAGCTACAGCCACTTCTCCCTTTTGCTGCCTTCTGTTTAAGTGTCTCTTCACCTGGCAGGTGGTGCAGCATGGACGTGGGACAGGACCTTCAGTCTCCAAGCCCAGGTGATGGAGAGGACCTGCAGGCTGAAGGTCTGGGTGATGGGCTGCTGGGCTTCTAGGCTAGCAGGTCCACCCCAGCCTTGCAGGGGACAGTCAGGGAGGGGGCAGCATCTCCAGGAGGGCAGGAGCAGAGGCTCAACCTCATTGGCACCAGATGCATCGCTCTGGTGCTCCTCTGCAGCAGGGAGCCCTGAAGCAGACCCTTCTCTCTGCCCCTGCTCGGAGCTCGGAGAGGCTGTGGGTGGTGCAGCCCTCCAGCCACTGTGGGGCCGTGATGGAAAGCTGCAACGTGCAAGAAAAATAGAGCAAGAAGACACCAAAGCAGGGCTGCCCGCTTCGTTATTATCATTCCCCAGTTTGTTTGCAAAGCTGCATTGGGCAAAACTCAATTTCTGGGACCTTCTGGGAGCTGGTTATCTAGGAACCCAACCATTTGTGGGAAGGCTGAGGGACAAGGGGGCTGGTGGCTGCTCTGCCACCCCTACCGGGAGGGTTTCCCTGCCATTACAAGGCAGGTTTCAGTTCCTCCCTGCCTGCCCTGGTGGCCTCAAGGGGGGTGGCACATTCCCACCCCTGAGCTGAGGTCCCACAGGGCGTAGGGGCCGGGCAGGGGAGTAGGGGTGACAGAAGAGGACAGCAAGGCTGCTCCAGCTCCAAAGGTGAGCGTTCCCAGCACTCCTTTGGGTATTTTTATTCCTCCTCAGAGACCCCACTTTGCTCCTGGATGTGAAATCTCTCACCTGCCTGCAAAGAGTAGTCGGGACAACCGTCCCTGCTCTGTCCCTCCGGTGCCCCGGTGCTGGCAGTGGTGTCTGCACAACCCACGTGCACAACAGCTCTGACCCCATCGCCCCTGGGGACACCCCGTTTGTACCGAAATATGAGTGAGAGGAGACCAAGACCTCACACCAGGATCATGCCTGGAGCTGCGCACCCCACTCCCTCAAAAAAACCTTCAGTGTCCTCAGGAGAAGCATCAGCGAGCAGTGGGAGGATATTGGAGCAGGAGCAGGTTGAGGTGTCCCACTGCCTCGCCATCACCTAAGAGATATTTTACCTTCCCATTTTCAGCTTTGTTGAAGAGGGAAACCAAAAACAACCCCAAAGGAGCTCTGTGGAGGGGAAAATCCCTGCAAGAGAACCGACACCAGGCAGACACCACAGTCTGCAGCCTGTAGAGCTGGTAAGACCACGGCGTGGATTGCACCCTCAGCTCCAATGGGGCAATCAGCTGCTTGAGTGAAGTGAAAACTCCTGAAATACCAGCTGAGTGCTGGTTAGCCAGACACCAGGTTTGGCACTTGATTTAGTGAGCTGGACACCCGAGGGACCTGTGGCAGTGGGGTTGCCGAGGAGAGGTTCGCTGGTGCTTCTCGGACTGGGCTGCAGAGCCTGCTCCCGTTAGCTGAGGTGCGACTAAAACCGGAGAGGTTTGAATTTACAGTGACAAAAAAAAAAACCAAAACCCTCCCATTTTTTTAATCCCTTTTTTGGCGAGTTTTGCTTTGAAAAACCTCCAAGCATCGTAGTATTGTTGTCTTTTTCCAACCCGGAGGCTGCTTAGTGATTCGAACCATCAATGAAAGCTGCTACCCCGGGCCACAGCAAAATGAGGCACTTTCAGCAGCCTGAGCGTGTAGTTGGGAAGTTGCCATCAAGCACTGGTTAAAAAAACACAGCACAAAAAAACCCCAACCAACAAAACAAAACAAAGGCAAGAGTACAAACCGACAGAGCTTGGGATCAGACCGAAGGCAAAAAAAATAAAAAGAATTTATGAACTATAAATCTCTCTCTGCCTGAGATCCTTCTCCGCCTTTGCTTCTGTGTACAGTTATTTATTAAGCAACAGGTCCCCATGGTTGTTCCCTCAGCCGAGGGAGCTGCAGTGCTACCTCCAGGTGATGCTTTCCAGCTTTTCTAGATGCTCATTGACTCCCCCAGTACAAAACCAGCGTGAGCATCACAAGCTCAGAGCAGGTTGGGTTTTAGTTCAGTGGAAGCTGCTCCTCCTTGGTACCATGAGCCCACATTTCACATGCCCGATGGGAGCCAGGGAGGGACTGGCTGGGCACCCAAAACCAACCCAGCCCCTGGCAGAGCTGAGGAAAGTGCATTGACCTGGCAGCTAGGGCACAGGACTGGGTCAGGTCCTACAAGTTGCCCTACGCCCCTGTGGGAGCTGCAGGGTCAAGGTTGCCACGATGCAGGAGCTGGTGTCTTCTCTGTGCTCTGATTTACCAGTGGAATAATGGACATGTTAGAGACGTACGTCCTGGGGAGACCACAAGGCCACCAGCACATAGACTGTCAAAACTCACCAGCTAATGGTGCAGGGAAAGTGGAGCGAGCTCTTCAACCAGGTTTATTTTCCCAGCAGGAAGGAAAGGTGATGCCTGTTAGGAGAACCAGCTGTGGCAAGGATAGTTCTCTCCAGGACACCCCTCCACAAGAGTCCAGCCTTTCTGACCGGCTCAAATTGCATCCTGATCCCTAGAGCGAGCCCTGAGTCCAGCCTCTTTGAGTTTTGTAAGACAAGAAGAGAGGAGTTTAGAGCCACCACACCAGCCCCAGGCTTCTGCTCCACCAACACGGCCAGGCTGCTCCTGAAAGCAAGATGATAGCAAAGGCTGATGGCTGCCCCAGCATTATTTTAGTTCTTTTTTTTTATATTTTTTTGTGCTGAAATGCCTCCTACACAGTCACAGAGGTCCCTTACGGAGCCCCAGGAGGGTCCTAGCTGTGCTCTCACCTCACTTCAGAGGGAGCAGGTGGGGAATGACTTGAAATGCAAAAACTCCTTTGCTTTCAGATGTTCTTAACACATCAATCAGGCCGTGAAAGCTGCTGCAGCCCTGCTGAGCGCTTCACACCGAGGTGTGCAGCCCATCACCACCACCACCAGCATCACCCGCATCACCCTCAGCCCTGCAAAGCCCTGTGGGTCCCTGCAGCCCATGGCCAGGCTGCAGGGCTGGCTGGAGGCTGCGGGAAGCTTTCCCTTTGACTTTCTGCTGCTTTCCAGGAGCAGTAGTATCAGCGAGGGGTTTCTGCCAGCTGGGAGCCCGGAGGCCGTCAGGGCTCAGCACTCCCACGTGTCTCCACGCAGGGTTATTTTTCGAGCCTTTATTTTCTTTCTACTCATCCGGTACAGTTGTTATGACACCACAGTCAGCAAATATCATTAAACTGTAGGAAATGTGAGGTTTTACTGCTTCAGTGAGATTCTGCCGATAAAAAGAGGAAGACAGAAGCCGTCTGTGAGAGGATGCGAAGCCCTCACGTGCTGTGCCAGACCCCCCCACCCCGCACCCCTCGGCTGCTTGGACCCCCAGGTCTGGGTCTGATCCATGGCTACCTCCTCACTTGGGGTGAAGGCACTTGCTGGGTGCCCCCACAAACACGCCAGGGTGTCACTGCCTGCCTGTCACCCTAATTGTGAGGCAGAAGGCAGAATGCGACCCCCTCGCTGCCTGATATCACAGGGTGTTTGCAAGACCTGGGCTCGGCACCCCCGAAATCTGGATAAAACCCATCCTTGCTCTCACCAGGGCTGGTGGCCACTCAATGCTCCTCACCACCACAGCCCAGGGAGCCCTTTTCAGCTCCATTATCTGATTTTTGAGGGAACAATGTCCCCCAAGGCAGAGCTGGGGGGAACAATGGGCGCGGGGCGTCGAGCAGCTCGGCTGTGGGACCCCGGGAGCCCGGGCCCGCAGGAAATCCTTTTATTTTTCACTTGTGAACTGAAACAAACACAAGGTCCTGTTTATTTCCTGGTCGATTGTATTTTGAAGGATGGAGGTGGCTTCCCCATGCCAGGCAGCTTAACTCCTCCTGCTCCGGCTGGGATTGTCCCCCTTCCTTCAGCGAAGCTGCGGTAGATGTCATGCAGCGGGACCCCCGCTTCCCCCCCGTGCCTCTGCTAATTTATGTTTAATTTGAAAACCTGGGGTCATAAATAACACGTGCTGGCGTGGGAAGTCTGGGAAATGGGAAGCTGGCCCATCCCCTCCTGCGGCTGGGGAGCCTGGAGCAGCAGCCGGAGATTTTAGGGCTAGAACTGCTGCTGGAGGAGCAATGAAGCAACCCTGGGGCTGCTTCAAACCAGCAGCCCGAAGTGGCCACCACCCTGTGGGATTCCCTGCTCCAAAATGAGACGGGCATGAGGCCCTGGTGCAGTGCTGGCTCAGCATAGAGCCGCTGGGCACGACTTGTCCCTCCTCTCCCCATCCCTCTGTGCCTCTCTACATCCTTCTACACCTCTCCCCATCCCTCTGCACCTCTTGCCATGCCTCTACGCTTCCCCCCATCCCTCTACATCTCTCAATCCCTCTACACCTCTCAATCCCTCTACACCTCTCAGTCCCTCTACACCTCTTCCCACCCCTCTACACCTCTCTCCATCCTTCTACACTTCTCTCCATCCTTCTACGTCTCCTCCCATCCCGCTACACCTCTCTCCATCCCTTTACACCTCACTCTATCCCTCTACATCTCTCTCCATCCCTCTACATCTCTCTCCATCCCTCTACACCTCTCCCCATCCCTCTACGCCACTCTCCATCCTTCTACACCTCTCCCCATCCTTCCACTCCTCTCTCAATCCCTCTATGCCTCTCTCCATCCTTCTACACCTCTATCCATCCTTCCTTCTACACCTCTCTCCATCCCTCTACGCCTCTCCCCATCCTTCTACGTCTCTCCCCATCCCTCTACGCCTCTCTCCATCCTTCTACACCTCTCTCCATCCTTCCACTCTTCTCTCAATCCCTCTATGCCTCTCCCCATCCTTCTACACCTCTCCCCATCCCTCTACGCCTCTCCCCATCCCTCTACGCCTCTCTCCATCCCTCTCCTCCTCTTCCCACCCCATTCCACCTCTCCCCATGCCCCTACCCCTCTCCCCAACCCCTGGCCCCTCTCCCCGCTCTCCCCCAGCCCAGGCTGCCGCAGTTCCTCGGGCTCAGGGCTGGCATCGCCCCACACCTCAGGCTGCTGAGCCCTCTCCTGCGAGGCAGAGCGGCTCCCACGGTGAGGCCGAAGGTTTGCCGACCTCAGGCTTTTCTCACAGCTTCCCCGTCACATCCTCTCCGGCTCCCACGTCTGCTGCTCACAGGCTCTTGGCTCCCGGCCCCGAGGACTGTGCCTGGGTGGAAACAGCATCCAGATGGAGCTATTTTTTCACATTTTTGGGGGGGAGGGGAGGAAAGTTTGGGGAAAAAAAAAAAAAAAAAAAAAAAAAGCTGCCAGGACCAGGAAAGTGGAGAGAAGGAGCAGATTTGCAGGGGGGCTGGTTAGCCAGCCCTGTTTCTGTGGGCTGCTCCTGAGGAGCTGGGCAGGGAAACTGAGGCACGGAGTCACTCCGTGACTGATCCTGAAGTCTTCTAACTGGGGAATGGCGCAGCTGGGATTGAGCCTCTGTGGGGAGCAGCAGCCTGGACAGGGAGTTGGGTGCCACAGGCAGAGCCTGAACTCAGCTCCCACTCATCCAGAGGCTGGAGGGGGAGGAAAAGCTCCCTCCACCCCCTCAAACTTAAATTGCATCCACAGAAAACTTTCGAAACCCCACCATTGTGAGAGAGGATAAACATTTATTGAATATTTCCTGTTTGGCACAAATACTCTTTTGACTCCTCTATGGTCTTTTTCTTCTCATGTCTTTAAAGAAGAATTATTTGAGCTGAATGTAAAGGAAAAGCATCCCGAGAGCACGGAGCCCCTGGGAGTGCGGAGAGAAGGAAAGCCCACGTGTGTGCCATGCCTGCTTGCTGTTAGCTATTAATTCCCGTCTCCCGAGGTCTGACATGAGCAATGCATTATGCAAAGGTTGTGGGAATATTTCAGACGCTGCATCCCGAGAGAACTACAATTTCAGTTTTACAGGGTCTGGGGTATTTCCCCCTCTGCCTCCTTTTTTCTTTCAAATGTGTTATTTCACTGGGATGTAATAGCAGTTCTGACTTAAACAGGGAAAGGAGGAGCTGGATCTGGCTGGGGTGGACGAGGGCTTCACCACCCCTGGGCAGCCAGGGGTCAGCCTGGCCCCCTGCATCCACAAAGTGCTTAAAGGAGGGATGGAGGAGCAGCAATCGGACCCTGCTTGCTTGCTTGGGAACAGGCAGAACCCGTGGGGCTGGGCAGGGATTGAAATCTGGGCTACGAGCCACTGGGTAGCCTGGGCTGGGGCAGCAGGGATGGCACCACTGGGGGACACGCGCCTGGCATTGCCCGGGTTGGGGAAAGCCTTGCGAAACACGAGTTCTTCCAGCAGAGATGTCTTGCAATTCTTACACTCAGCATCACACAGTGGCACGTGCCACCACAGCACCTCCAGGGCTGGAGCTGGGAAAGCTGGGGGGGACACAGGGACCAGCCCGTCCCGCTCAGCTGGGAGCCCAGAGGGACAGAGAGGGCTCAGGCTGATGGTGAGCGAGGCTCGGTCTGAAGTCAGTCTAATTCTGGCCCAGGCGCAATCAAAAGGGATTTATTTTTAGGCTCCAGGCTATCGCTGCTTTGGGGAACTGAATGGAAAATGTATATTTAGCCTCTTTGGCTATTTGCTTAGAAAAATAAGCTCCTGTCACTGCTGCGAGTGGTGATTTGTGCCAGCCCTGCCCTTGCCAGCGCCGCCAGGACCCTGGGCAGCCGAGCGAAGCCAGCAGGCATTGTCCCACCACACGGCTGGTAGCTGCAGCCCCTGCTCGCTTGGGCAGTGCTGAGCTGGCTTCCAGTCTTGCTTTTTTTTTGTTTCACCATTCCACAGGCTTTGTCCTTGCTGTGTGAACACAGGTGCTGGAGGGCAGCTCCCCTCGCAGCTCCCACAGCCCCTGTGCCCACGGGACATCCCACTCAGCTCCATCCCCGTCCCCAGCAGCCAGAGCAGAAGGACGCGGTCACGTAGGTCCTGCTGCTGGGACCTGGTTTCTGGAGAGCCTCTGGGAAGCACCCAGTCCTCTCTGGTGTGAAAGACGCACACGAGTGCATGTTTCCTCCTCGAAATGCAGGTGAGAGCCAGAAGGGCAGAAAGTTATGAAGCCATTCACACTATAAATAAGTGAGATACACAGGAACCCAGGCCAGTAGCTATTTTTGCCTGCAGGAAACCAGGATGGGAAGGAGAGCATCCCTCCCTCCCCAGCACGTTGCTGGCAGTGGGACGTGCCGCTGGGTCAGCCACCTCCTGCCGTAGCATCACCACCTGCCAAGGCAAGAACAGGCATGGGGACAGCGCTGCCCCATCGCCTCCACCCTCACAGGGCAAAGAGCAGTTGGCAGAGAGCTGTTGGCCCTCCCCAGGGGCTCTGAAAGAGGCTGCATGGTCCCCTCTGCGAGGGTGACGCGAGCACCTCGTTTCAGGGTGATGGGAGCAGCTTGTGTCTGGGTGACACCAGAGCCTCTGGATCCCACAATGCTCACGCTCCCCAGCCCCGGCTGGCCAGGCGGCTAAAGGAAAAGACGTGTCGCCTTCTCCGAGACTGATATTGGCTCCGCATCCTGCAAGGCTCTCCACTGACTGCTGACCTGCTCCCCTTGCACACAGCAAAGAGCATCAGCCCTCCTGGCGCTGGATTCGAGCCCATGAGGTGTGCAAAGCCTGTAGAGGAGGCAGCAAGGGCTGACAACTCCTGAGCTGCTTCAGCTCCTCATGTGTTTTCTTACCCCACTTTCAGCTCTCAGGCTGCGTCTCCGCAGGGTCACCAGCGTTCCCATGTGAAGCGCACCGGAGAGCTGAAATGCAAACCGCATGCAGCGGATTAAAGGCACTTGGCCCAGAGAGGGGAGAGTGAAAACAGGACCGTGGTTGGGGCTGCTCCTCCTCTGATGAGGTCTCAGACAGCTCTCTCCATCCACACTCATCTGTTCCAATTTCCTCATTGCTCTCCTATCTCTTGGCTGGCATCTCTTCTTTCTAAGAAGCCAAAGGCTTCTTGCAAGAAACCAGTGATGGCAAATCATCAGCAGTGTCACTGCACAGATGTTATCACCCCCTTCGGCAGTGTCTGTCTGTCTTTGCATCCTCTCACCTCTAGAAAACAGAACTCAGCAACATTTCTTGGTCCAAAAAACTTAAGGCACAGTCCTCTCTCTGCTTGGTGTCCACGTGTGTGTGAGGTGCACGCGCGTGCCTGTTGGTTGGAGTGTGCGAGCACTTGTAGAAAAAGCTCATTTCGCAACAGACAAATGGGAATAAAATATTTCAAGAATGTTTCTTGAATAGGAAACATGCCCTTTTTACAAGTAGTGATAGGGGGGAATGGCTTTAAATTGGAGGGGGAAGATTTAGATTAGATATTAGGAACAAATTCTTCACAATGAGGGTGGGGAGGCCCAGGTTGCCCAGAGACGCCGTGGCTGCCCCATCCCTGGAGGTGTCCAAGGCCAGGTTGGATGGGGCTTGGAGCCCCTGATCCAGTGGGAGATGTCCCTGCCCATGGCAGGGGGTAGAACTGGATGGGCTTTGAGGTCCCTTCCAACCCAAACCATTCCATGATTCTGTGAATAAAGTAATCTCGGGGAATTTGACAGCTAAGGTCGTCAATAACATTCTCAAGATAACTTTCTCTTTTGCTCAGTGCTGGCTCTGGGCTCCGTATGAGCAGGGTCCCACAGACGAGGAGCTCAGCTGTGTGGTTCAGGATCTCCATCCAAACGGAGCAACAGCTTCAGGATGTGGCTGGGACCCAGAGCTCCCACCTCACCCCTGCAGGAAGAACCCTGCCTGGGGAGCATCTCTCCTCCGAGTCCCGGCATGACCTGCAGGGGCACGCTCCATCTCCAGCATTCACCAAAAGAAAAGAAGGAAGAAAAAAAGTCAGCTCCTCGTGATGCAGCCCCATAATTACCTGTTATTCTCATATCAAGGTAATTAACAATTAGGCAGCTGTCTGAATCACATGCAGAGGAACAATTATTTCATTATTAATGGACTCTGTTTAACAGGTCCTTTTTTCCCAGATGTTTTTTTTTTCCTCATGCTCTCATGAATTACCCTAGCAATTAAACCTGCACTAGAAACAGGGAGGAGTAGTCCTAATATTTACTGAACCTTGCAAAGCATCACATTTCTCAGCTTATGAACCTGTCACAAGTCATCGGGGGGCTCTGGCGGTGACGGGGAGCCCGTAACCCAACACCCTGCACTGTCACCTGCGCTGATCTGCTGGCTCTGCCCCGCCGCTGCCAGGGAGCTTATTCATTTCACGGGTAGCGCTGCAGATAAAAGCTATTATTTACAGTCAGTTACATATTTCCGTTGGCAAACCTCCTCCCTTAAGTGCAAGTTTGAAAACAACACACTCGGCAAACCAAAGCAAGACAGGCTAAAGCTAAGGTGCCATCCCTGCCCCGATGCCCCAGCGATGCTGTGCTCGTTGTCACCCCTGCACGGCTGAGGGTTGGGGTCTGGGACCAGCCTGGCTGGATCATTCACCTTCATATTTCCCAAAGCCATTCTGCAGGAGGCACCCCAGGCTCTCTGCAGGGCTGCTGTGGTGCTGGGAGCGCTGTGGGGTGGGGATGTTCTCCCCTTCCCCAGGCATCATGCTTTGCTCCCACTCTACTTGTGCAGAGAGACGTGTTGATACCCCTGAAACGCTTAAAGCCTGGTGGCATGGGACAGCCCAGGTGGGACAGAGTCAGCTCCTGGGGGTGCAGAGGTGGGTTTGGCCGCACTGCCTTGCACTCTGCATGGATGGGACCCGCTGGGCTGCCCTGGGGACCCTGCTGGGCACAGGAGCTGCCCTGGGATGCTGCGGCAGGCGCCAGCGATGCTGGTGGAGAGCAGTAAGCACGTGGGAGCTCATCGTAGAATCATAGGTTGGAAAAGACCCATCGGATCATTGAGTCCAACCATTCCTATCAATCACTAACTCATGTCCCTCAGCGCCTCATCCACCCGTCCCTTAAACCCCTCCAGGGAAGGGGACTCAACCCTCTCCCTGGGCAAAATGCCTCCCTAAAGAAAGTTTCAGCTGGGTTTTCCCAGCTTTTCAGTTTGGCTTGTGCTCTGAAGCAGGAGGGTTTGACTCCTTCCCAAACCCTTCAGTTTTGGTGGGTTTGTTTTTGGTGAGGAGAGGTTTTTGAGTTTGCTTTCTTTGGATTGTCTGTATGGACTAGCCCAGCTCTGGAGTGCACGTTTTCAACAGAACCCTGGGCTGAGCCTTCCCAGTCGCCCTGCACTGGACCAGGCACCTGCTCTGTTCCCATTTGTTTTTTCCAGGCACACAGTTAGGGATTTCACTGAAAAACAGGAACTTTGCCGGACAGCAGCTGCTCCGAGGTGGTGAATCAGCTTGTCCCACTGACGCCCAGCAGAGCTGTGCCAGCGCCCAACGCCTCGTGCGCTCAGACCCCAATTTGACAGCTCCCACGGCACGGGGACCCGGCTGGTGGCTGTGACCACCCGCGTGGCAGCGAGGGGTCTGCGGCTGGTGCCACGTCCCCACCGCCTGCATAGAGGTCAACGGGCCAGGACCAGGCGCAGACAGCTAATGCCTTTTGTCCTTGCCTGACTTTTCCCCTCTCGGCAGGATTAGGATGGGATGACCAGGCAAAGAGGCCCCTAATCCTATTACCAGACCCTAGAGCAGCCCTGTCAGGCAACCCTGGGGACCGGCCCCGCTCAGGGCATCAGGGATGCAGGCAGTGGGTGAGAAATTGGCCCGTGATATGCTGCGCTGCTGCTGCAAAACCAAAGGCAGCTGCCGTCCCGCTCGGCACCATCTCCACTCATTTCCCCCTTTGCTCTGCTCTCGCTGAGCTCTGGGCACGATGCCCCGGCACGTACTGGCAGGAGGGGCAGCTCTGAGCCCTGGAGCCCCCACAGCAGGGTCAGACTCCCACAGTCACACACCCAGCAGCTTTTGGAGCAGGTGGTCCTGAGCCCTTTTGGCTCGTTTGGCTCATTTGGCTCATTTGCCACATTTCTCTGCTCGGTTGCGGCTGAGAGGGCAGCAAACCTTCTCCCGCCTGGAGAGTGAGTTGTTTTTCTCCCTGACAGTTGTAAGGAGCTGTGTTTGTCTTGCTCTCCTTTCCTGTTTACTCGCTGCCATCAGGACAGGCTTTGATGTGTTTTTGCTGCTGGCCATTCGTGGGAGCATCGTCTCGTGGGTGCCTGCAGCTGCCCGCACGGTGCAGCGGGGACCGTGGTTCTCACCGTGGCTGCTCCGACCGTTCCAGGGCCCCGGTGTGCGAGGGGGGCACAGCTTGGCGTGGTGCCGGAGCAGGAGGCAGCGAGCACACCACAACCCTCCACAGCACCTGGGCTTCCGCACGGCTCCTACATTCCAAAGTCCAGGCAGCAGGGAGAGCCCTGCCCGGCCGTGCCCAGGGCAGATGCTGCCTCCTGCCAGGACTGCGAAACCGAGGAGGGCACGGGGGTCCCACCAGGCAGCACCCCCATAATTCTGCGTGCTGGGGCAGGGGAGGATGGTCCCATCCCTCCAGCAGGTCCAGGGGTGCAAGGATCGAATCCTGGGTTCGGTTCTGGGCCCCTCACCACAAGAAGGATGTTGAGGCTCTGGAGCGAGTCCAGAGAAGAGCAACGAAGCTGGTGAGGGGGCTGGAGAACAGGCCTGATGAGGAGCGGCTGAGAGAGCTGGGGGTGTTTAGCCTGGAGAAGAGGAGGCTGAGGGGAGACCTCATTGCTCTCTACAACTACCTGAAGGGAGGTTGTGGAGAGGAGGGAGCTGGCCTCTTCTCCCAGGTGACAGGGGACAGGGTGAGAGGGAATGGCCTCAAGCTCCACCAGGGGAGGTTCAAGTTGAACATTAGGAAAAAATTTTTCACAGAAAGGGTCATTGGTCCCTGGCAGAGGCTGCCCAGGGAGGGGGTCGAGTCACCTTCCCTGGAGGGGTTTAAGGGATGGGTGGAGGAGTTGCTGAGGGACATGGTTTAGTGTTTGATAGGAATGGTTGGACTCAATGATCCGATGGGTCTTTTCCATCCTGGTGATTCTATGATTCTATGATCCCACCTGACACTCCCTCTTCCTCCCCAGCTGTGACTCTCACCACCCTGTGCAAGAGCTGCTGCATTTGAAAGGTCACTGGACTTTGAAGTCGGCATTTTGGGGCGGAGGGAGAGAGAGCTCACACCTTGCTGGCATCTTCTTGCCAGCCGGTTCCCAGCCCTCATCCCGTGCCGGCCCGTGCCGCGGGGACGGATGCTGCTGGTGGATGGTGCGGCACGCAGCCTGCCCCGTGCCACCAGCCCCGTGCCAGCACCGCGGCTCAGGAACAGTGAGACTATCCTTAGATATGGGAAATCCCATGGCCCAGGGATTCCCACAGAACTTGGGGAACAGCCTGAGAGTCTCCGTCCTGCCAAGGCAGTGGGCAGCAACCCTTGCGAAGCAGAAGTGATTACTCCCTATGGAGAGGACCCCATGGAGGGTCACTGGGCACTGGAACAGGCTGCCCAGAGATGGGGTTGAGTCACATTCCCTAGAGGGGTTTAAGGGATGGATGGACGAGGTGCTGAAGGGCACGATTTAGGGTTTAATAGGAATGGTTGGACTCAATGATCCGGTGGGTCTTTTCCAACCTGGTGATTCTATGATTCTATGATTCTATGAGTGTGTTGTGGCACCACAGGAGCTTTTTGTTAATTTACTTTTCAACCTAATTCTAATGATTTTCCAGGAAATAAATCACTCCTCTACAGGTCCAAGTGGGCAGTGGCCGGGGAATGAGCTCTGGGGCTTCTCCAAACCCCTCGGCACCAATTGCAGCTTCATGAAAGCCCAGCCCCACGAGACAAGGCAGGGGAGCCTTGGTGCTCGGGCTTTCCCCAAGGCTCCTGGGTGCACCCAGGCGTGGTCTGCTGGGGTCTTCTCTCCCTCTCTCCCTCGCGGGCACGGAGCCCACCGCGATGGAGCACTCCGCGATAAAGCAGGCGGCTCCGGGGAGGCAGCCGGTGCCCGGCAGCCTCTCATCTCGCAGCGGAAACAGCATCTTTGGGCCGATTTCTCCTGGTTCCCATCTTCGTGTGCCTGGCTTTGATTCGCAGCTGAGCCCTGTGATAAAGTGGCTGCCTGGGAAGGAAGGGAGTAGAAGGAACTGGCTATTATGCTTGGCCCCTGGCCAGGAGGTGTTTTTCGCTGGGAGGCACTAAGGTCAGAGCCGGCTGGGAAGCTTTCCCCAACAGCAGCCCTCAAACATGCGCCTGGCTGTGGGGAGGGGGATGCAGGAGCCCCCGCTGCGCCCACAGCCCGAACACCCTGCATTGGCACAGAAGATGCGCACTCCCCTCTGCACGCGCTTCAGGGGCAAAAACGCTTCTTGGCAGCTGCTCTGTGCAACAAAACATCTTCAAATCTTCTCTCTTCCACACGGAAGGAAAGAGGGGGCAGGAGGAGCGCCCGCAAACGGAGCGAGCAGCAAGGGCTGTGGTGCAGAAAGTACTTTTTCACCCTCTTTTTGTAATCACTTAAGAATTTCAGCTGGCTTCAGCCTCCCAAATCCCGAATCCCATTGCTGTGAGAGCAGAGCTGGCATCCAACAGCCCCTGACATTACTCGCTGGCATCAGTGGCATCTCAGGGCCCCGTAACTCAACCCCCCCAGGTCAGCACAGCATGAAGGAGCACGCCTGGGTCTCTGGGAGAGATGTCTCCCCAAAAAAACGTGCCCGAAAACCTGTACAGAACAAGTGTCCACACGGCGTGACGTCTTTCTTGAGTGCTTGCGCTGGGAGAGGCAAATCCCAGCAGCGCGGAGCCGGGTGAAACTGCGGGGATGCCAGCGTAACTCGGATGAGCTTGGCATTGCGCGGCGGTCCAGAAATCCAGTATCAGGTTCATGCCTGGGCTTGTGCACAGAGAATCACGCTCGGGTTTTCGCCGCTGTGAGCGATGGTTTTTCAATTATTTAATATAAATATCAGAAGAGGGCAGATCCTGGCCGCTCCACACACTTCGCTAAGCACTTTCTTTGCTGAGACAACAAAAAGTCCAGTGCGCCCCAGTGAGAAAAGTATAAATGGAAGGGAAAGCAAAGAAATGGGTGGTTTGGAAAGAAGGTGCACTTGGAATGTGGGGTGCAAACGTGTCCTGTGTGGATGCAGGGCTGGGGAGGAAGGTTGGATTGGGGTCTGTGCTTTAACAGAGCTGGAGTCACAACCTGTGACCTGTCCCCAACCCAAACTGCATCCCTGAGGTACCGCAAGGGATTGTCCCAGGGAAGGAGGGGACAGGGACACGCAAGGGTCCGCAGCACCCGAGTGCAGGCAAGGACCAGAACAAGCATAGAGGGGTTAGGGACACAAGCTGAGGGATGGAGAGGGGACCTGCATCTCCAGCTAGCTGGCACGGGTGGGTGCACCCACACCCCGGCACCCGCAAGGGAGCAGTGCAGGGATGTGCCACGGGACGGGCACATCGTCCCCTGCCACTCCATAAACTCCGTCAGCCTCTGTTTACACAACAGCAAATGTTACAGTTGTTTTATGGAGGTGGATAAGAGCGGCACAGGGGATGGCGAGGCCAGGGACGGGTGGAGAGACGCCTGCCCAACACCTGCTCTCCTCCACAGCCCATAAAGGCATTTTATTTTAAACGTGACAGAGATTTTATAGAGCAATAGCGCACCAGCACCTTTCACCCGGGTACAAACAGTGCGGGGAAATCTGCTCCTGTGAGACATCTCCTTGTCATAGAATCATAGAATCATAGAATTACCAGGTTGGAAAGGACCCACTGGATCATCGAGTCCAACCATTCCCATCAATCACTAACCCATGTCCCTCAGCACCTCATCCACCCGTCCCTTAAACTCCTCCAGGGAAGGTGACTCAACTCCCTCCCTGGGCAGCCTCTTCCAGTGCCCAATGACCCTTTCCGTGAAAAACAAAAAGAATCGAATGAAAAACAAAAAGAATCTAAAAACAAAAAGAATCGAAAAACAAAAAGAATTGAAAAACAAAAAGAATCGAATTGTCTGTCCTCACTCTCACGGGTGAGAGTTACTGAGATGACTTCGCACACAGAGAAACTATGGCCAGGAGCAACCTGGCAATGAAAACCAGTTTCAGCAGCCTGCAAGGAGGAAAACCCCATGGGTACCAAGTCCAAGCACAGCAGCCGGGCCAGGGCAGGGACATGCCTGGCATTAAATTCTGCCCAGGGAGGTGAGGTCTGGTTGTCCTCAGTCTCATCCCAACCCTGATGAGGTGCTGAGGGACATGGTTTAGTGATTGATGGGAATGGTTGGACTCGATGATCTGATGGGTCTTTTCCAACCTGGTGATTCTGTGATATCCAGGTGGGACCGATCCCCACTGTGCTGCGGGGAGGAAATTCATCCTCTGTGGGCTTGTGCTGCTGGAGATGCTGCCACCAGTGCCGTGCTGGAGGGACAGCGCGATCCGTGGGGTTTATCCTATTGCCATCCATTCACAATCCTCAGCTATAGGAACAAAATTCAGGATTTAGACCCTTCTTGCAAATCCAGCCTCATTTCTTCAGTGCCCTGGGGAACCGCAGCTTAATCCCATTACGGGGCAGCATTGCCTGGGATGGTTTTACATTGCAGACTCCGTGACCGGCTGTATTTTTATCTGCTCAGACTTTCCAGGATGCTCTACCCACTTTCACTCAGGCTTAATTACTAAAAATTGCTTTTTTTGAGAGCGTGAACGAGGGTGTGAGTGCATGTACCAGCGTGAGGAGGGCTAACCCTGCACCCCAGCAGAGAAACGCGGGAGGGAAAGCAGGAGAGATCCAGTTTGATGCCTCCCTTATCGGTGCTGGGTTTATTGCACTGAAAGTAGAAGAGCAAAATATTGATTGTGATGATAAAGAGATGAAAGTGTTGAGAAGGAATAGGCACACCAGTTACTCAGGCGATTGGAAAACGTGTTGGTTGTATTTAACAGGAATCTGCCATTAAAAAAAAACGCCTGTTTTTATTTAAATAGCCTAGGGCAAATTTCTCACTAAACCAACTTTCCCACGCCAGCCCAGTGCTCTAACTCTGGGTTTTGGCAAATTTTTTCCTGAGCTGTCAAGGCAAAATATATATAAGAATGCTGGTCTCACTTAGTTTTTTTTCCAGCCCCTGGAGACACGAAAATAATTTACAGATGTGCATTACCTGTTTATATTTGTATTAAGTTTTGCTTAACGGACATAATTTTCTTAGCTTGCAGTAACAAAAAAAATATTCCCAGAGTTTCACTCATTTAATTTTAACTTATTAAAGCTTTTAAACATGTGTGGAGGTTTTGTGTTTTTAAATCACTAATCGCATGGCCAGCTGCCAAGGTTTCTATTAAAGCCTTTTACAAACGCTATTTTTAAAAGTACCTAAAATCCCATTATTTTTAACCCCCGAAGACCACTCGAAAGAAAAAGTTTCTTTGGATTTATGCTATATCCGCGTCTTATTGCAAAAAGATTTATGCTGAGCGCTGACTTTTCCCTTCCTCCCCTTTGTCTTTAACTGGCACGAGTCTCTGGGGGAGGCATCTGGGAGAAGGAAACTCGAGGAGGTTCCCTGCGAGGATCTCGCACCAGATCCCTGCTGTACCAGGGGAAGGACGGCACCAGAATGAAGCTGAGAAGCTCTGGTTAGGGGAGTTATCGTTGCACCAAGATGCTCGTGCACCCGTCCTGCTTGTGGGAAACCACAGAGGAGCCTCGTGCCTCGTCCGTGGCAAAGTCCTCGTGTGATGGAAATAAATAGATGTATTTGAGCTCTTGTGTTTGGGGGGCCAGGCTCCCCACCACAGAGAAAAACTGAGGCCAGGGCTCACACGTGGCTTCCAACATGCTCTTTTGGTCTCACGCTCGTGGATTTCCAGCACCCCGAGAGCAGCCGGTGCCAGGGACATGTGGCTATCCAGTAGTGCCAAGGCTGGGGGTCTCCACCAACTGGTCCTGCCCCCGCATCCCACCACGCCGCACGGCAACCGGCATCACTACCTCTTCACCCCTAGATGATGGGGGCTTGGCAGGGATCTCGATAGCCCCAAGAACTCGAGCGTGGCTGCAGCCACCTGGTGGGGCTGGGGGAGGTCCCTCAGGTTTCGGGGAGCGAGTCCCCGAGCGCAATGAAGCTGAACACTCGGTGCTTTCTGCACGTGGAGAACAAGCCCGGGCAAAGCTGCGGCCGGTATTTCCAGGCTGGTAGAGCTGAGATGCTCCCTGCTTGCTGGGTTCTAGCGAGGTGGGAGGAAGGAAGAAGATGGAGAGAAAAACAGCAGAAGACTTCATCTCCAAGGAAGCTTGAAGCAGTGGAAACCTCAGGCTGCCCTCGCAACCTCTAGCTGGGGCTGAGGATGGTAGCGAGGTCGTGGTGATGTAGGGATGTGACTCAGCCAGGGCAGCAGCATTGTCACATCCCACCACTGCCATCCTGCTCAGGGAGGATAAAACAGGGGGAGCACCCACCTCCCTGCCAAGAGTAGAAAATAAGGGTGAAGAGGCACCGCAGCCTCGCATCCTAGGGCATCCCAGCCTTGCTCCTGTTCTGCCGTGACAGACTGAGGCAAGCGGCACCTTCTCAGGATGCTTTAAGGTTTCAGAAGGGCCTCAGGAGGTCCCAGTGGCACCCGAACCCCAAACAGCACCATGAGCCCCAACCTCCCCCACCCGGATCCGTTTTAGAGCCCAAAGCAATGACTGCAGGAGGAGCAGGGAAGGAGGGGAGAGCGCAGGAGTGAGGTACTGCTGCAGGGCTCGCTCCTTTGATCTGACAAGCAGACTCTGCCCTTCGGTTTGTTTAATTGTTTCACACTTACTCTGGAAATATTTTACAACAGGAAGCACTGGGATCACACCAGGCCTGGCATGGAATGGGATGGGATGAGCCTGGAGGGCTGGCGGAGAGGTGCCCCGGGATGAGAGACATAGATGACAACTGTGTCACCTCCTTCTCATTAATCCGTCACCGACCCTCCCCCAAGCTTTCAGCCAAAGGGCTCATATTTGAGCTATAAAAGTCCTGTCCCATGGCCTCCAACGGCCACAGCTCAGAGGGAAACACAGGAGCCCAATGGGATTGAGGTGCCAGCATCCCCGGGGCTGTTATTCCTTTGGATTCTCTGTGCTCTGAGATTTTGCCCCCGACTTTCCATGCACCGTGACCCAGCGCTGTGGTGGTGGACACCAAGCAGCTGTGGTGCTATGCAGGGAACCGGCGTGAGCCTCGCAGAGCAAGGTTGGCTCCTCCAGCCCTACAAGGAAGCATCACTCGTTCCCTAAACCTAATTTTCAGACCCCAGCAAGCACAGGTTTAAGTGTTTAAGGGCCTGGCTGGGTTTCAGGTGGGACATCTCCATGCTCCTCTCCCACGGCTCAGCACGCTGGGCTTGACAGCGGTGCAGAAGCAGCTGGAGTGGGGTCTGGGAACACAGCGATGAGGGTGCAGGGACCCACCGGCAGCGCCGCACGTGTGGGAACCAGGCAGCACGTCCTGGGGTTGTTGTGCTGCCTCTGCGTTTGGCTTCCCTGCTTCTCCTAGTTTATTTGTTTATTTGTTTATTTGTTGATGCAGCATCGGGCTGGCCAGGGCTCTGCCTGCGAGTTCATTAGTTCCCAACACAAAACAAATAACATCCTACCCCAGCTCCACGGGTAACTGCGGGAACCGACTTGGCGTACCTGCACGCACCTGCGTGGCGGGGCAGGTCAGAGGGTGAACCCCACGCTGAGCCCCTGAGTGCACCCTGTGCCCGGCTCTCCTGGGAGCCCCAAGGGATGCTCAGCACAAGCTCTGGTCCCCAGAGTTCATATGGCCCAGTCCCGTGTTTATGTGCCCAGAGCTCCTGCACGAACACTGTGCAGGTCAGGATGGGTTCTGGGTCTTCTTCTGGTCCCCATGCAGGTGCTGTGTCCCCAGGGCCATGGGGGAGCTGGGGGGCTGCATTGGGGGGCTGTGCAGGGGCTGTGCTGAGGTTGGTTAGCAGGGCTGCGGCTGGACTGTGAGGAGGTTGTGGTGGGGCTGCACTGGGATTGTGGGGTTAACTGCACTGGATTGTGGGGGTAACCGCACTGGGATTATGGGGGTAACTGCACTGGATTATGGGGGTAACTGCACTGGGATTATGGGGGTAACCACACTGGGACTATGGGGGTAACTGCACTGGATTATGGGGGTAACTGCACTGGGAATGTGGGGGTAACTGCACTGGGATTGTTGGGGTAACTGCACTGGAATTAGCGAGGTGTGCACGGAGAGGCTGCACCAAAGCCTGGGAAGGACTGAACTGGAGGTGTCTGGGGCTGCACTGGAGCTACACTGGGAATGTGGCTGTCCAGAGCTGCCTGGGTGGGCTGCACTGGGGGTGTCCAGTGGCTGCACTTGGGGGGCTGCACCAGGGGTGTCTTGGGCTGCCCAAGGAAGCTGCACTGGGGGTGTCCAGTGGCTGCAGAGGGGGGTGTCCCGGGTTGCATGGGGGTGAGGGTGTCCCAGGATGCAGGGCGGGGGGGCTGCAGAGGGAGGGGGGCCTTCCCCAGGGGTGCAGGGGGGTGAAGGGCTGCACAAGGGGTGTCCAGTGGCTGCACAGGGGGGCTCCCCACGGGTGTCCCGGGCTGCAGGGGGGTGAGGGGCTGCACTGTGGCTGTACCAGGGGTGCCCGGTGGCTGCATAGGGGTAAGGGGCTGCACAGGGGGTGTCCAGTGGCTGCACAGGGGGGCTCCCCATGGGTGTCCCGGGCTGCAGGGGGGTGAGGGGCTGCACTGTGGCTGTCTCGGTTTGCACGGGGGGGGGGGGGGGTGTGTGTACCAGGGGTGCCCGGTGGCTGCATAGGGGTAAGGGGCTGCACCGGGGGGGGTCCCAGGCTGCATGGGGTTGAGGGGCTGCACTGTAGTTGTCCCGGGCTGCACGGGGGGGGGCTTCCCTGGGGGGTGCCCGGCGGCTGCAGGAGGGGTTCTGCCCCGGGGGTGCCCCCGGGGGGTGTGCCCGCAGCCCCCCTCCCCGCCGCACGCGGGGCCCCCGGTCGGCTGGCAGGGGTCTCCCAGCGCTGGCCCCCGGGCTGGGCAGGGAGGAGCGTCCCGTCCCGTCCCAGCCCGCCCCGCGCCGGCCCGGCCCGCCCCCCCCCGGCCCGCGGGGGGCTGAGCGTCGGCGGGAGGCGCCGGGAGTCGCTGCGCTCGGCGCTGGGAGCTGCACCGGGACCGGCCCGGCTCGGCCGAGGCCCCGCGGATCTATGCGGCTGTGAGCGGCGGCGAGCAGAGCGGGGATGGAGCGGCTGCTGGCTCCCGGGCTCCTGGTGCTCCTGCTGCCCGCCCTGACGCGAGGTGAGGGCCGCCCCGAAGCGAGTTTCCCGGGAGCGGCCGAGCGCCGCCGCCCCGGGGGCTCCGGGGACCCGTGGGAACCGGGGGGCGGGATGCGTGGGAACCGGGCTGAGCTCAGCGGGGGCCGCCTGAGCGCGGAGAAAGTGGGATTCGGGATGTCCTGGGGCCGGAGCTCGGGGAAAGTGGGATTCGGGACGTCCTGGGACTGGAGCCCGGGGGAGCCGGGGCTCGGGGCCACGGGATGCGTGGGAACCGGGCTCAGCTCAGCTTGGGACGCAGGAGCTCGGTGCCCCCGGGGCTACCGGGGCTGGAACCGCGGGGGGAGCCCCGGAGGGTGGGGGGAACGGCGCTTGGGGCTGCCGGGACCGGAGCTGCCTTTGCTGCCGTTGGAGGGAACCGGAGCTCGGTACCGGGAGCCGTCGGGGGCACCCGGAGCTCGGTACCGGGAGAGTGCAGGGAGCACCAGCGCTCGCTGCCGTCGGAGGGTCGGTACCGGGGCCGTCGAGGGTAACCGGAGCTCGGTTCCAGGGAGCACCAGCGCTCGCTGCCATCGGGGGGCACAGGAGCTGGGGACCGGGGGGCGCTGGGGGACCGGGGCTCGGGGCGGAGGGGGGCGCAGCGTGGCCGTGCTCCCCCCCCCCCCCCCACGTTGTTCCGCGAGAGCTTTTTGACCGTTTTGCGAATTTATTTTTTTTCTCGGTTTCCTGTTTCTTGAAAGTCACCCAGGGGGTCCCCTCCCCTCCCAAATCCCTCCCCCCGACCCAGGGCGCCGGGTCCGGGATGGTTGGACTCGATGATCCAGTGGGTCCTTTTCAACCCAGTGATCCTGTGATTCAATACAAAGCGCTGCAAATGATTTTATGAGTCAATGCCAAGTCGGGGGCCGCGAAAAAGACCCCTAAAAGCAGCCGGAGCTGCGGAGCGGGGAGCATCGCGCCCCGGGGGCAGGAGGGGGTGATGCCCCAGGGCACTGCCGTGCCCCCCTTGCACACCCCGAGGAGCCTCCAGGAGCAGGAGTGTCCTGGGAAGATTCTGGGAAGGGGAGGCAGCAGAGATGCCTTCACCCCACTCTGCATTGGCTCGGCGGAGCAGAAGTTTGCAGAAAGTTGTGCCTGAGTGGTCCCCGCTCCATCCCTGTGGGACACGCGAGGCTAGGGAGACAGAAGGATGTTCCTGGGGTGCGTGGGGCTCGTAGCAGTCTGCGAGAAAAGTTTGCTTCTGGCAGCACAAAGCTGTAGTTGTTCAACATGAAACCACTCTGGCTGCACAGGCGTGTGGCAGAACCGGTTACCGTGAAGAGCGAGCCGGGTAGAGAAGGGGAAGAGCGAGCCAAGGTGGAAATCGGAAGCGATTCTGGTACTTTCAGCAAGTTGCTGTGGTAACTGAGCAGAATTTGGCTCTAGGGGCCAGACAATGAAACCTTTACTCATAGCAAGTTGTGATGGGCGACTCATTTCGTTACTGAGTTAATGGTAACTAATGGGCCCTCAGGGGGATGTTTCTTCCCAAATGGCATTTGTCACTCAAGGGCCTGATCTGGGGTTTCTCTCTGTCAGCCCTCCCGCTGGAGGAGAAGGCAGAGCCCACCCTGAGTTTATTTTTAGGTGAGCCTCTTGCTGCTGGGGCCACGCGGTGCCTGCCTGCTTCCATCACCCTGCGGCGCTGCACCGACCGTGCTGCGCAGGGACAGGGCTCTTCAGGGGTCTCGGCGAGCCTGTCCTGGGTCCAGATGATGCTAGAGGATGCAGCCCCTCTCCTTCCACCCGGGACCTTCGCCGCGGCTAACGCTCTCCTCCCGTTTGCAGGTTTACGGTGCACGCAGCTTGCTGAATCCTGCCTCAACGGGGGCAAGTGTGAAACTCTTCTCAACGGGACGGAGGTGTGCCAGTAAGTATGGAGGAGCCAGAGGATTTTCATCTCCCCCTCAACCAAAGCATTGACATGCATGTTGACTTTGCTTTGAAGGCTCTGGATTTAATAGGGCGAGATGCGTGCTCTTTCCTTGAGTGGCAGGAATAACCTGCTTGTGTAGGAGTCGCCGCAAGTTTAGCAGGATCAGGCTTTGTTCCTCGCTGGGTGGAAAAACATGGGCACAGGGCCATGTTTTGCTGGTGTTAACATTTGCAAACTGCCCTGCTGGTGGAGCCGGAGGTAGGGCCAGCCCGTGGCACTCGTCGGACCGGTGGGCAGCGAGGGAGGCTGTCTGGCTGG
This sequence comes from Clamator glandarius, assembly GCA_033459285.1. Taxonomy (NCBI): domain Eukaryota; kingdom Metazoa; phylum Chordata; class Aves; order Cuculiformes; family Cuculidae; genus Clamator; species Clamator glandarius. The sequence continues at coordinate 4,425,241 of JAUNZM010000104.1, forward strand.
CTGTCTGTCTGTCTTCCAGCTACTCCCTCCTGGCCCTGAAGCGTTGCCTTTCAGTCCCTCGCCCCCCGGCAGTTCATGGTGCGGTGTCCAGTCCAATAAACATCCAAGGGCGTGTTCGTGGTGTGGCTCTGGCTTGCTGGAGCTGCCCCACTGATGTCTGGGCGCCCGCGGGGCATCGCCGGAGGGAGCAGGGCCACCTCCTCCCACAGCCCCAGCGGCACCGTGCCAAGCTGCGGTCCAGCCCGGAGTTCCTGGCGAGACCTGGCACCCGGGCAGGAGCTTTCTCCAAGCTGATTGTGGGGAAAACGGATGTGTAAAAGCGTTGGGACTCTTTGAAGGACCAACCGACCCACCGCAGCGATGGCCGATTCACTCCAGGCTCCCAGGGAACAATAACCGAGAGAAATGAATAAGACTCCAGCTCCCTTTTAAAAACTATTCCATAAAAGAAATGTGAATGGGCAAGGCTCTGTTTTCCGGCCAGGTTTCCCCACTGCCTGTCGAACGTAGCCTGAGCGGAGAGCAGGCGGGTAGATGTTCCTACCCACCCCAAATTTCCCAATAGGAAGTCCTCAGCGGAGGAACCTGAAGGCATTTCCAATCCCGACCTGTTGAATGGCAGTTTCCCTTGACAATGCGTGTTGCTTTTTTGCAAATCCGCCTGGGTGCCGTTACTCTGCCCAGTAGCTGGGCACCTCCCGCCCCCTTCTCCAAGCTGAGCCCCTCAACCCTTTGGTGCAAATAAATCAGCAAATCAATCAGGCACATGAGCAATTTAATGGACAAAGGCTGGGTCCCTTTGTGAGCCACTAATGAATGCACGCCACTTTTTTTTGCACAGAAGCCCTTACCAACGCTTGACGCTCTAAATCTTGTTTTCTTTCATTCAAAGAGCGACAGCTGGGATTCGGTCGAAATTCGGCAGCTATTGTTAAGGAAGGCAGATTAATGCTGTGTGACTAATCATGTATGGCTTCCCAGAATGCCCAACCCTCCACCCCCTCCCCAACCTTACACCCCTCCTTTTCCTTGTGGTCATTCTTCCCTTTTTTTTCTTAAGTCTCTGCAACTCCTGATTTACATTTCATGTGCAGATGGTGATGGAATCTAATTAGATCTGATGTGTGCGAGCTCTATTTGGAGGAGAAGCCTCCAAAGGAGGATCGGGGTGGGGCTCTTTTAAGAGAAAAAGTTAACTTTAAAGAACTTCTTCATGGCTAGCTGTGAATAGCCGCCTCCCTCTTGGCTGCAGACGCAAGGGTGGCTTTGCACGCGCGTTATTTATGTAGGAAATCAAGGTGTGCACTCTCAGTCTTGTCCCATGCAGGGGATGTTCTGTGGGTGATGGGGGCAGATATTAGAGACGCTTCCAGACTGGACGAGGTCAACTTTCCAAGGTATCTGATCGCAGCTCGCAAAATCCTATTTTGGTGGGTTTTTTTTCCACTTGTTTGAATATCTCTTTACGAGGAGTTTTGCTTCCAAGCTTCTTAAACAAAGCAGAGCCAAGAACACAGATACCAGACACAGAAAAGCTTGGCACTGCCCTTTGGCGCCTGCGTGAAATGCACCATTTTGGCTGCTGGCCACGTCTCCGCTCGGCCTGGCACTTAACAAAGTTTGGCCATAAAGCCCCATTGTGCTGCCCCCACAAATCCAATTAGAAAAGTGGAGTGAAATAAATAGCGTATGAGGGAGACGCTCCTCCAGCGGACGAGCGCCCCGGCGTTTGTGGCGGGAGAGAGCTAGTTGGGTTACATGAAGACGACTATGATAACCCCAAAAACTGAGTTATCAGCCCTGTTACGGAAAGGGAATCGCCGGTGTGAGACGAGGAGCCTTTATTATTTGACAGTGATAGTTTGTAAAGCTCCAGGTGCCTTATCTTGCTTGTCCCTTTGCCAGGCAGTGCGGGGCACGCGGGGCGTTAGTTGAATGCAGAGGACTGAGCGTTTGATGGGCTCGAGGGCTCGCGGCAGAAGCAGCCTAATTAAGCCACCTTTGGAGCTGTTTTCCATCGTGGCAGGGAGAGCCAGGTCTTTCAGTGCTAGAAAAGCAGCAGCAGCAAAGTTTAGTGCACCTCGTGCTGAAGGTGTGGTGTGTTTTCGTCCCGTGCATGGCACTCGCACCAAATCTGGAGCTTTCCAAGGTCCAGCAGGCAGACGGTGGCTGCTGCGGTGTTGCTCTGTGGTTTCAGGGCACCAGGGAGTTGTGGTTTTCCAGAAAAGGCACTCGCCTTTGACAAAGGCATTTTCCCAGGCGAAATGAGAAGATTTTCCAAAGAGGCCGTTTTGACTTCTAGTGATAGCTCCCAATTAGACTGTTGGAAAACTGTAGTTTTGACTGGCATCCCTGCGAATGAGCGGAGCCGATTTTAGATTGCTGTGCCATGTGACATTTATTCCCAGGACCTCCCTTGCTCCGATAGTTAAAAGCAGATGGCATGAAAGAGGACTGAGTTTCAAACCCTGCTCCACCAGCCTTTCACCATTAAAGTTGCAGGAACCGCGTCGGGGTCGTCGTGCTCTTTCCCAGAAAAGCCAAAGAGACAGCAGAGGAAAAGAATAAGTTAAATTAATCACTAGGCTTGTCCTGAAAAGGGGGAAAAGTCGGTTTGCTAAAGTACTTCCTCTGTTTATGAATCAGCACGGCGTTGTAGTTCAGCCGGGGCGATGGCTCCTGCGCTGGTGCCCGTTGCCACCACCAGCTTCCACGGGCAGGGAGCCAAAAACCTGGGAAGAAACGTTCAGAGGGGGACTATGGCGGGTAGAGGTGATTATTTTAGCTCAAAACTCTTTCAGGAGGCAACCAGGAAGGCAGAGGAGCGATCTGAGCCCTGCAGCTCTCTCTGTGTCCTTCAAGTTATTCAACTGCTCAGTCATTGTTATCTCATTGTAAAGGGCGGAAGTTTCCTTCTGGTTTGGTTTTTTCTCATGTGCTTTAACCCAACGTTATTGCCATGAAATAATAACAAAGAAAAAATGCAGTCTCCGTGCTGGAGAGGAAGAGGGTGGAGTGTTGAACAATCAACCAGAGGAAGCTCTTAAAGAAGTAGACGAGCGGTGATTCAGCCATGTTGAGAACCTCGATGGCTCTTTGTGAGTCTGATCTCATTCTCAGAAAGAACAAGGTGGAAATGGGTAAGAGGGTAGATTAAAAATACAAAAGTGTCACCTGTTCTGGATTCCAGTGGAAGAGAAACGTAGCCGAGAAGCCCAGCTGGTGAGGTCACTGGGAGTTTTAGCTCCTTTCTAGAAGAATCTGTTTACATCGCCCTGCGAGGCGTCTTGATGGTTATCAGTTGTCTCAGGTGGTCCCACTGACTCCTGATAACTCACCCTGGGATATTATAGGCTGGGCTGAGGGGTTTTTTGCTTAATTTTTCTCATGGCTGTGATGGCCAGAGGGTTGTACTGCGTTTGGGCAGGGGCCAGCAAGGATCACACTCAGGAGGAGATGTCTTGATAGGCCCCTCAGCAGTACCTGTGGCCCAGAGACGAGCAGGAGAGGTGGGGTGATGCCGAGATGAAGTTGCTCAGAGGCTCCCCGGGTTCCAGAGGAGACAAGGTGTTTGCAATGGCCATCACCACCTGAGACCAGAAGGTCTGTTCCCCACCACATACTTGCAGCTCCTGTGTGATCCCACTGTGCGATGCAGTGCGTGGGACTCTGCTCCATGGACAACTTTGTCATGCGTGGTATATTTTAGTCCACCAAAATCTCTGACTTGCTGTCTTCTTACCTGCTGGAAGCCACAATACATCCATTTGTTCCAGCTGATGCTACACACCCTCGTCTCACCTCCAAGGCTGTTACGATTTATTGTATGTTGCATGAAGGAGACATGCATGGTCATTGCAAGGCCAAGCTATTCCCCAATTAACGGCTTGGATAACATAATCAGCAGGCAGTTAGCAAGTTTTAAAATAACATTGTTTGGAAATTAACCTGCTCTTTCCAGGCCCCAAGGTGTGCTGACCCTCGTTTTGCTCGTGTTGGTAGGTGTCCCGAGTGGTAACGGCGTGTGTACATGAGTGGAATGTGAAATTTATAGAGCACCAGAGTGTTTAACAAGGGAGTTGCCTCAGGGTACAATTACCGTGAGCTGGTAAGCTCTGGATCTGGATGGAGACTTGTCTGTGGTTACCATGTCATCAGACTCCAGGTGAAGGTTTTAGACCTTGTACTGGGTCTGTGGAGTTGAAGAGACTCTCGGATGCAACTTAACCCCCCTGCAGTAGGGTCTCAGTTGAGTTCTGCCTCCATCCCAGGAGCTGAAAAGGTGTTTGGGGTCTGCCTGCTCCTCTTGGGACTGCAGGTGCATGGCTTTGTGTCCCACTATCCCAGAGGACTGCTCGGCTCCTGCTGCCACCCGGGATGGGGCAGCACCGTGGGGCACTTGGGCTCCTCACTCACTGCACCCCAAGCCAGTCCTGTGCTGACCTGCTGCAGCTCTTTCCTTTGGGGGTCAGGATCAGAAAGGCCATCAGGCTGTGTGGTTTGGGGCAGTTCCAGTGCTTTATGAGTCCATGGGCGATTCCTTGGTGCTTTCACATCATTGCATGCTCTGAGCCGCGGTGCCTGGAAGGACGATACTCCAGCTGTGCTGAAATCCCACAAAGCCCTGACACTGCCTTGCTGCGTGATGCCCTCAGGTGCCCGTGTTTGCGGTGGGCAGGAGACATCCCAGCTTTTCCAGACCATCCACCCTCAGAAGGGCTCTGTCCTGCAGTGCCAGGCTCCTTGGAGCATCAGGGAGCAGAGATGTGAGGGTCAGGGCTTTGGCACCGCTGGCGTCAGCAGGGTCTGGTCAGGGTTGCAGAGCAGGGGCTCTGAAGGGCTGAGGAAGCCCCAGTCGTACTTAGTAGCACAAATCTCTTTGCACATCTGTCATATGTGATGTCGGGAAGTCTTCGCAGACCTCCATCAGGTTTCAGCGACACTAGACCAGGCAGCTCCCATCTGCCTGCTTGGAGAGCCCCAGGGCAGATAGGGATGCTCACCTGGGGACACCCCAGTCTTTACTTTGACACCTGAGTCCTGCTGGTAGAGCAGCTCACCACTGCTTTCAGCTGGCCCTCTGGCCAAGGTGTGATGGTGCCTATTCAGACTTGTGTGCCCTTGGATGGACTCGATGATCCGGTGGGTCTCTTCCAACCTGGTGATTCTATGACAGCACCTGGACCCATTGCAGCGCCTCTGTCTGCTGTTCTAGTGTGTGTCTGGTGGACCGCGTCACCTTGTCTCACCTCCTTGTGCCTCACGAGCAGCGGGGTTTGTGGTACAGGACAGCTTGGGGTTCCCGCGTGCATCAAGCAAGGTCTGCTTAGTGCCTCAGTTTCCTTCCGCGTGCTTATCTGAACATCAAAACCTGTCTTGGTGTGAGACAGAGCAGCACAAGCTGCCAGAGCAGCCAAGCTGACTTGTGGAGGTGAAGTACATAATGGAGTTGCCCGTTAGTAAATGCGAGAAGTGCAGGATGAGGACCACGATTAAAGTGTGTGTGAAGGGTTGGGAGATGTTTGGCTGGGCCATATGGGGAACTGTGCTCCAGAAGAGAAGAAAATATTTTCAGTTGGAAGGGACCTACAATGATCATCTGGCCCAGCTGATGGAGCAGCATTCATGCCGTGCTCATGGGCTGTGATGTCCCACGTCTTTGTCTTCGAAAGGCTGTTGGGAGTGTGATGCCAGGTGCACACTCTGGGTGTCATAGAATCATAGGATGGTTTGGGTTGGAAGGGACCTCAAAGCCCATCCAGTTCCAACATCTACCATGCACAGGGACACCTCCCACTGGATCAGGGGCTCCAAGCCTCATCCAACCTGGTCTTGGACACCTTCAGGGATGGGGCAGCCACCACTTCTCTGAGCAACCTGGGCCAGTGTCTCAAAGGCACACACAGTGTCCTCCCCTTGCACAGCAGTAATTCAAGCTTTCACCCATCACGTCCTCCCCATCCCCCACAGCAGCCTGAAGTTAATATTGGAAAAGTCAGTTAAACAGTTAATGTTTAGGTGCTGGTTATTAGGCTCTTGCACATTTCCAGCAAGGGGAGCGGGGTTGCATTTTAATGGGAAACTTTCACGCTCGGTCAAGTTGCAAAAATTTATTTGCGCAGAAGTCATTTTCTTTTAACAAGTTTTCACCCTAATTCCCTTCCCCAAAATCTGAATTTAATGGCATTTATATGGGAAATGGATTTATTAAGTTTTAATGATGCTATAACCTTGCACTTATTTAATAAGGGGGGAGCCCTGCAGGGAAGTGGCTTTGTGGTGGTGGTGGGCTGGGAGGGCTGGGTGCCAGGAGGAGCACCGACGGGATGCAGAACCCGTTTCTTTGGGCTTGATCTGAACTCAGTGTAGCCGAGAGCGGCGGTGCCAGGCTTTGCTTGGATCTCCAGGGCTGTGCAGGGTCAGTCCCAGGCTGAGCCTTGCCTCCCGCTGTCAGTTCCTCCTCTTTCTCTGTGGCTCCAGGCACGATGCGACGCTACCTGTGTCCACCCCAACTGTCCCCAAGAGGAGCAATGAAAGGAGCCTTTGGCGCTGGGGCTCTTCCCTTTGTCATCTGCTCTGTCTCATGTCCCCTTGCTGAGAGAGCTGGTGTCTATGGGGCGATGGGGACCCTGAGGACTTTGCAGTCCCCGTAGGCAACGTTGCTTGGGGGGTTGAGTGTTTGTGAGCGTGCAGAGGTTTATTTTATGATGGGAATGATCTACTGTTGATGAGCGGCCATGGAGGAGAGCAAGTGCTCACCCTCTGGTGCGTCCTTTCACAGGGAAGTCAGAAAAAGACCTTCCCAAAGGCACTTGTGGCTGGTTAACCACGGAATAGCACCTCTTATAGAATCATGGACTTGTTAAGGTTGGAAAGGACCTCCAAGATCATTAAGTCCAACCATCAGCCCAACACCACTGTGCCTGCTAAACCCTGTCGCCAAGTGCCACGTCTACAAGTCTTTTTAACTCCTCCAGGGATGGAGACTCCAGCACAGCTCTGGGCAGCCTCTGCCAGTGCTTCACCACTCTTTCTGTAAAGACATTTTTCCTAACATCCAACCTAAAACTTCCCTGATACAACCTGAGGCCGTTTCCTCTCATCCTGTTGCTTATTACTTAGATGAGAGACCAACACCCACCTCACTACGACTTCCTCGTAGGCAGTTTTGGAGAGCGACTAGGTCTCTCCTCTTCTCCAGGCTGAAGAGTCCCTTGGAGCAGGTGGTGGGATGTCCCTCGACAGCGGGATGCGCGGCGCCACCGGCTCCCGCCTTTGCACCCACCGGAGCCCCGCGCGCCGGCTTCGGGGCGGGCTGGGAGAGTGACCCTGCGGGGAGCAGCCCAGGAGGAGGGGGCCTCTCCCTGGCCCCCAGCCCCTATTAAAATGTTAGACACAGACCTCCGAGTCAAAAGGCAGGGCGACAGACGGCCCTTTCACAGGGCCTGCTGCTCCCCACAAAAGAGGGGTTTCCAGGGGAGGGGGCAGGAATGCAGGCAGCGGCCGGAGGGCAGAGCCGCCACCATTGTCCCCACTCCCTCTGCGAGGGCGTCATGTTGACACAGGGATTTCTGCCGGCAAAAGGTGTCGGAGGCAGAGTCTTTCCTCCCTCTCTCACCGTTTCCTTGGTTAAACTCCGCAGCAGCAGAAATCCCGGGATATGGATTCCCCATGCTCGGAGGTGCTGTGCATCCCTCAGGCTGGTTTCCAAGGGGTGAGGCTTTTGTCGCTAATAACTATTTTTGGGCAGTTAATAGAATCATAGAATAACCAGATTGGAAGAGACCCACCGGATCATCAAGTCCAACCATTCCCATCAATCACTAACCCATGTCCCTCAGCGCCTCGTCCACCTGTCCCTTAAACCCCTCCAGGGAAGGGGACTCAACCCCCTCCCTGGGCAGCCTCTGCCAGTGCCCAATGACACTTTCTGTGATAAATTTTTCCCTAATGCCCAGCCTGAACCTCCCCTGGCGGACCAGCACCTTCCTGGCTGCGAGGTTGGAAGGGTTGGATCCATCGCTGTTGGATCGTCGCCCTCTTTTCCTGCTCACCGAAACGGCTCCGTCGTGGATCACTTTGGCTTTTGGTGGAGTTTGTGCTCCAGGGGCACCCGTGTGCTCTGCAAAACCCCCCTCTCCTCCTGTTTATAAATATCGGAGCTAAATATAGCTTGTTTAAAGTCTTGGTAGCTGTTCAGATCCTAATCTTGGGGTTTATGTTCAGGATTAGAAAAGTGGGGTCACGCGTGTCCCGTGTGGGAGTTTTCCATATTAGGCTCTCGGGCAGCGCTGTGTTTAGCCAGAGCTTGGTTTGAAGGGGGAGAGGAGAAAAAAATAAGAGTTCCTCATGGCTTAGCAGGATGGTGATACCAGAGCTCCTGGGAGCAAGAATTCGCCCTGCAAAGGCAGGAGGATGGGGAGCACTGTGTTTAGAGTCACTGAAAATGGGTATTTACCCCAAAATGGGAGAGTGACCTTGGGTGCCAGCAGTGCTGGTGAGTGGTCTAGGACGTGGAAATTCCTCATCTGCCCCAAACAGTGACTTTTCCTTCTGCTGGCTTAAAGAATGAAGTATTTTGAAAGCAAAAAAAACCCCGTTTACAATTGAAAAATCCAAATGGGGATCAGTTGTGGGTACTCTCGAATGCTACAGCTGCCCCTAAGAGGAAAAGAAGAGCCAGGTACCTAATGGTGTCAAACAGGGGCACCAGTCACCGGGGTGGGTCCAGGGACTGGGATGGGCAGTGGGACCATTAGTCAGGCTTTGCCCGGCGTGTGTTCCCTGGGGATCGTCTGCTGGAGGCGTTTCCTTCATGGTCACCCCATAAACGGGCTCCTCCAAGAGAAGGAGCAGGGAGCGGGATGTGCGGGGAGAGCGCAGGTCAACCCACTCCGTTAAACAATGGGGTCGTGCGGAGGATATAAAAACCTGAGGGAGACACAAAAATATTTCATAGCAGCCATTGTTGAGGGTGGGAGTGAGGCGAGTTTTGTCTTGGTCTCTTCCTTCAACATCTTTCATGTTTATTGTGAATGAAGCTCCATTGAAAAGCAGCTCCTTCCCAGGTAGCCGGTTACCACCCGGGAATAGCCTGGCTGCTTTGCTTAGTAATGGGATTATATTGTTTTTCTGTACAATGGGGAGCTCTGATTCCCAAACTGTCCTGACTAATGTCTGCTTAAGAAACAAAGCCATTTTTTTTCTCTCTCCCCTCCACGCTGGTAGGAGGAACCGGGCTCTAGCAGGTTTTTTCCCCACTCCCATCGGTGAGTATATCCAGCTTTGGGAATTCCTTTAGTTTCTCTTCAGATGAAAGTCTGGGTCTTTAAATCTCAATTAGATGGCTTGGGCTAGGTCAAAAATGAAATGGAACAGAAAAAAACACATCAAAGACTTTGCATCGCAGTTTGCTTTCTTTAATTAAACAAGACTGGAGACCTGCTTTTGCTTTATTAACCTAATGTCACTCGCAGTAACCTGCTGCTTTTCAACCACCATCCCTGGGTGAAACACTTTTCTTTTTCCCAGGCTGGTGTCTCAGAGTGTTTAATAAAGCAGGGCCTGGATGGGACTTCATGAAAAAAACCACCAGTTTGGTCTAGCGCTAGATTTTGGTGTTGGGAGCTGTGTCGTGGCTGCGGGAGGTGTTTGTTAGACCGTGCTGGACCTGCGAGAGCGTGTTGGGCTGGTGGGAGCTTTGGGGCAATGGGAGGACAGAAAGCTCTGCCTTCTCTCTTTGGAGCCCTTGTGAAGTCCTTGATTTCTATTCCTCATCTCCCTGCATCCGTCTTCCTTCTGTCAGCTCCAGGGGTGCCGCACCAACCTGAGCAGGGTGGTGATGCCAGGGGAGGAGCTGAGCAGGAGATGGGACCAGGGCTCAGGGTGCCACGCTCTGCTTTCCCAGCAGGACTCTTTTCCAGACCTGTCTGACTTCCCCAGGCTCCAGATCATAGAATCATAGAATCACCAGGTTGGAAAAGACCCACCAGATCATCGAGTCCAACCATTCCTATCAAGATCACGCCCCTCTGCTCAGTGAGGTGTTTCTGAGGCACGCTGGCACTGCTCAGAAGCCATCCCATACAGTCGTGCACGCCTGCGGTCCCTGATAATGCACAGGAGGAGCTGATAGGGAAGCAGCAGAATAAGATGGAATAGGAAGCAGATCTTTTCTCTCAGTGACATGGAAATACATCCTCAAGCACCATCCCACTCTCTGGTCAGATTGGAGCTGGGGAAGAGCAGCGTCCCCAAGGCTGGCACCAAGCAAACGTGTCTTAGGGGGAAGGGTGTGACTTCAGGAGAAAGCTGGGGTGTTGCTTCCAGGCTGTGCCAGGTGGGAAGCCACTGGCACAACTGGAAAAGTGACTCTAGTGCATGGATGCCTGATGGAAAGCAAGCGTAACGCCCCAAGTCTGCAGCTGCTGGGAGGGCTGTGCAGGAAGGAGGTGTGGGAGCAGGCAGTTGTGGTTCCCCTTCGTTAGCCTGAGGATGACGGTTATCCCAAGAGGTGTGGGGACGATCGAGTAGGGTTGTGCCACTGCCCTGCAGCTGGGAGCAGCGTGTGGTGGCTGTGGTCCTGCGTGCAGCTAAGGGAGGCTCTCCTGCTGGTTATTTCTCCTTCCCTCGGCTGTTGCCAGCAAACATGTGGAATGCGAGTGTTCTGCTCCCATTTGGCCACTGGTTTCACTCCGCAGGGTCCGGACCACGCTGGCGCGGGTCAAACGGTGCGCTTGGTGGTGCAGAGGGCTCTGTGGGCGTGGTGGTCCCTGCACCACGCAAGCTCACGGTCGGGGTTTCTGAACCATCTCTGCGCTGAGGTGGCTCTGCCAGGGGCTCAGGGGCACGGGGACAGCAGCTCGTGGAGCAGAGAGCAGCTTGTGCTCTAGCCCAGCCTGCCCCAGGGGAGGGTGCCAGGGTAGGGGCTGTTCCCCTTGGCATCCCTGCCTTGGTTTGCTGCTACCCCGGAGGCAGCGGGCACTCTCCTGGCCCCGTTGGTCTCAAGTGTCCCCAAAATAGGGCTTAAGTAAAGAGCAGAGCCTCCCCTCGTCAGCTTTCCCACGGTGCTCGTACCTTGGGGAAAACAACCGCGGCCGGTTATGCTTCCAGCAGATGGGGGTGAGGAAGAGGTTATGTGATAGCAGCGCAGATAAGAGGCAGCCTGGACACGGGGCTGGCGGCTGGGATGGGGCTCCCCGCCAGCCCCCCTGTCCCATCCCACAGCGAGGGGCTGCTCTCCGGACCCCTCCCTGCGCAAGGTGGGGGTGTCCTTCAGCTCACATCTGGGTTTCATTTTTCAGCTGAAAGAGGAGAGATTGAGATGAGACGTTAGGAGGAAATGTTTCCCGGTGAGGGTGGGGAGGCCCTGGCCCAGGTTGCCTGGAGAAGCCGTGGCTGCCCCATCCCTGGAGGGATTCAGGGCCAGGTTGGATGGAGCTTGGAGCCCCTGATCCAGGAGGAGGTGTCCCTGCCTGTGGCAGGGTTTGGAACTAGATGGGCTTTGAGGTCCCTTCCAACCCAAACCATTCTATGATTAATTTCACTTCTTGGTTTATTTTGTGCATTTTAAGCCCAAGGTGGCTTTTACCTCCAGCCCTGCCATGGTCTCAGCCCTTGGAGGGATGCCCCGAGGAGAGCCACACTCGCAGAGCCGCTGCTGAGCCCCCTGCATCCAGAGCATCCCACACACCCCCAGCCCCTCTTAAACACCTCCCGGCCCCCAGGTTGTGTTTGCGCAGGGCTGACGTATCCCGAGTTTGAACAAAGCCCCGCGCTGCCGTGCGGGAGCTGAGCTGTGCCGTGCCGGGGTGGGCTGCGGGAGCGCCTGCGTGTCATCTGTGCCGGCCGTGGCAGATGGCAGCTTAGCGCGGAAAGGAAAACAGCAAAACTCTTGAATTAGTCTTGGGTCAGAGGTCACGGAAACATCTGCCTCGGGATGCTTTCAGTGCCCGCATTGCTGCGGAGGGGACAAAACCTGTTGCTGGTAGGTTGGACAAAAAGCCTCACGCGCTGCAAGTGGGGAGAGAGCAAACAAAGGGCAGTGTGCGCAGATCCGCACACGTGGAGAACCTGGGATGGCATCCCAGCTCTTCCAGGACTGTTCGTACGTGCTGGAAGATGGGATATGTAATACCAAGCTGGGGCAGCAGCGCTTGGTGGTTCTCTGATGTTTCTGCAGCTCATTCATGCTTTTGATTCCATGATCTGCCGAGCTTCTCTGGAGCCTCACTAGAATAACTGCAGCGCTGGGTGCTCGTTTGTGGCTTGTTAAGGATGTGCAGCAGACACAACAAATGCACGTGCCCACGCTGAGCAGATCCAGATCTGGCCTGGGCTCAGCGCTGGGAGCAGGGTGGGAATCTGGGGCCGCTGTTCCCATTCCCAGGCCATCTCCTGGGACTCTCTGTCTGACCTTGGACGAGGCCTTCTCCGTCACCCTTCGCATCGCTCATGAATCTTGCTGGAGATTTATGGGTTGGGAGCACAGCGCATTATTCATTGCGCCTCCTCGCTCACCAGCAGTTTGCACTCTGGGCGCTCGCTCGGGGCCAGGGTGGAGGGGGAAGGCGCGTCGCAGCCCGGTGTCGTGGGAATCCAGCCCCCAGCCTCTGCCTGACCCCCCAAAACAAAATCCCACTGGCATGGACCAGAGCCCCAGACGCTCAGAGGGTGTAAATCACACCTGCAAGGAGCACACGCAGCATCTCCATCTGCAGGGATGGGGACCAGCTGTTGCATCTCTGTCCCCTGTCCTGCCTGATGCTTCAGTGACGCTCCCAGCCCCTGACTTAGGTCGTGTAGAATATCTCAGAAGTGAAGAGAGCGGTGAGACCATCAGTGGGGATGTTGTGCATTGGGGCGGGGCTCGGTTGTCACCAGATTTGGGATGCCATCGCCTGCTGGTGCCATCCAAAACCTCAGAGTGAGTCTTGGCTGGAGTGTTTGGTGCCTCTTCAGCGTGAGAGAGACTCTACTGAGTCAATGGAAACATTTCTTAGCTGGGAGAAACGTTTCTCAGGGGAGCAAGAGACACTGGTATTTTTAGCCTAGGTCAGGAACAGGGCACGCGGGAGCGCAGCCACGCTGGCCTCTCCAGGGATTTCATGGAGGATCCGCAATCCCAGGCATCTCAGACACCTTTCAATGCCCCAAAGCTGGTTTCTAATGGACCTTCTGAGCTGTTTTGATCCCAGAGCACCTGCCCTGTCCTCTGCCAGCACATATATTTGTAATTAAAGCCTAGCTTTAATGTCTCTTATGCTAATATCCATAAGCTACTTGGGGTTTGGTTTGGGTAAGCTTTGCTTGGGAAATGCCAAAGGAAAAACCACAGGGTGATCTTCACCTGGCTGAGCCCGCAGGAACATTGCATCCTCCACGTCTGCTCTCTTGGGAGCCCTGATGCCATTACCCAGTGGTATTTTTCTTCCAGAAAATTAAGCTTTGCTCCCTGGGCTGAACTTCAGGAGTGGTTTTTAGCTGCTGGAGAAGTAGGTGGATGTATGATGAGGTTGCGGCACAACTGGGAGCTGAACCTGGCTTTGCTGAATCCAGCCTTTCCAGACCTAGGAGAGCTGAAAAATAACTACATCATGGGGTGGCCTTGTTCTTCACCTGTGTTTTGATCTCTTGCTTTGCATGGAGGTTTGTCTCCAGGCTTTCCTCTGCAGCCAGGACTCTAAAGCAGCTGTGGTTGTCGGGCTTTTAAATGCAGCTTGAGAGGCTCTAGCTGTGAGCGAGCTCCAGGACTTGTGCAGGGAGGAAACCGCAAAATTCATCTCCTGGCTTTGGTCTGAAGCTTTGCTTTAGAGTTGCAGTGGCAAACGTGGACGGGAGGAGCGTTTAGAGACGATGCAGGATCAGTGTTGAAGCTGCCTGTGGGCACATCCCAGGTGCTGCTGTGTGTGAGCAGAGGAGCGGTTGGTGTCCTTGTTTCACGCTCTTGCTAGGCAGCAATATCCCTGCTGTCAGGGACCTCTAGTTTTGGAACCTTGAAAAGCAACTGAGATGACTGTGAGAGGAGTTCGAGGGGGCTCCCTGCGCCAGGAGCAGGTGCGATGGCTACGTGAGGGTTGTCCTCGTCCCTGCGGTGGCTGGGGATGTCATTTGGGAATCATCAGGTGTTTGCCATGGGTCTGTGCTGCGCAGCAATGCTCGTGCCTCTCTGGGTTATAGCAGGGGCAATACTGGATTTTAAGGGTGCACGTGTTGCTTTTTTTCTGAGCCGTTGCTTCGCCTGCATTTCTCAGCGGCTGGAAATACGCGTCTCGCAGGGAGAAGCGCGACACACAAGCTGCTCGTGCCTGCTGGTGCCCATCGCTCAGCTCAGCCCCTTCTGGCTGGAGCAGACCTGTGCCAAGCCCTTTCCTGGCATCTGCCACGCCCTCCACTTGCTTTCTTGAGCTGATCGCGTCCATAAACCAGCTCTTCAAACAAACAAATAGAAAGCCATTAAAAAAAAAAAAATTGCAAACTCTATGAAACTTGAGGGATTTCCTGAAGCACAAGCCTGGAAAGCACCCAGGCAGCCCAGCTGGGCGCGGGGCATCCCCCAGCCCAGGCGCTGCCCGCGGCCCCAAGTCCCTTGTGCCTCCAGGCAGGGGCTCCCCTGCCCCTCAGGGAAGTTCCTCTGATCACTAATTAACCTGCTGGCTAATAACCATGCCTAGGCTCTGTTCTGGCTTCCCATCCATGAGCTCAAACCACCTCTTGCCTGCACTTAAACGAGAAATGGCCCGAAAACTAATTGGGTGGGAGGGTTTTTGGCTCTGCAGCCTTCGCCGTGGCCTCGTTTAAGCCCTGTGGCATGGGAACCACAATCCCAGCGGCCACTCGGCTCAGCCTGGGATGCAGAGCATCTCATCCAAGTCCCGATTGCCCATGGCAGCACCACTCCTTGGCTTCATTTAAACTCCATGGCATGGGAACCGCAATCCCAGTGATCACCCCAGTGGCTACCCAGCTCAGCCTGGGATGCAGCGCATCACCTCCAAGTCCCAGCTGCCCACAGCAGCACCGCTCCTTGGCTTCTTTTAAACTCCATGGCTTCATTTAAACTCCATGGCATGGGAACCGCGATCCCAGTGATCACCCCAGTGGCCACCCAGCTCAGCCTGGGATGCAGAGCATCACCTCCAAGTCCCAGTTGCCCATGGCAGCACCACTCCTTGGCTTCATTTAAACTCCATGGCATGGGAACCCCAATCCCAGTGCTCGCCTCAGCAGCCACCCAGCTTATCCTGGGATGCAGAGCATCACCTCCTGGTCCCAGCAGCCTGTGGTGCCACGAGCTAAAGCCTGTGCCATGGTGATTCCCGCGCACTCAGCCTTTCCCGCGCTCCTCCCAGAGCTCTTTGTCCAGCATCGATTTTGTTGGTTTTCTTATTCCTCTTTGGATTGGGGTTTTTTTTTTCCGCCTTTTTCTCCCATTGGAGGCTCTCGTGACGCTTCCCTGTCCTCCAGCCTCCGCGAGAGCCGGGAGGATTGTTTTAAGAAAAAAAGCGTGTGTGGTGCGGGGAGGCGAGGGAGAGCGATGCTCTTAACAGATGACTGCACACTTGTACGGTTTGCCGGCGGCGTGCCTGCGCCGGCCGCCCAGCCCCGCACAAAGGCCCCTCTGAGGCGGCCGTGGCCCCAGCCCCTCGCATCCCCCCGCGCGGGGCTGCGGCGCAGCCACCCAGAAGCGCCGTCGCCCCACGGCCGTGGCGCCCTAGGCTTAGAGCCACCGGCGAGCCAGGCATCGGGCGCGGGCGCCGGCAGCTGCTCTGCCTCATTAGGATGCACACCTGCTCCCCGCCGCCCTTTGTGTGCCGAGCAGATGCCCTGATTTATTATTATACACATTTTCTTTTTCATTTGGCCTGGATAATGCCGTCTCATTAACTCAAAATGTCTCCGAATCCTGACAAATTCTCACACAATCCCCAACAATGAAATCAAAATTGGGTTAAAAAAAAAAAAAAAAAAAGAAAAAAAAAGTAGGGGAAGAGGAGAGGGGGCTGCCAGCACAGCGCAGCAAAGGATGGCAGCTCCAGGCTGGAGCCAGCAGAGCGGGGGGGTTTGCTGCCTGTGCTTCACTGGAGGAGCCCCCACATTCTTGATTTGGGAGTTGCAGGCTGGTGGGCCTTGTGAGTGGGTGCTTGGCTCTGTAGCCACGCTCAGGGATGCTAGAGGTTCATGCATGATGCTCAAGGAAGCTGGAGGTTCATGCATGATGCTCAGGGAAGCTGGAGGTTCATGCATGGTGCTCAGGGATGCTAGAGGTTCATGCATGATGCTCAAGGAAGCTGGAGGTTCATGCATGATGCTCAGGGAAGCTGGAGGTTCATGCATGTTGCTCAGGGATGCTAGAGGTTCATGCATGATGCTCAAGGAAGCTGGAGGTTCATGCATGATGCTCAGAGATGCTGGAGGTCCGTGTATGATGCTCAGGGATGCTCAAGGTCCACACAAGGTGCTCAGGGACACTGGGGGTCCATGCATGATGCTCAGGGATGCTAGAGGTCTGTATATGAGGCTTAGGGATGCAGGGACCCCCCCAGCTACAGCAGCGATGGCTGCAGCACATGGTGAGTGCCTTGAGCCCCAGCCTGCTCAAGCACAGCAGGGAGCACGGTCCCCAAGTGCCCAGGCACTGTTGTCTTCCCTGGGCATCACCTCCTGCAGTGGTTCTCTTGTTCCAAGCTCTTGGCGATGCGTGTGAGCACCCCCAGGTTTATTTCTGCTCCCGAGGCCTTTGAGAGCAGCAGGCAGCCCAGCGTGAGCTGACTGTGGTGCGCCCGGCTCTGCAGCGGTGGCATCGCCATCACGGTGTGGGACAGCAGCGTGCTGGCGTCGCCTCACTCCTCCCATGCCCTGCTCGCGACAGCTGCTCAATGCAGCCCAGCCAGGGCAGAAAATCCCCCTCTAGAAGCAGTGAAATGTGAGCAGAGCTGGTTGGGAACAAAGCACACAGCATCTCGTATAGCAGGAGCTGCTGCACGGCAGGGTTTGTGCTGAAGGCCCCGTAGTCTCAGGATCTTCAGTGGATGTTGGGTGCTCTTGATCCCTCCGTGCACCTTTGCTCTATCCTTGCATTCCTGGGGGGCAGCTCCTGCCTTGGCAGAGTCCTTTGCCGCGTCCTCACCAGGATTTGCCCTCGTACCGTGTCCCCCTGACCTGCCCTGCTCCTGTGGCAGGCAGTTGCTCCAGTCCTGTCGGCCAACGGTGACAGATGGTTGAGCCGGTGGCCGCATCAGGGGGCCCTTTTCTCAGGGCCCCCATGCAGAGGGACGCGGCGGCCGGGGCCGCTCATCCCTCCTTGCGCAGGGTTTGTCTTTGGGGAGGATCTCAACCGGTGATGAGGAGCAGGACTCTGTCACGCTTGCTACCACAGCACTGTTTGATCGTGTTTGAGTGATTTCTTAGGATGAAAATGGCCCTGGTGGAGCAGGGAGGGGCTCAGGTCTATCCCTGTGCGGATCAGCCCTGGAGGTCACTGTGTGGTTTCCTTTCCCTTGGGATCTGTGGGTGCCCTGGATTCGATGCGGGTCTGGAGCGCCCCTCCAGCTCCACCACATCCCTTCTTGTGCCTTGGTTTCCTCTTCGATAAGGGGTGGGGGGAAACAAGAAAAAGGCCCGTGTTGTGATGAGAAGCAGGAGTCAGCGCTGGAGGCTGCGGTTTTGCAAGTCAGTGCAGGCTCTTCACCTGGGGACGCCTTTGTTCCCAACTCCTCTTTTCATCCTCCTCTTCTCAGCCCAACGCGGCCAGGGCAGAGCCTTGCAATTGCCAAACCTGCCGTGCCGGGATGCGCTGCGGGGTCGGACTTGGGGGGGGGGGGCATTCCTGGGGCCTGTTTCTGGGGTGCCCAGGTGCCCCTCGGGGCGATCCCCCTGATGGCATCTCTCGCTCCT
This sequence comes from Clamator glandarius, assembly GCA_033459285.1. Lineage (NCBI taxonomy): Eukaryota > Metazoa > Chordata > Aves > Cuculiformes > Cuculidae > Clamator > Clamator glandarius. Next base: position 4,443,136 of record JAUNZM010000104.1, read on the forward strand.
GGCAGGTGTAGCAGCGCCTACGTGGGCGAGCGGTGCCAGCTGCCCAACCCCTGCTTGAGCTCCCCCTGCAAGAACGCCGGCACCTGCATCCCGGCTGTGCGCGGCAGCACCGTAGACTACACCTGCGCCTGCCGCCTGGGCTTCACCGACGAGCTCTGCCTGACGCCCCGCAACAACGTCTGCCTCAGCAACCCCTGCCGCAACGGGGGCACCTGCGAGCTGCTGACGCTCAGCGAGTACAAATGCCGCTGCCCGCCGGGGTGGTCAGGTGAGGCGATGCCACCGAGCCGCGCAGGGACATGGGGAGAGGGGCAGCCTGCTCCTGGAAAAACCCTATAGATGGAGAAGGGTTCTGATTTCAGGTGCTGGGGGAAAGGAGTGAGGTCTGGAAATGGGAGCTTGGGAGGGTATGGGGGGAATTAGTGAACACAGCCCCAAAGCCCAGCACCCCGGCGCAAAGATCGCTCCCACCGAGTGCCCGAGCTGTGATTTGCATCCTCATCCTCCCTCCCTCCCTCCCCTCCCCAGGCAAAACCTGCCAGCAGGCTGACCCCTGTGCCTCCAACCCCTGTGCCAACGGGGGGAAGTGCGTCCCCTTCGATGCCCACTATGTCTGCCGCTGCACCAACGGCTTCCACGGCGCCAACTGCAAGCAGGACCTGAACGAGTGCAGCATCATCCCGTTCGTCTGCAAGAACGGCGGGACCTGCACCAACGAGGTGGGCACCTACCAGTGCACCTGCAAGCCGGCGTTCACCGGGCAGAACTGTGAGCATCCCTACGTGCCCTGCAACCCCTCGCCCTGCCAGAACGGAGGGACGTGCCGCCAGATCGGAGACACCACCTACGACTGCACATGCCTGCCAGGTAGGGGCTGCCTCCCAGCGGGGTGATGGGGAACAGGGACCCTCCTGCGGCCCCTTTGCCCTCCCTGCTTAACAAGTAATGCCTAATCTTCTTCCAAATTATGGCTCTGGGAGGGATGAAAATGAGGGGCTCTGGGCTTGCTGTGTCACGTGCGTTTGGGAAGATGTTGCCTGAAGAGGAGAGGTCATCTGGGGGCTTTTTATACTTGGTCATTCACCAAAATAGCTCTTCCAAAACAAGTGTTTCAGCAGAGGCCCCTGTGCGGATGCTCATATTTCAGAATAAGAGTGCCTTTTTCCGCTTTAGCTTAATCCACTTCCAGAATGGAATAATTAGCCCGGAGTAGCTGTTTTGGAAAGTGTCCGAGTGCAAACAGGGTTGGGGAAAGGAGACCCTCTCCGTGCTCGATGCTGCTCCCTCCGGCAAGCACCAGAGCTGAATTACCCAGCTGAACTACAGCCTCTGAAATGAAGGGCTCTGCAGGATGGGGCCCAGCAGGGGCTGTCCCAGGAGCTCAGCACCCAGTGAGGGACCTTGGCACTCCATATGCTGCAGGAAAGGCTGTGGAAGGACCCCCTGGCCCTGGCAAGCCCCCTTCTGACCCCAAGCAGGGATCTGCAGCTCAGTCAGGGCAGGGAGCAGAAGGGGTTCAATGTGGACCCAGCTCCCCGCATCCCTGCACCCACAGGAGAAATGAAACAGAGGAGTTTCCTGACAGTGGGTGCATAGCCCAGAGCCGCACTGCTGCTCGCTGCAGCCCCGCACTCAGAGCAGGCTGTGTTTGCCGGGAACAAGAACCATTTCTCAGCCGAGCCAGCCGCGCTCGCCCGCTGCAGCAGACGCGGAAGGGACGCATCCGCCCTGTCCCTTGGAAGGAAGCCGTGGGCAGCACTAAGCTGCCTGAGAAGTCTCTCGTGGGGTTACTTTGATCTCTGGTCACCCCTAGCCCTGCAGGGTTTGGGGTGGGAGGAGGGGTGAGTGACTTCTCCATTCTGCACCCTGAGCAGTGCTTGGCATTAATGTGGGGAGCGACCACCTCCCTCTGCTGCAGCTCCTGCCCCACCCCGGCTGGGGACGTGGCATCAGGGTGGGGACGGGGTCTGCTGCCCCACCATGACTAGGGATGTGGCATCAGGGTGGGGACGGGGTCTGCTGCCCCACCATGACTAGGGACGTGGCATCAGGGTGGGGACAGGGTCTCCTGCCCCACCCCAGCTGGGGACGTGGCGTCAGGGTGGGGATGGGGTCTCCTGCCCCACCATGACTAGGTACATGGCATCAGAGTGGGGACAGGGTCTCCTGCCCCACCCCGGCTGGGGACGTGGCATCAGGGTGGGGATGGGGTCTCCTGCCCCACCCCGGCTGGGGACGTGGCATCAGGGTGGGGATGGGGTCTCCTGCCCCACCCCGGTTGGGGACGTGGCATCAGGGTGGGGACGGCGTCTCCTGCCCCACCACGGCTGGGGACGTGGCATCAGGGTGGGGACGGCGTCTCCTGCCCCACCACGGCTGGGGACGTGGCATCAGGGTGGGGATGGGGTCTCCCAGCCAGCATAGGTGTACCCCCATCCTGCTGGCAGCCCAGCCTGGTCTCGGGTGAAGCTGTGAGATCCTGTGGGGCAGCATCAAGGATCTCATATTGATCTCTTGACACAGGTGCTGAGGTTCAGTCCCCTTCCCTAAGCTTTTGGCCGCAATAACTCAGGAGACTTGTTAACCATGCAAAACGCACAGGATCTCCTGCGTCCCCTCCGTGCCTGCTCACTCAGACTGGAGCAGAGCTCCTGTCCTTAGGGTTAGCGAGGTGCTGGGGCTGGCAGGGCGAGCACTGCCGGGAAGGAAGCCTTTCCTTCCAGAATGAGCCAGTGCAGCCAGGAGCTCCCAGGGGTGATGCTCTGTGGAGCAGCTCCAAGTCCTGGCCCAGCAGTGCCGCAGGGCTGGGCAGGTGGCGAGGGCAGGAGGAGTGGTGCTGGCCCTGCCCTGCTCTTCTGCTGAGAAGGCACTTTCACCCTAGCATCAGGCACGTCTTGGTGAGGGATGGCCCTGGGGGAGCATCCCTGCTGCAGGTTGAGGGGGTATCAGCGCTTTCACACCCTGCTGCGGCTTCGTGGGCTGCTTCCAGGTGATTTGCATGGTGCAGGAGCTGGTTCGTCTCCCATGGAGTGGAACGGCAGGTTCTCTGCTTGGATGGGATGGGGGAGTCCCTTGGCACCTCCGCCATCCGGCACAGCTCGCTGCAGGAGCTGCATCGGCTCTGGTGGAGGCAGGAGGGGCAGGGGGCTGGTTCTCATGATAAGAGGGTGATTGATACGCTGGTATGCAGCGCAGCAGACCTGAAACAATGTCCTCCTTTCATTCCCGGAGAGGCCTGGCTCTACCGGGTTTCTTCAAGTTAAACTAATCTCAGTTGTTTTATCATACCATCGCTGTAGAATGTAACCCTGAGTTTAAAGTAATTGCAGTACTAATTACTCATTGGGATGGTTCAAAATGAGTTAATCCTGGTATATAGGACATTGCCGGTTACTGCTGTTCAGTCTCAGCCCAGTTGCTTAAAAATGAGGCGCAAATCAACATTGTCTGCTTTGGACTTTTACCAGTAATCGTAAATAGCTGCTGGTGCTCCTCGTGTAACGAGGAAGAGGATAACATGGCTCTTTGGAGAGAGAAAAGGGAAGCAACTCAGCTGGGCTGGGGTCTGGGGTCCCACAGAGGATGAGCCTGGGCACCCAGGCCCTTCCCTGCGGAGGCGGAGGTGACGCAGCAAGCTGCTCGTGCAGGGGAGCAGCCTGGTCTGGACCTGCAGAACACCTTGAGGAGTTTGGGAGAGCTGCAGGTGCACGTCGGCACCGCGGGGAGCTGCCGTGGGCTGGTGTTGCCATTCTGACCCCGAGCGCCTGGCGGGGCTGGGAAGGTGGCTGGGTCAGGGGCTTGGGGGGTCTGAATGCAGCTCTCAACCCAAGTGGCAGTTGGAGGGGAACAGGGTGACTGAGCAGAGGCTCCAAGAAGAATCTGGCTGTTTCATTCCTGCTGCAGGGAGAGGCTGGGGGTGGCATGGTTTCCATGTGAGCCACGGTATCGAGTGGAGGCAATAACATAAACCGGAGCAGCCAGGCTCACGGCGGGAGAGGTGGGCTGGGGTTCACACAGCGCGGCGTGGGGTGGTTGGATCCCCCTCCAGGGGAAACGCTGCTCCTGAGCCTCTTCACGTGTGAAATTAAAAGCTGGTGATTCAGCACCACAAGCCCTTGTGGGAGCAGACACGATTCATCTTGGTTTGCTGTGGAGCTGGATCCTCTGCCGCTCAGGGCAAGCATCTCCAGAGCTGAGGAGCCCCACACTAGGGATGCCCCTGCCCTGCTCAGGGGGAGTTGCTACTGCTCGTCAGGCTCCAGAGGTGGTTCCCTGGCAGGTAGACGTGCACAGGAGAACCGAGACCCAGTAGAGGCAGGACAGGGCTGGGGGTGAAACCATGTGGCTGTCTTCAAAGCCAGGCTGGGAGTGCCTGGAGCATGTTCGGCACTCGATAACGAGCAACTTGCCAGTGAGGGGTTGAGGCTGTGGCTTGGCTGGTTGATCGGTTGGCATCACAGCAGATTTCTCCTCTGCACAGGGTTCACTGGCCAGAACTGTGAGGAGAACATCAATGACTGTCCAGGCAACAACTGCAAGAACGGAGGCACCTGCGTGGATGGCGTCAACACCTACAACTGCCAGTGCCCGCCTGAGTGGACAGGTAACAGAGCGGGCAGCGAGGGTGGCACAGGACGGGGCTGGGAGGATGAATCCTGCCCCAGGCGATGCCGGGGACTGGGTAGGGAGAGCCATCCAGCCTCACAGAGGTGCCCTGTCCCCTTGCAGGTCAGTACTGCACCGAGGACGTGGACGAGTGCCAGCTGATGCCCAACGCCTGCCAGAATGGGGGCACCTGCCACAACAACCACGGCAGCTACAACTGCGTCTGCGTCAACGGCTGGACGGGCGAGGACTGCAGCGAGAACATCGACGACTGTGCCATGGCCGCCTGCTTCCACGGGGCCACTTGCCACGACCGGGTGGCCTCCTTCTACTGCGAGTGCCCCCACGGCCGCACAGGTGAGGCCCTGTCCTATCGCGCCCCGTGCTCACAGTGCGGGGTGGCAGCTCCCCACATGTTCCCCGGGCTCCTAGCTGAGGTCTTGGTACCTGACGACTTGTGTTCCCCATCACCCTTGACGTGCTGCTGCTTTTTGCCGCCCAGGTTTGCTGTGCCACCTTGACGATGCCTGCATCAGCAACCCCTGCAATGAGGGCTCCAACTGTGACACCAACCCAGTCAACGGCAAAGCCATCTGCACGTGTCCTTCAGGGTACATGGGGCCAGCCTGCAACCAGGATGTGGACGAGTGCTCGCTGGGTGAGTGCTGGGGCTGAGCTCGCACGGGTGGCAGAGAAGCTGCTGAGGAAAGTGCCAGTGCCACCAGGAGTTCGCGGGAGGCCAGGAGCATGTCCTGCGAGCTGCGTTAGAATCATAGAATAGTTTAGATTGGAAAGACCTTTAAGATCAAGTCCAACCCTTACCCAACGCTGCTGAGTCCACCACTAAACCATGTGTCTAGGCACCACACCTACACGTCTTTTTAAGTACCTTCAGGGATGGTGACTCAACCACTTCCCTAAGCAGCCTGTTCCAATGCTCGACAACCCTCTCGATGAAGTAATATTTCCTAGTATCCAATCTAAACCTCCCCTGGTGCAATTTGAGGCCATTTCATAGAATAATAAATCGTTAAAGTTGGAAAAGGCTTCTAAGATCATACAGTCCAGCTGTCGCCCAACAACTTCCTCTCATCCTATCGCTTGGGAGAAGAGACGGACACCTATGTCGCTACAGCCTCCTTTCAGGTAGTTTTAGAGAGTGACTTGTGTGTTGCAGGAGCCAACCCTTGCGAGCACGCCGGGAAATGCATCAACACCCAGGGGTCCTTCCAGTGCCAGTGCCTACAGGGCTACTCAGGCCCTCGCTGCGAGATGGACGTCAACGAGTGCCTCTCCAACCCCTGCCAGAACGATGCCACGTGCCTGGACCAGATTGGGGAGTTCCAGTGCATCTGCATGCCCGGTGAGCGGGGAGCCCTGCAGACTCCTGTGTCGGTGCTGGATGTGGGTGGTAGGAGGGCTCCGGGTGCCCTGAGCTTCAGCTCAGTGTCGGTTTGGATGAGGAGCCAGGGGAGTTGTGTGTGCCTGGGAACAGAAATGAAAAGAAAGAGCTTGGTAACGATTGCACAGTCTCCCACAGCCATGAGGAGACAGGAGGTGAGAGCTGGGCACCATCAGCCCCGCTCTGGATGACTCCTTTTGCTGACCTTCGTGGCTAGGATCAAGCCAAGGGCAGGGAGATATGGGGTGGGCAACCACGGAACACTTTGCGCGTCAGGTCCCACCTCCTGTAGCACAGCTCCTGAGCTGCTTTTGTAAAGACGAGGGGGCCAAATGTGCCCTGGTGTAACCTGCCCATCCTGCTGTTCCCGTGCCGGGCTGCTGACCGTGTGCTGGGTCTCTCCCCAGGTTACGAAGGGATTTACTGCGAGATCAACACGGACGAGTGCGCCAGCAGCCCGTGCCTGCACAACGGCAACTGCCTCGACAAGATCAACGAGTTCCACTGCGAGTGCCCTACTGGTACGCGGCGTCCGTCCCGTTGCGTCCCACTGCCACCACGGTGGAAACAAAGCTGTGATGCACCCCAGCTCGAGCCAGGGAGGAGATGAAAATGGGCTCCTTGAAGATTGGAGCCCCACAAAATGGGGAGAGGGGGCTGAGCACCTCTTGCTGCTTTTTGATGGGAGGTTCCCCCATTCATAGAATCACCAGGTTGGAAAAGACCCACCGGATCATCAAGTCCAACCATTGCAGTGAGGGGCTGAGCCAATGCAGGCGATGCTGCTCGGGGTCCAGCAGCCCATGGGAGAGGGGAAGGAGGATTAAACCCCACGGCTTTGCACTTGAAAAGGCCCCTCTTTGGGAAGGAGGGCTGGGGGCTAGGGGGGCCGCACCAGCAGCTTTGAATGCGGTGTCAAAGTCACGGGGTGGAGCGGAGAATGGGGAGACGGTTAATCTGTGAAAGGAGGTTTTGAAGTTCAGAGACTTTGCTCCTCTAGAGATGTAAATAAGATGCTCTCAATGGCTGGTCGCAGTCCCGCATTCAGGGCCCCCAGCAGCCATCCCCATGGAAACCCTGCGCCCGGCCGGGATGTGTGGGGGCTGGCGGGGCTGAGGAGGGGGAGAGGCTGGTGGGTCCGACCGCTGCACAGGGACAGACGTGACTTCTCCCTTCGTTCCAGGCTTCAACGGGCACCTGTGCCAGTTCGACATCGACGAGTGCGCCAGCACCCCCTGCAAGAACGGCGCCAAGTGCGTGGACGGCCCCAACACCTACAGCTGCGAGTGCACCGAAGGTGAGGGATCCCGCTTGGCTTGGCAGGACGAAGCCACCTTCTGCCTCGTGCTGTGCCGTAAAACCACATCACCAAATTATTAACGAGTGCCCACGTTCCCAAGCACCCATCCCTGAACTCCCAAGCAGCAGCATCGGTCCTTGCTGCCGCGACTCCCATGTGCGGGATTGTCCCTTTCGCAGGCGGAGCGAGATGAGCTTCGCTGCCCATCAGCCATGGATCTGGGCGTAACAAACCTAGCGTTCATTAGGTGTGGCCCCGCAGCAGCCGTCCCGCCGCGCTCCTTGCCGCAGCGGCAGGCGGCAGCGAGGGGGACAGCAGGAAGGTTGGAATAAAGCTGCCTCTATGGGGACGCAAGGTGCGGGGCTGCAAGGGCTCGCCGACCGAAACCCAAGGAGTGGTTGCACAAAATGATGACTTGAGCCCTGGTGGCAAACAGTGGCCCTTTTGTGGAGCAGCTCCCGCCAGAAATCTTCCAGCTGAATGGCCTCTAATTAGTGTCTTGCTAATGCCAAGCCCCGATGAAAAGCTGCTATGTGGGCTTGGCGGGGTCTAGTCAAAGCTGTACTTTGTCCTCGGCTCTCCACCCCCAGCTCGGTAGGGAGGGAGCCGGCCGGGAGAATAGGGTCTGCCGAGGGGGGTTATTATTCGGGGTGCCTGCGGCTGGCCCCCCCTGCACGCTCCAGGACGAGCCGCAGGCGAGCGCGGGGCCCCCGCTCCTCAGCCGAGCTGCCTTAATGCGGGTCATTGTGCACCCCAGAACAAAGCCTGCAAGCTGGGGTCTGACTGGCCCCACCAGTAGAGTGCCGGGGTGCTCCCCAGCTCCCCGGGGTCCCGGGGCTCCAGGTGGGGTGTGTGGGCAGGTCACGTCACCCTAGTGCACTGCTCCACTCCTGGCTGTGATGGCAAGGAGTGGCCCCCAACCCAACTCTGCATCTCCCAGCATCATCGCACGTCCCCCATACTAACCCTGCATTTCCCATCATCACCCCATGTCCCTCATCCTCATCCTGCGCCTCCCACCATCATCCCATGTCCCCCATCCTGATCCTGCGTCTCCCATCATCACCCCGTGTCCCCTCCACTGGTGGCAGGTTTCTCGGGCACTCACTGCGAGATCGACATCAATGAGTGCGACCCCGACCCGTGCCATTACGGGACCTGCAAGGACAGCATCGCCTCCTTCACCTGCTTCTGCCAGCCTGGCTACACAGGTCATCGCTGCGACATCAACATCAACGAGTGCCAAAGCCAGCCCTGCAAAAACGGAGGGACCTGCCAGGACAGGAACAACGCCTACAACTGCCTCTGCCTCAAAGGGACCACGGGTGAGCAGAAGGGAACCCTGGGGGGCTCTGTGGGTCCCATCCCTGTCCCCAAATTGTCCCTGGGACACCACCAGCAGCCACCGTGGTGCTGGGACCAGCCTGGGGCATCCTTGGTGAGGGCGAGTTCTTCCTAATTGGTGCCCAGCACTCTCGGGAACTGCGCCCCAGCCAGGAGCTGGGGTGTTGCCTGTGGTGAAGTCACTTTGTTGTGGAGCGGCAGCAACAATCGCTGCCAACGGGCTTCATTTTGCCTCGTCAGTGGGGCTGGGGACTCTCTAACAGCACCGTTCTCCTCCTCAGGACCCAACTGCGAGATCAACCTAGATGACTGTGCCAGCAACCCCTGCGACTACGGCAAGTGCATTGACAAGATCAACAGCTACGAGTGCACCTGCGAGCCAGGGTACACAGGTGAGAGCAGGGCACGGCAGCCACCGCAGCACCCTGGGGACGTGGTCCACATCCAGCCTCATGCCAGGGAGCCCTGGCATGTCCCCTGTGCCCAAGAAGGTGTGAGGATGCCTGCAGCTGGCGGTGCCCCGTGCAGCTGTGGGGAGGGTGCGGCATGGTGGGAAGATGCTGCTATCCTATCCAGCTCGCCGGAGGCTTTACACCCTCCGGTGCTCCTGCTTTTTCAGAAGGGTGACCCCGGCGCAGGCCTAAATCAAAGGGGTGTCTGGTGCTGCAAATTCGACTCCCGCTGCGCCCACTCCCATGGGTATCAGGTTGCCGCCTTGTCCGACTGGTTTGTTTGATCGCGGAGGGCTTTGATGGGAACAGCCCCCGCCTCTCCCCACTCCCACAGCCCCTTGTCCTCCTGCTTGCCAGGAGCCACAATAAAGCTGGCTTTGTCAGCCATGGCAGGTAGGGTTACAGGCTGAAACCAGCTCCCTTCCTTATTCCCTCCTGGACCAAACGAGACCATGCACGGCCTCTTCCCAATCACATTTAATTAAGGCAGGGGTGTGATGTCACCCTACCCAGAGAGCAGCCCGCTCACACGTGTGCCTGGAGCCTCTGGCAATCATTCCCGAGTGGCTAGAGGTGGGACGTGCCCAAGTGGGTGCCCCACGGGAGGCAGCGTGCACCCAATGTGCCATGGAATAACACTTCTTCACCCCCTCATCCTCCTTTTCCCAGGGCGCATGTGCAACATCAACATCGATGAGTGTGCCAGCAACCCCTGCCACAACGGGGGCACGTGCAAGGATGGCATCAACGGCTTCACCTGCCTCTGCCCCGAGGGCTTCCACGACCCCAAGTGCCTGTCCGAAGTGAACGAGTGCAACAGCAACCCTTGCATCCATGGGAAGTGCCACGACGGGCTGAACGGGTAGGTTGGAGGACGTGGGGGCTGCTGGGACCCGAGAACACTTGGCAAAGTCAGGTTTAGAGGCAGGACGAAGCAGCCATCCCCTGTACCGGTGCTTTTCCACGCTCCGTGCCCATGTCAGGAGACGTTTCCCTTCACAGGCACAAATAGGAGTCGAGGTTTGCTGGGTGAATGATGCCCAGTGTAGCCAGGAGGGCCGGGCTGGACCGAATCCTGTGGTTTATGCCCCGTTTTTTCCCCAAAGCTACAGGTGTGACTGTGACCCAGGCTGGAGCGGGACCAACTGCGACATTAACAACAACGAGTGTGAATCCAATCCCTGCATGAACGGTGGCACCTGCAAGGACATGACCAGTGGCTACGTCTGCACCTGCAGGGAAGGTTTCAGCGGTAAGAGCAAAGCCGGGGACCCTGCCCTGTCCCCTCCACACGTGGGTGTCCCCCTGATGCCAGATGGGCTGGAGGCTTCCCTGTGGGGATGGTTGGAGATGGTGGGGTTAGGTTTGGCTGGGAGATGGGGCAGTTCAGCCAGCCAGGGGACCTTCAGCAGAGTTTGGGTGCCTGTGGCTGGAGCCGAGAGCAGTTTTTCCCAGGGCAATGGCTGGGCCATCGCCGTTGTCACCACATCCCCACTGTACCTGCAGTCCCCTCCCACCAGCACACCTTCGTCACAGCCGCTTTTGTCTATTTTTCCTTAACTCAGGGCCCAACTGCCAGACCAACATAAACGAATGTGCTTCCAACCCCTGCCTGAACCACGGCACGTGCATCGATGATGTCGCCGGCTACACCTGCAACTGCCTCCTGCCCTACACAGGTGAGAGGGAGCCCTCCCCGGGGCTCTATGGAGCTGCTGCTTCAGGTGTGACAGCAGCTCGGTCCCTCTGCATGTGCAAATAGCACCGAGCACCAAGGGTTAGGGTTAGGGTTGCCCACAGCCATGGCTCCCCCAGCCATGGCTCCACCTCCCTGTGCCGTGATACAGCCGGAGGAAATTTGGAGGAGATTTGGGAAGGGGCCAGCCAGAGCTTCCTCCATCCTCCTGCTCCTCTTCCTCCTCCTCCTGGAGGGCACTGAGGTGACGGCTCAGCCTGGACCCGGAGCAGCAGCACCCGGCAGCCGCCCCGCTCGCACCCCACTGCCCTCCGGGCGTCGGCACTGCCGGTGGCCCCGTTCTCCTGGTGGCCCCATTCTCCTGGTGGCCCCATTCTCCTGGTGGCCCCGTTCTCCTGGTGGCCCCATTCTCCTGGTGGCCTCATTCTCCTGGTGGCCCCGTTCTCCTGCCACGATGCTCGTGTTGGAAAAAGCGAGAGCCGAGGCCGAAGGGCCGGGGTATTCTGCTGAGCCAATTCCTGTTTGCTGGCCTCCTGCTTCCGCTCGCGCAGAGCGGCAGCCGGTGCACAATCGCAGGAAGCCGTGAGCAGTTTCCTGCCCTCGGCAGTGGCCATAGAAACCCCGGGGAGGACGGGGACGGGGCAGGCGGGGAGGGGAAAGCTCTGGAAAATAGCAAAGGCCAGTTCAGGAGATACTGGCTGACAGGGAAGATAAGGGTTTGGAGGGAACGTGTCCCTCGGCTGGAGGTAAACAGGAAAAGCGGCCCGAGAGGGAGAGGGGGGAGCGCGAGTGGGAAAGACACCCCAAGCGGTGCTTCCATGCCAAAGGAAGCGTGCGGTGCTTTCATGCAGCCCACATTGCCGAGGCTTAAAGATTCATGGGGTTAGGGGGGTCCAGGTATGGAGAAGATGGACCAAGCTGGACCGCCCCAGGGTGGTGGGGAAGACCAGAGCCTGCCCCAGGGCTGGGGTAGCGGCATCTTGGGTTTTGGAGAGGGTGTCAGCGGGTATTTGTGCCTGTGTAGGAGCCACCTGCGAGGACGTCCTGGCCCCCTGTGCTGGCAGCCCCTGCAAGAACGGCGGCGAGTGCCAGGAGTCAGAAGACTACAAGAGCTTCTCGTGCAGTTGCCCCTCTGGCTGGCAAGGTAGGGGCATGGCCCATCTTGGGGTTCAGCACGCACCGCTCTCCTCAGCTGCTCAGGGAGTGAAAGACAGGAGGGAGTGAGGCTGGGAGGCAGCGGGCAGTGGCTGCCTGCGCTCCCTGCCAAACAGGAGCAGCCCTGCACAGTCCCAGCTTTGGGGAGGGTCCTGATCTGCCCCACGGCTCAGCTGAGTAGATGGGACGTGACCATCACCCACACCCCTTGGTGAGGGTGGTTTGCTGGGAGGGCTCCCACCCTGGTGTGAGTGGTGCCCAAGGCATCGTTGTTGTCTCTGGGGCTTATGCCGGCACCTGCAGCCCACATGATCCCCGTCCCACTCTGTCCTGCAGGTCAGACCTGTGAGATCGACATCAATGAGTGCGTGAAGAATCCCTGTCGCAATGGGGCCACGTGTCAGAACACCAACGGGAGCTACCGCTGCGCGTGCAGAACCGGCTTCAGCGGCCGCAACTGCGACACCGACATCGATGACTGCAAGCCCAGTAAGAGCAGGGGCCGCTCTGTGGGCTGCGCTCAGCCTGACCCTGAGCTCTCAGCTTTGTTGCCCTTCCCAGGGCTGGGATCCTCCTCCCCGTGCGTGGGCGAGCCTGGCTGCTGCTTTAGCCTGGGCAGCGCTACAAACCCTGTTAGGGCTTTTGGGCCACCTCAAGCACATCACGGTTGAGCTGCTTCCGTCCAAGGCCAGATGGAAGCTGGGAAGGGGTTTTAGGGGGAAGAGTGACGTGCAGGCAGTGAGTGTGTCTCAGGTGCCCTCCTTAGAAACATAGAATCACCAGGTTGGAAAAGACCCATCGGATCATTGAGTCCAACCATTCCTATCAATCACTAAACCATGTCCCTCAGCACCTTGTCCACCTGTCCCTTAAACCCCTCCAGGGAAGGGGACTCAACCTCCTCCCTGGGCAGCCCCTGCCAGTGCCCAATGACCCTTCCCATGAAAGTTTTTTTCCTAATGTTAAGCCTGAACCTCCCCTGGTGGAGCTTGAGGCCATTCCCTCTCGTCCTGTCCCCTGTCACTTGGGAGAAGAGCCCAGCTCCCTCCTCTCCACAACCTCCTTTCAGGTAGTTGTAGAGAGCAATGAGGTCTTCCCTCAGCCTCCTCTTCTCCAGGCTAAACACCCCCAGCTCTCTCAGATGCTCCTCATAAGGCCTGTTCTCCAACCCCTTCCCCAGCTTCGTTGCTCTTCTCTGGACTCGCTCCAGAGCCTCAACATCCTTCTTGTGGTGAGGGGCCCAGAACTGAACACAGGATTCGAGGAGCGGTCTCACCAGTGCTGAGTCCAGAGGGAGAATAACCTCCCTGGACCTGCTGGTCACGCTGTTTCTGATCCAAGCCAAGATGCCATTAGCCACCTGGGCCACTGCTGGCTCGTGTTCAGTTGCTGTCAACCAACACTCCCAGGTCCTTCTCCTCCAGGCAGCTCCTCCTCCTTGTGCCCAGTGGTGCCCAGGCTCTGTCCCATCCCTCTGCGCAACTAGGGGACATGTGCAGGGACAGGGCTGCGAGGCAGGGCTGCCACACCAGGGCTGGACCCACTGCGTCCTCACACGCATGTTCCTTTTCTCCAGATCCTTGCCACAATGGTGGCTCCTGCACGGATGGCATCGGCACGTTCTTCTGCGAGTGCCTGGCTGGTTTCCGTGGCCCCAAGTGCGAGGAGGACATCAACGAGTGTGCCAGCAACCCCTGTAAGAACGGTGCCAACTGCACTGACTGCGTCAACAGCTACACCTGCACCTGCCCCTCGGGCTTCAGCGGCATCCACTGCGAGAACAACACGCCTGACTGCACAGAGAGGTACAGCCTGGCACATCTCCTGCCACAGCCTCTACTGGGGCTGGAGCAAGGGGCTGAGATCCTTGTGCTGCTCTGTAGCCCTGGGCTAGTTTGTGAGCGTTCTGGCGGGGAGCACGACGGGTGGTGACTGACTGGGATGTGATGTCTGTGTTCCTAGCTCCTGCTTCAACGGTGGGACCTGTGTAGATGGCATCAACACTTTCACCTGCCTCTGTCCGGCTGGCTTCACAGGCAGCTACTGCGAGCATGACATTAATGAGTGCGACTCCAAGCCGTGCCTGAACGGGGGCACGTGTCAGGACAGCTACGGGACGTACAAGTGCACTTGTCCCCAGGGATACACCGGGCTCAACTGCCAGGTAGAGGAGCCTTGGGCTGTCGGCTTATCCCAGGGTCTGTCTATATCTGCTGGCTGTGGAGATGTGGGGGTCACTGCAGTCTCAAGCCCTACTGGGTCCTGACCCCCATCTCTTGCTCTGATCCCTCCAGAACTTGGTGCGTTGGTGCGACTCCTCTCCCTGCAAAAATGGAGGCAAGTGCTGGCAGACCAACAACCTGTACCGCTGCGAGTGCAACAGCGGATGGACTGGGCTCTACTGCGATGTCCCCAGCGTTTCCTGTGAGGTGGCTGCAAAACAGCAAGGTCAGTCCCCACCGTGTGTACGGCCTCACAGGGCCAGGATGGGGTCCCCAGGTGTCCTACGCGCTGGGCTGTGAGCAGGGACACGCTCGGTTCTCCTGGTGGGAAGCTTTGGCACAAACGGAGCGATCTCAAGGATTCCTGTATGTGCACCCATCGAGGCTGCAGTCCTGGCTGTGATCCGGGTGGGATGTGTGGGTGTCACTGACGTCCTCGTGTCTCCCTCTGCTCTCCCCGGCAGGTATCGACGTAGCACATCTCTGCAGGAATTCGGGGCTCTGTGTGGACACTGGCAACACTCACTTCTGCCGCTGCCAGGCTGGCTACACAGGCAGCTACTGTGAGGAGCAGGTGGATGAGTGCTCCCCCAACCCCTGCCAGAACGGAGCCACCTGCACTGACTACCTGGGAGGCTACTCCTGCGAGGTGAGTGCTGCAGGGAGCAGAAATGAACAGGGAGAAAGCGCCAGTTCCTGCCTTTCTGCTGCCCAAGGAGCTGCCCCAGCTTCAGGCTGGCTCAGTACCCTTTACCAGGGTTGGAGGCTGGGGTGCTGGCCATGCTCCCACAGCCACATGGGAACTGAGTGAACCTCTCTGATAGTTCCCTCTTCCCTCCTTGCAGTGTGTGGCTGGTTATCATGGAGTTAACTGCTCAGAGGAGATCAATGAGTGCTTGTCCCACCCATGCCAGAACGGAGGAACCTGCATCGATCTCATCAATACCTACAAATGCTCCTGCCCCAGAGGAACTCAAGGTAAATTAATTCCCCAGGCTGGGGCATTAGTGGGCTGAGTGCAGATATCCTCGGTATCTGCTCATTAGCTGCTCGGGCTAGCGGAAGCAAACACAACGGTAGAGGTTTGTGTTTGCTTGTGAGCTTAGCCATCAAGGCCATGCAACCTTGGACACGAGCTACGCGGTGCCGTGTGCCTCCTGCCAGAGGAGCGGCTCAGACTGCCATTGAGTTGGTCAGGCTCAGCCCCTTCGCAGGGAGGGCTCACACGAGGGACCAGCGGGCACCCCGATACTGTTTGATGAGCTGTGTGTGGGTTGTTCCCCCATTTCTCTAGGGGTGCACTGTGAGATCAATGTGGATGACTGCAGCCCTTTCTTTGACCCCGTCACCCTGGGCCCCAAGTGCTTTAACAATGGCAAGTGCACGGATCGGGTAGGTGGCTACAGCTGCATCTGCCCCCCTGGCTTTGTAGGGGAGCGCTGCGAGGGAGACGTCAACGAGTGCCTGTCCAACCCCTGCGATGCCCGCGGCACCCAGAACTGCGTGCAGCGGGTCAATGACTACAAATGCGAGTGCCGACCTGGCTATACAGGTGAGCACCGCATCCCCACTGCTCCCAGCAGCCAGCCGTGCGGCCCACAACCACCCTAAGCATCTCGCACGCCTTTCTCTGCTCCTCACACGCTCCTCTCCCCTGGCAGGTCGTCGCTGCGACACTGTGGTAGATGGTTGTAAAGGCAAACCTTGTCGGAACGGTGGAACTTGTGCAGTTGCCAGCAATACTGGCCGTGGCTTCATCTGCAAATGCCCCCCGGTAGGTACTTGCTCCTCTCCGGCTCTGAGCATGGGATGTGGCACAGGCCCTGCAAATCAGCTCCTTCCAGGTAGAGGAGCCTTAGGCTGTCGGCCTCTGACCCCTCACTTGGCAAGGAGACTGGGTTAAGGTCACGGAGAAGGAGGCGGCTCAGCCCCGCAGGTACCACGCACGGCTCTGTAGGATGGACTCTTGCCTTGTTGACTATTATTTGCTCCACCTAAAGATGGACCAGGCAGCTGTAGGGAAGAGCTCCTTTCATTTTGAAGGAAATGCTCTAAAAGGGTTTACATGGCAGGTTATTCTTGCCCATCACTAGTTTCAGAGGATGCACCAGAGCCATGCCCTAGGTACATCTGCCTGGTTCAGTGGGTTTATGCCACTTCCCAGAACATACGTGTGTGTTAGGCTGCTCGTAGGACACCCTCAGTGTTTCTGACTCCCTACTTGCTGTCACCTCCCCAGGGATTCGTGGGTGCCACCTGCGAGAACGACTCCCGCAGCTGTGGGAACCTGCACTGCCTGAACGGTGGCACCTGCACCTCCATCCACAAGAGTTCCAAGTGCACGTGCACCCCGGCTTTCACGGGGCCCGAGTGCCAGTACCCAGCCAGGAGCCCCTGCACATCCAACCCCTGCTACAACGGGGGCACCTGTGAGTTCTTCGGCGATGCTGCCCCCTACTACCGCTGCAACTGCCCAGCCAACTTCAACGGCCTCAACTGCCACATCCTCGACTTCGATTTCCAAGGTGGGATCGGGCAGGATATCATCCCACCTAAAATCGAGGAGAAGTGTGAGATTGCAGTTTGCGCGGGGTACGCCGGCAACAAGATCTGCGATGGGAAATGCAACAACCACGCCTGCGGCTGGGACGGGGGCGACTGCTCCCTCAATTTCAACGACCCCTGGAAGAACTGCTCCCAGTCTCTGCAGTGCTGGAAGTACTTCAACGATGGCAAGTGTGACTCGCAGTGCAATAATGCTGGCTGCCTCTACGATGGATTTGACTGCCAGAAATACGAAGGGCAGTGCAAGTAAGTGTCTTGCTCATTGAGCAGCCTTCCAGTATTGAAAGGGGCTGCAGGAAAGCTGGGGAGGGGCTCCTTGTCGAGGAGCGCAGGGGCAGAACAAGAGGGAATGGTTTTAAACTTAAAGAGGGGAGATTGAGATGAGATATTGAGAAGAAATGTTTTCCTGTGAGGCCCAGTTTGCCCAGGAGCCCCATCCCTGAATGTGTCCAAGGCCAGGTTGGATGGGGCTTGGAGCCCCTGATCCAGTGGGAGGTGTCCCTGCACATGGCAGAGGGGGTGGAACTGGATGGGCTTTAAGATCCCTTCCAATCCAAACCATTCTGTGATTTTAAAGCTATGGTCTCTGTGCTGATCACCTGGGAGTATTTGCTGGTTGCTTCTGCTAAAGCTCCTAAGTGCAGGCCAGTTATTCACACTCCGTATTCTGTCCTGCTGCCTATGGGGCTGCAACTCAACCAACAACACTTCCCTATGGTCTTAGTGAGTTTAAATACGCTTGAAAGCTCTCTGGGTTTGGCTCCATGTAGGTGGCTTCCCTGTCCTTGCCTGTATCACAGCATAGAAGCAAATTCTCCAACTCACAGTAGTAACACAGTAAATGTCGCATTAGGGAGACCCCAGATGGAAGAGCAGCCAGAAAATGTGATGATGTTAACATCCAGGCATTTATCAAGCATTGTCTTTGGCAACAGCAGGAACTTCATCCCAGATTCCTGGACAAACTCTGGTTTGAGTAACTATTCTGTGTCCCTGTGTCTTCTCTGAGTTACTCTAATTTGTCCCCATTTCTGGCATCTAAATTGCGATTTTTAATGGAACAGATGCCGTCTTGCACCCGCAGAGGTGAATGCTTCACATCATTGCAGGAAACGGTCGCCTTCTATGTAAACTGGCCTAGTGTCTATCAGGATGAAGAATATTTATATAAAAGTGAGGTCCTTGTGGAGCACTGCTTGTTTTCTCAGCAGACAGGTGATATGCACAGTACTCGGTCTAATTCATTCTTCTGCCTTTCCTTCTCTTCTGCCCAGCCCTCTGTACGATCAGTACTGCAAAGACCACTTCTCCGACGGTCACTGTGACCAGGGCTGCAATAATTTTGAGTGCGAATGGGATGGTCTGGACTGTGCAAACAACATGCCGGAGAAGCTTGCCGATGGCACGCTGGTGGTGGTGGTTCTGATCACCCCCGAGAACCTGAAGAACAACTCCTTCAACTTCCTACGGGAGCTGAGCCGCGTGCTGCACACCAACGTGGTCTTCAAGAAGAACCCCAAGGGAGAGTATATGATCTTCCCATACTACGGCAATGAGGAGGAGCTGAAAAAGCATTACATCAAGAGGTCAACGGAGGACTGGTCAGATATGTCTAGTGCTGTCATCAACAAAGTAAAGAGCAGCCTTTACTCCAGAGCTGGCAGGAGGCAGAAGAGAGAGCTCGATCAGATGGACATCAGAGGGTAAGGGAGGACCAATCCTCTTTCACCGAGCAGCTTTTTTGTGTGTTGATAATAGTAACACGCTATAAAAGGAAGGATGTCGGCCAGATAATTGTATGTGGACGTTGCTTTCTGTGTGAACAGAAACCGGATTTTGGTCTCATGCGGGAAAAGCGAGTGATCGCTCAGGAATCCCTAATACAATGCGGCACCGACTCTCACGATTGAAGGAGTCCTGTGTATTGTTGGGAGCCGGGGCTGGGCTGGGTGGGACCTGGAAGCAGAGGCTGGCCTGACCGACTGTCTGACTTCAGGAAGTTATTAAGTTAAGCCTCAGTTTCTCCCTGGGAAATGCTTTCTAGAGCTTTGTTGTAAAACTCAATTACTGCAAACTGTGTTTGGAGGTCTTTGATATCAACTTATAGATCTAACCTTCTCCCTCTCTGTGGGCTCAATCAAAAGCCACCAAAAGCGAAAGAGTTAGAGCCGCGAAACTGATGTGAAAAGATCTGAAGGCTCCTAAACTGCGTTAAATTTAAGATACTGTAGTGTGTGGGTAATTTTGAAATGTTGTGAAGCAGAGAATCCCTTCCATTCCTGTAGCTAAGGAGTTAGATTTCGCAGTACTCATTAAGGCAAATCCAATGAACCATGAGCGTGAGCTGCAGGGCTTGGGCCACAGGGAAGCAAGGAGATGAGTTCCCACCTTCCAGTTCCCACTGGTGGGGGCTAAGGAAGGAAAGGGGGACAGGGCTCACCTGCCTTCTCCATGTACTCATTGCTCCATGGTTCTATTGGCTCTTCTCTCGCACAGATCTATCGTCTACTTGGAAATCGATAACCGCCAGTGCATCCAGTCGTCATCCCAGTGCTTCCAGAGTGCGACTGATGTGGCAGCGTTCCTGGGTGCCTTGGCCTCCCTTGGCAACCTCAACATACCCTATAAAATAGAAGCTGTTAAAAGTGAGTAGGGCTGGGGAGGAGAGAGAGACAAAACTTCACAACCTTCTCTGTGTTCAGTTATCTGTCAGCTGGCTGCATTTGAGCACAGTCTGGTTTTAATAACCTTGCATCTGGGGTTGTTTTCTTTAAATCTGATCTTTTTAAAAAAATTGCAAAGAAAAAGTTTATTATTTTTGCTTATTCCAGGTTTATTTCAAAATCATTATCACTATAAAAGTTATATAAAAAATAAAAGAAAAAGAAAACCCAACCAGCTCCGATCAATCAGTGACATGCGAGGAGTTGAAGTTTGTATCTTGAAAATCCCCCCTAAATCCTTTTGTCTTAACAGCTCAGTGTGAGCGCAACGATTTGAAGTTTGCTAATCCTTTTCCTTAAAAGAGAAAAAAGTGAAGCTGTCTCTTGATGCAGGCTGGCTTGTGCAGCCGAGAATTTGCCGATAGTTTGCAATTCTGATTAATAGCGTATGAAATGACCTTATTGGGGGGGGGGGGCTGATTTAGATCAGACTTAGGTACCTCTATTAACTAATTTCCCTTCATTTCCACCCTGTCACTGGTTTGCTATGCAGCTTAATGTCTCAGCATCTCTTTGTGCCCCTCTGTTTTGTAGGTGAAACGGCTGAGCCCGCAAAGAACTCCCAGCTGTATCCTATGTACGTGGTGGTGGCTTTGCTGATCTTGCTCGCTTTCATCGGAGTGGGAGTATTGGTGTCTCGTAAGCGGCGCAGGGAGCATGGGCAGCTTTGGTTCCCAGAAGGCTTCAAAGTGACAGAGTCGAGCAAGAAGAAGCGGCGAGAACCACTGGGGGAGGATTCTGTTGGACTGAAGTGAGTAACTTGCTTTCTAATACAGCGCAGCGGGGCTGCTCGGGGCTCTGCTGAGAGAACCCATCAGATTTTGGTTCTCTAAGTGCATCGTTTTGGTCTAGCGGGGAGGAGAAAAATCAGGTTTCTTAAAATTCTGCATGGGGAAACCGTGTTCCCAGCTGGAGGAGGTTTTATAATGCTTCGTGGTCTGTGTGCATTAGGTAAAAAATGAAAGGCAACCTTAGGGGAACCTCTTGGAAACTGCCTAGTTGATTCTTCCTTCGGTTTGTGCATGTAGGTAGGTGCGGTCAATCGCAGGCTGGAGCTAATGTTTTTTTATGGTTTTATTTTTAAAGACCACTCAAAAATGCTTCAGACGGCACGCTGATGGATGACAACCAAAATGAGTGGGGCGATGAGGAGACCTTGGACACCAAGAAGTTCAGGGTAAGCTCACCGCCACATTCTCTGTCTGGGCTGCAAGTAGCTACTCTCCGGGCTTTGTCAGGCTCCTAGCGGAGCGCTGCAGGTAGCACCAGAGCAGAGGGAACCCTGGAGGCTCTCTGCGTCACTCCTGTCAGCTCCTACATGTGACGAACACACCTTTGAGACTTGCAGAGCTTCCCACGCTAGAGCTCAGCCCCCTCCTCCCTCCCTGCCTCATGCGCTCTGCTCGGTGCTCATCGCCCGCTGTCGTTTCGCAGTTTGAGGAGCAGGCGATGCTGCCTGACACGGACGATCAGACGGATCACAGGCAGTGGACCCAGCAGCACCTGGATGCTGCTGACCTGCGCATATCCTCCATGGCACCGACTCCACCACAGGGGGAAATCGATGCAGACTGTATGGATGTCAACGTCAGAGGTCCCGGTAAGGGTGGACTCCTTTCGCTTGTGCGCTGTTTGTCAGCTAATCTAAAATCCTCCCCTGCGGATGAGCAGTCCCAGGCAGCCCTGCCTGTCTCCATTCCTAGTACAGAGTCGCTGCTGGGTGTTCTGCATCACGTGGTTGCTCTTGTGAGTGATTTAGAGGTAGATCCTGTTGCATTTTGCTTTCCATGAAATCTCTTTGGTTTATCACTGAGATGGAAATCGGAAAATACAGAAGAAGTACCTTTTAAGTCACCCAGCTTATCTCTCTGCCACTCCTAGATTCCTCTCCTCCTGCCAAACTGCACATTTCACAATCTTCTTTTCACATTTTTAACTATTTTAATAGTTATTAGGCTTTCAAATTATGAGAAACATTTGGTCCTACCCACGTCTGTGAAATCGTCCTCTGAAATAATGAAAATATTTAAGGCTGCGCTGTACCGTGCTCAAGTTTGCTTTGAGCAACCTTCCTTATAAATTGCACCCTTACACGTTAGTGCACAAGCTAGCAGATGAAATAGGAAAAGCAGCGAGTGGTGAGATATCACTGAGGAATTTCAGATCCATATCAGAGGAAGGATATTCGTGTTTGATGTTTAGAACCAGCCAGGGTTTCAGCCTTGATGCACCCACGAGAATAAGCATCTATTGCAGACAGAGCATCTTGCTGAGCCGCCTGCATTAGAGGAGAGTAAAAAGCCTTTTTTCACCAAGTTCCCCTGTGCTTTTCAGATGGCTTCACCCCGCTTATGATCGCCTCCTGCAGTGGAGGAGGGCTGGAGACGGGCAATAGCGAAGAGGAAGACGATGCTCCTGCCGTCATCTCAGATTTCATTTACCAAGGCGCCAGCTTACACAACCAGACTGACCGCACCGGCGAGACGGCGCTTCACCTGGCTGCCAGGTACTCCCGCTCGGATGCTGCCAAGCGCCTGCTGGAAGCTAGCGCTGATGCCAACATCCAGGATAACATGGGCAGGACACCTCTCCACGCTGCCGTCTCTGCCGATGCCCAAGGAGTCTTCCAGGTAATTGGTCGTTTCACCACACCTCTTGGGGTATTTGGAGAAGTGCTGGAGCTCTGTGTGGAGTCGGGCACACGACTGAGCTTATGGCAGGGGCTCCTGGTGGCCCTGGCACAGCGTAGGGTGGAGATCTTAAAAACTGAAGCCCCTGTTGTCTCAGGGCGCAGCAGAACAGCAACCCCATAGCTGCCCTCCAGGTCCACACTCCTAGACTGGTAGCAGGGACTGGAGGGACCAGCATCTGGAAAGGGGGTTCCAGGTCCTGAGACCTGGGTACGTGGAGTGTCCGCTCTCTGTCCCACCTAATGGTTGTGTTTCCTGCGCTTTGATCCAGATCCTGATTAGAAACAGGGCGACCGATCTCGATGCCCGGATGCACGACGGGACCACTCCTCTGATCTTGGCCGCCCGCTTGGCCGTGGAGGGCATGCTGGACGATCTCATCAACTGCCACGCAGACGTCAATGCCGTGGACGATCTAGGTACTGCAGGCAACTAAAACATGGGCTCCCTCCAAAGTGGAAGGAAAGAGCTGCTTGCAGATACTCTTGCCACTGACTGATGCATGTTTCATGGTCTTCCTCTGCAGGCAAGTCGGCACTGCACTGGGCAGCTGCTGTGAACAACGTTGAAGCTGCAGTTGTCCTCCTGAAGAACGGTGCCAATAAGGATATGCAGAATAATAAGGTAAGGGTCTCCTGGGCCGACATCGGCAAGGAAAGAACCATTTGGGGAGTCGGTTAAAGGGTAATTTTTGCCTAAAATGAAACACTGTCTGGCACTGAGACTTTGGCTTCGAGACTCTGGCATTGAGACTCTGATTTGATTGTTCTGCTGTGTGTGAAGCAGTTGGGTTTAGCCCAAAAAGCAATGTGGGATTTGATCCTGCAGGTGATGTTGAGGGGCTGTGCAGTGCTTGGTGAGCAGTATGATACAGATTTCGTGCTTCGTTGTCGGCGGCCATCTCCTCACACATTCTGGTCACTCGTAGGGTGTCCTGCTGTGAGTAGCTGTAGGTATAGGCTCAGCATGGTGGAAACAAGCAGCAAAACCTCACAGAGAGACATCTCTGCTACGCAGCTGTATGGTGTTGGGCTTGGACCTCAGTGTAGTGTTAGCCGGGTGAATCCATGGACTTAAACCTAACCATCTTTGCTGGGTTTCTAGAGGAGGACTCCTCTGTGTCCTCGCAGCTAGAGAGGGAGCTATGAAACCGCCAAGTCCTGCGTAGCATGTTGCCACCGTGATATCACGGACCACATGGACACGTCTCCCGCGGGACATCGCCCAGGAGCGCATGCACCACGACATCGTTGAGGCTGCTGGACGAGTACAACCTGGTGCGGAGCCCACCGCTGCACTAACTGCCCCCTGGTGCACCCACGCTGTCCCCACCACTCTGCTCTCCCAACAGCTACATTGGCAACCTGAAACCTGCCGTCCAGGCAAGAAGGCCAGGAAGCCGAGTACCAAGGGCCTGAGCTGCAATGGCAAGGATGCCAAGACCTCAAGCCCGGAGAAAAAAGTCACAAGATGGAAAAGGATGCCTGCTTGACAACGCCAGGTGTTGTCTCCAGTGACTCCTGGAATCGCCCCACGGTACCTGTCGGATGTTAGCCTCTCCTCCGCTGATGACATCTCCGTTTCAGCAGTCCCCTTCCATGCCTCTGAATCATCTGCCAGGCATGCCCGATGCCCACTTGAGCATCAACCACCTCAACATGGCGGGGAAGCAGGATTTGGCCATGGGAAGCTCCAGCAGGATGGCCTTCGATGCGGTGCCACCGCGTCTTTTCTCACCTTCCCCGTCTCCAGCCCCAGCACCGTGATGAAGCAACGCGCCCGATGATTTCTCCGTCGCGGCGCGCGGGGCGGAACGGGCAGTGTGACTGCTCAGCCGCTGCAGAAACGCATCGTCCAGAACCAGTACAACCCGATGAGGAGGCAACCTGCATGCCGGGCGCTCACAGAACGCCGATCCTTCAGCACGGCATGATGCCTCCCTGCACAACGGCTTGCCCTCCACGAGCTTGTCGCAGATGATGAGCTACCAGGCCATGGCCCAACGCTCGCTGGCTTCCCAGCCTCACCTGATCAGAGCAGCAGCGTCCAGCAGATGCAGCTGCACGCAGCACTCCAGCAGCCGAACATGCACCGCCTGCAGCCGCCGCCCGCAGGCAAGCCCAGCAGCAGCCGCCGCCACCGCAGCAGCCGCAGCAGCATCACAACCCCAGCTCCAACGCGAGCGGCCACATGGGTCAAAATTTCCTCGGTACGGGAGCTGAGCCAGCCCGACATGCAGCCGGTGAGCAGCAGCAGCATGGCAGTCCACACCATCCTGCCTCCAAGATTCGCAGATGCTGCCCACTGCTCGTGCCATCCTCCCTTGCCCAGCCCATGACCACCACCCAGTTTCTATCTCCACCTTCCCAGCACAGTATTTCCTCCCCTTGGACAACACCCCCAGCCACCAGCTCCAGGTGCCCGACCACCCTTTCCTAACGCCGTCGCCGGAGTCGCCGGACCATGGTCCAGCTCATCTCCTCACTCCAACGTGTCCGACTGGTCCGAGGGCATCTCCAGCCCTCCCACCAGTATGCAGTCGCAGATGGGACACATCCCCGAAGCCTTCAAGTAAAAGACAGTGTTTCAGAGACACTGGCACTCAGTGGGAGTTAGAAGCTCGAGGAGTTCTTTTTTAAAAGGACATCGGATGCTTTTATTAAAGGATCCTTTTTAAATATGTTTTTATAAAAAAGAATGAAAAAAGACAAATTAATTCATCTTTTTAAGTATTTATTTATGTACTTTTTATTTTACATGAAAACACTGCCTTTTTATTATATTGTCTATTGTTAAGACTCAATTGTGTTTCCAGAAATCAAAAAATTAGGTTTTAATAAGACAGTCTCTTTTGTTTAGGGGGGTTCATTGTGTTCGATTTGAGAGGAATGTTTAGGTAAAGCTATAAGCAGCGATTTGTGATTCTGAAAGTGCCATAATTTATTTTTTTTTCTCTTTCAAGTCAGAAAGAGAGGTGAGAAAGAAAAGGGAAAGAAAAATTGACTATAAATGCCGCTCCTTGGGGGGGGGGGGAAATAAGTATGGACAGATTTTTGAAATGTACTTTAAAATGTTTCCTTTACTGTTATATCTGAGAGGACATTTTATGGTACCAGTCATGAAATCTATCTTTAAATTTCAGTATTATATAGTTGTACATTTGCCTTGATAATAGAAATTTTGTTCGCGCTTGTTTTTATATATATATATAAAAAATATATATATTTAAATGATTTTTTATGATATGTAAAAAAAAAATCAGCATTACAGGCCTGTAAGAACAGGTTCTAAGCTAAAAAAAAAAATACCCCTGCAAAACATGAATACTGTCCCCCACCAAAACCAAGCGTATTTGCCAATTTATGTAGGAGAACAAGCCCAACACTATGGAGCGTTTCCAACCCGTAACTGAGTTTATACACAAAGGAGATTTAATTTAGCTTTGAATATCTTTACTGTTGTTTTCTTTTTGTTTTCGTGTTTGCCTTTGAGTAACTGTTTAAGAAAGAAATGCCAATATAAACTTGTAAACCACATCCTTATTTTAAGGATGGCCTGCCTGGTTTAAAGAAGGCGTGTCTATGGATGCAGACAACCTGAGTGAGACTACGAAGCATTCGAACGCTGCCACCAGCTCCAGCTCCTGCTCTGGTGTTGGGGGATGCTGAACAGGAGGGCGAAGGGCAGCCCAGGCTGTGCTGGGAACCCTTAACACTTTGTTCTTGTTAGCCCGGAGTGATGCATCTTTTTTTATATTGATGTACACTCGCTCTGTGTATCATGTAAAATATAGTATAAGCCTGTGGCAGATTTAATGTTTGTAAATATGTTGGGGTTTGGTTTGGTTTTTTGGGGTTTTTTTTTAAAAAGAAAAGGTGGATTTTGTTTCAAAAATCTAAATGAGCAAGTCTTAAATATATCATAAATATATCACCGTGTAGAGGTGTTGGAATATCACTCACGAAGGCGAGCAGACACCCTAAGACTAGAAATGTGTATGGGACAGGCAACTAGAGCAGTTAATCAAGAAAGCCTAAGAAAAGGGTTCCTTTTCCTCGTTCCTTTTTATTAGAACACCAAACAAAATGGATATTTCTCAAGGCACAGCGCCTTGCTGAGCACTCATCTTAGTTAAAATTTCAGACAATTGTTATTGTGGCATATGAGTGATAAAAACATCACGTGGTGTTGAATCTTCCTATGTTTTATAAACTAGAGTGTAGTTTCAGAAAAGCTATCTTCTGTAATAAAGTTATCTACATGCAAAGTTGTAGTTTGCAAAAATGATGTATTTTTTTTGGTTAACTGATTTGCAATAAATGATGCTTGTGGGCATCTAGATTTTACTAAACCTGGAACTTAGTGTTTTTGTTACGGATCGGTTGAGTTCTGCTCTTTGAATAATGCTCGGCTGCCTCCCGGCACTTTCCTAGTGGCTTGTCCTCTGTGTGGAAGCTCTAAGCAGAGCTTTGGACAATGGAACTTTCTCCTTAACTTATGCAAAACTCTCACCGACTTAGGACAACTTTTTCTTTTTATTTAAGAAGAGGAGGCTGAGGGGAGACCTCATTGCTCTCTACAACTACCTGAAAGGAGGTTGTGGGGAGGAGGGAGCTGGGCTCTTCTCCCAGGTGACAGGGGACAGGGTGAGAGGGAATGGCCTCAAGCTCCACAGGGGAGGGTCAGGCTGGACATTAGGAAAAAAAATTTCACAGAAAGGGTCATTGGGCACTGGCAGAGGCTGCCCAGGGAGGGGGTTGAGTCACCTTCCCTGGAGGGGTTTAAGGGAAGAGTGGATGAGGTGCTAAGGGGCAGGGTTTAGTGTTTGATAGGAGTGGTTGGATTCGATGATCTGGTGGGTCTCTTCCAACCTGGTGATTCTATGATTCTATGATCTGGTTTGAGCAAGGCAGGAGGGGCTCTGCCCAGGTTGCCCTTTACCTGTGCTGTGGATGCTCTGGTGTCCTCTCAGGCCATTGCCTTTAGGTCCAGATCTAAAAGGAGAAACATTGAAAAGCTGTTTTCAAGAACATCACTCACGCGTGTTCAAAGTTCTGCATTCAGTACTTTCAAGCTTTGCTTTCTGATCAGTTTTTTTGGAGCGTGCTCTGGCTGATGAGACGGCCAAAGGGAAAGAGTGGCCCCGTGCTTTTAATTGTGTAATGCCTGTGGAAACAGAGCCCTCTGCGAGCAGTGCTGAGCTCCGGACAGTGCCTCCTGCCATGTGGCTGGGCTCTGCTGTGGGGCTTTGCACAGACTGGAACTGGGAATCCATCCGACGGCACCGCCGAGGGGCAGCAACACCGAGGGAGGGTTTCACGAATGCCACTCTGGGCACAAGCACTGCTCAGAAGGATTTCCTTTTCTTTGCCACGCTCAAGATTTTTAAGGTAATTTCATTTTGCTTCATTCTTTCTCTTCCCCACAGGGACTCAGTTGGCCAAATGCAGCTGCAAAGTCCCTAGATAACTGGTTATATATAGCCGACCCTGGACCTCCTCCCGAATCAGATAAGCCTGGTAACTCTTGGAATGCTGGTATTTTCCATTCTGTGGCCGGGGAGGGAGTGGGCATGTGTGTACATGTGCCCAGTATCCAGCCCCAGGCGGATTTGGAGCTGCCAGACGTGTGCTATACAACCGGTGAGAAACCAGAGCTGCCGGTGGCATTTTCTGTGCCACCTGGCAGCAGCAAGACACAGCAGCTTCAGAGATCAGGGAGGTGACGTGCCAGCGTGTGCTCCCTGCAGACTCCATGGAAAGGGGCATTTTAATTGAAGACAAATCCCTCTTTCCTCTGAAAAAGGTATTTTACCAGGGAGAATCTCGTCATCCCAAAGGACGCCCTGGAGCTGGGCTTCCTGAGTCGTGCTCTTCTCCCCAGTTGTGTCTCCCTGCGTCCCGCCTGGGATTCGCTAGATGAAGTGTGTCTGCCTTCCCTGTGATTCGCAACATGTGCTGCCCATGAATCGCATCTGTGAACTTCCAGCCGTGTTCCCACGCAGCCCATCCTTCCAGGCTTCTCTCACACGTACGCATCCCACAGCTGGCTGCGAGCACGGAGCATCTCCGAGCTGCCAGTGATGCTCATGCCGACTCAAGGCTTCAGGAAGACTCTACGGCCTGGTCTAGCATGCAACATTCTGGCCACCCATGGTCAAAGCAGGAATTTGGCCTCGAATAGATTAGAAATAGGAGTTACAAGGACGTGCAAAACAATGTGACGTTGCACAAGGCAACTAACCACATGTGGCTCGTTTAAGGATGGGTCAGAAGGACAGAACGAGGAAAGAGGGGGTTAAATACCAGGGGAAGAGCCAAAATTAAAAGGTCCAGATTGGCACGTGAATAGATACTAATAAGTTGGCCAAAAGGTAATTCAAACTTAAAATCAGAACTGGTTTTCTAAGCAGTAGAGGAGTAAGGACACAGTTTAGTTTTTAAGTGTTTAGCCCAAATGACTCTTAGATATAGGGAGGCATCTGATGACCCACAAACTTCTGCCAGTCCCCTGTTCCTGCTTCCCTGAGATGATCGTGGGGTCACGGATCCCAAGCTGGAGTGGAGGAAAAGTTAAATGAGAAACTAGGGAACTGGCCCTAGTCTTCCCTCCACACTTGGGGCTTTCCCACCAGCTAACTAGAAGGATTTGCCTTCTCTCATCCGCCTCCAACCAGCGCAACCCCCAAGCTCATCTTTACTTCTTGCTGGTAAGGATGCTGGGAGCTGAATTTCAAGCTCTCACGGCAACAGAAGATGCCAAGGAATGACTGGGTCACGGCAAGCAGGGTTGGTTTAACCTTCCAGGTGAAAAAGGCTGAGAAGCACTAAAATCATACCGCATGCCAAGGGGAGGGTTCTGAAGTGTTTGCTAAATCAAGATTAGCACCCAGCTATTCTGATGGCAAGCCTGTTGATGCTATGAGGAATGGGTGCATCTGAACTATTTGTTTACATGCTGGAGGGCTTGGATTTTTATTCTTTGTTTTCATTATTCCTGCTCAATTAGATGGGACATTTAGAAATTGCTACTCTGTATTGCTTTTACCCCCAGGCTACTGATGGTTGCTCAGAAAGTTGCTAACAGCTGCTTGAACCCTGATTGCCAATGTTACTGCACTCCAACCACCCCCTTAAGAATGTACGAAAGGAGCCAAATTAACCCAAGGTGCAGCCTCTCCCGAATTACACACAGGTTAGTGTGGCTGGGGTAGTTTGGATGATCACAGCAACTAAAGGAGTGAATAAATAAAGCTCAGCTTGTCCGAGTTGGCTAACCTGAGACAAAACTCTGAGACTCCTAAGAGGAACTCCACTTTAAACATATTCCCTGTTTCTAAACTCAGGGAATGATCCTTTTACTAGTGAACTCCTAGGGCAGGACTGTGTTTATGGCTGGCTGCAGCCTGAAGGCTGAAGTAATTAGCAGAATTTAATGGGGAAAGGTCAGCATCACCTGTGTTGTAACCCTAAGGAAGCTGATGAAGCAGGAGAGAAGGACACATGCTGTCCTCTTCCCAGCAGCAAGACTTTTTAGTCGTAATGGGTCAGTCTTGAGTCCAGAACTGGCTGCATCTGCTGCAAATCAGCTAGAAAGCCTCAGAATAAAAAGGGACTGAATGTCGTAATGCAACAATTCTTTACAATCTCATACTTCTCTCAGGAGAACAGCAAAGGTGAGAGCCCCTCGTTCGTGTTTGCATGATGTATGTATGTGTACAGGTGCATAAGAGGAGGGTTAGATGTGTAAATATCTGGCTATAGATACAGCCGTAAGCTGTGGATGCAACTTACAGAATGCATATGTATTTTCCAAAAGCCAATCAGGCTAATTAAAATCTTGTTTCCCCAGATTACACCTGTTTGTGGAAATAGCAAGGGAGGATCAGGGCTTTATCTGCAATTCATGCTTGTATAGGGAAATCGTATTTGGCAAGCTGGGTCATAAGAATGTTCCTACAAAAGAGGGAGATGAAAGGCACTTTAAAAATCACAGCACTGCCTCTGGTTCCCACACCAGCATCAAAGTGCTGCTTCCCCTGCCTGGCCTGGCCTTTCAGGATATCACCCTGCTTTAATGATCAAGCGGCAGGAACAGCTCTTGTGCTGATAATGACCCTTGATTAAGATGTTTGTTTAGGTCGTTTGTGTTTTCCCCTCCATGGTTTGTCGTTGGGTGAAGTGTGTGGCCAGCACAGTGGCCACCGCCTGTGTACAAACTGGTAAACGAGACACAAACTGGTAAACAGAATCACCAGGTTGGAAGAGACCCACCGGATCGTCGAGTCCAGCCATTCCCACCAATCCCTAAATCATTCCCCTAAGTACCTCATACACTCTCACCTTAAACACCTCCAGGGACGGCGAGTCAACCCCCTCCCTGGGCAGCCTGTTCCAATGCCTAACGACCCCTTCCATGAAGGATTTTTTCCTTATCTCAAGCCTAAATCTCCCCTGGTGGAGCTTGAGGCCATTCCCTCTCGTCCTGTCCCCTGTCACTTGGGAGAAGAGCCCAGCTCCCTCCTCTCACAACCTCCCTTCAGGTAGTTGTAGAGAGCAATGAGGTCTCCCCTCAGCCTCCTCTTCTCCAGGCTAAACACCCCCAGCTCTCTCAGCCGCTCCTCATAAGGCCTGTTCTCCAGCCCCTTCACCAGCTTAGTTACAAGTGATAGGACAGGACGAAACGGCCTCAGATTCTGCGAGGGGAGGTTTAGGCTGCATACTAAGCAATATTTCTTTACTGGAAGGGTGGTGAGGCCCCGGCAGAGGCTGCCCAGGGCAGCGGGGGAGCCTCCATCCCTGGAGGGGGTTCAAAACGCGTGTGGCCGTGGCGCTTCGGGTTGAACTGGAGGAGCCGAGAGGTCTTTTCCCCATCCGGAATGATTCCATGATTCCACGTCTCCTCCAGCAGACGGGTTTTTTTCCCGGGGCAGCCTCCTGACCCTCCCTGCTCGGGCCCAGCTCGGCCGGACACCCCCGGGCTGGCGGAGCTTTGTCCCGCCCTGCCGGCCGCCAGCCAGACTGCAGCCACGGGAGAGGGGGGGACAGGGGCTGGGGGAGAGAGAGGGGCTGGGGGAGAGAGAGAGAGAGGGACTGGGGGAGAGAGAGAGAGGGAGAGGGCCTGGGGGGGAGAGAGAGAGGGAGAGGGCCTGGGGGGGAGAGAGAGAGGGAGAGGGCCTGGGGGGGAGAGAGAGGGCCTGGGGGAGAGAGAGAGAGAGGGACTGGGAGAGAGAGAGAGAGAGAGAGAGAGGGGCTGGGGGGGAGAGAGAGAGAGAGAGAGAGGGCCTGGGGGGGAGAGAGGGAGGGAGAGGGCCTGGGGGGGAGAGAGAGAGAGAGAGGGCCTGGGGGAGAGAGAGAGAGAGAGAGAGGGCCTGGGGGAGAGAGAGAGAGAGAGAGAGGGCCTGGGGGAGAGAGAGAGAGAGAGAGGGCCTGGGGGGGAGAGAGAGAGGGCCTGGGGGGGAGAGAGAGAGAGAGAGAGAGGGGGCCTGGGGGAGAGAGAGAGAGAGAGAGAGAGAGGGGGCCTGGGGGGGAGAGAGAGAGAGAGAGAGAGGGGGCCTGGGGGGGAGAGAGAGAGAGAGAGAGGGACTAGGGGAGAGAGGGCAGGGAGAAAGAGAGGGCCTGAGGCAAGGAGAGGGATAGGGAAAAGGGCTAGGGGGAGAGGGCAGGGAGAAAAAGAGGGCCTGAGGCAAGGAGAGGAATAGGGAAAGGGAGAGGGACTGAGGGAGAGAGGGCAAGGAGAGAGAGGGCCTGGGACAAGGAGAGGGATAGAGAAAGGGAGAGGGACTGAGGGAGAGAGGGCTGGGAGAGAGGGGCTGGGGCAAGGAGAGGAATAGGGAAAGGGGCTGGAGAGAGAAGGGCTGGGGCAAGGAGAGGGAGAGGGACTGAGGGAGAGAGGGCTGGGAGAGAGAGGGGCTGGGGCAAGGAGAGGAATAGGGAAAGGGGCTGGGGAGAGAGGGCAGGGAGAGAGAGGGGCTGGGGCAGGGAGAAAGAGAGGGCTGGGGCAAGGAGAGGGAGAGGGGCTAGGGGAGAAAGAGAGGGCCTGAGGCAAGGAGAGGGGAACTGGGGGAGAGGGACTAGGGGAGAGAGGGCAGGGAGAGAGAGGGACTGGGGCAAGGAGGGGGCTAGGGGAGAAAGAGAGGGCCTGGGGCAAGGAGAGGGATAGGGAGAGGGGCTAGCAGGAGAGGGCAGGGAGAAAGAGAGGGCCTGGGCTAAGGAGAGGGGCCGGAATAGGGAGAGGGGAACTGGGGGAGAGGGACTAGGGGAGAGAGGGCAGGGAGAAAAAGAGGGCCTGGGGCAAGGAGAGGGATAGGGAAAGGGAGAGGGGAACTGGAGGAGAGAGGGCAGGGAGAGAGAGGGGCTGGGGCAAGGACAGGGAAAGGGGCTAGGGGAACTAGGGGAAAGGGGCCAGGACAAGGGGCTGGGAGAGGGAAAGGGTGTAGGAGGAGAGAGGGGAACTGGGGGAGAGAGGGCAGGGAGAAAGAGAGGGGCCAGGAGAGGGAGGACTGGGAGAGGGGGAGAGATGGTAGGGAGAAGGAGAGGGATGGGGGTAGAGGGGGTCTGGGGGAGAGAGGGCAAGGAGAAAGAGAGGGGCTGGGGCTAGGAGAGGGATAAGGAGAGAGAGAAGGACTGGGAGAGGGAAAGGAACTAGGGGAAGAGAGGGGAACTGGGGGAAGGAGAGATTCTAACCAGGGAGGGGATTGAGTCACCTTCCCTGGAGATGTTTAAGGGACAAGTGGATGAGGCGCTGAGGGACATTGTTTAGTGTTTGATAGGAATGGTTGGACTCGATGATCCGGTGGGTCTCTTCCAACCTGGTGATTCTATGATTCTATGAAGAGGACTGGAAGAGGGGCATGGAAAGGGAGGGGGGCATGGAAAGGGAGAGGGGCAGGGAGAGGAACGCGGGGAGGGCAGGAGCAGGTAGAGGTGGACACAGGGGGAGTTACAGGCACAGGGGTGATACAGGCTCAGGGGCAGTCTAAGGCGGAGGGGCAGCAGAGGAACAGGCAAGGGCTGGGGCAGGGGTAGGAGCTGGCACAGGCAGGAGGGCAGGGGCTAGGGCATGGACAAGGACAGGCTCAGGAGCTGGGGCAGGAGCAGTTACTGTCAGAGGCACAGCCTCAGGGACAGACAGAGGGGCAGGGGTGGCACAGGCTGGGGCTCAGGCATGCACGTAGCCAGGCACCGGCCGCAGGTGCCTCACGCCGGCCTCGAACCCGCAGCCCCAGAGCGCCCCGCCCATGCGCCATCCGGCGCGCTGCGACGCGAGCGCCGCTGACGCCGCTTCCGCCCTTAGCTTGCGGGGGTTTCTTTTCCCTCCGACACTTCCGCCCTTTCTCTCCGAGTCCCGCGGAAGGGAAGGGCGGAACCGGCGGGCGAGGAATCACCACCAGGAGCGCGGCGCCGGCTTCACCGCAGACGCTGTGACGTCATCGCGCGGCGCGGCGTGACACGTCGGCGGAGGAACACAACCCCGTCCGGATGTGCCAAGATGGCGGCGGAGGGAGCCGGTGCTGCGGCCCGCGGGGGGGGCGGCGCCTGGTGCTGAGGGGCCGCGAGTGCCGGGGGGCGGACAGGTACGGGGTGGGGGAGGCGGGCGAGAGGGAAGAGGGGGGGATTCCGTGAGGAGAGAGAGGGAAAGGGGGGGGAATCCCGTGAGGAGAGAGAGAGGGAAGAGGGGGGAGAATCCCGTGAGGAGAGAGAGAGGGAAGGGGGGGGGTCCCGTGAGGAGAGAGAGAGGGAAGGGGGGGATCCCGTGAGGGGAGAGAGGGAAGGGGGGGGGGGGATCCCGTGAGGAGAGAGAGGGAAGGGGGGGGGATCCCGTGAGGAGAGAGAGGGAAGGGGGGGGGATCCCGTGAGGAGAGAGAGGGAAGGGGGGGGAATCCCGTGAGGAGAGAGAGGGAAGGGGGGGGTCCCGTGAGGAGAGAGGGGGAATGGGGGGAGGGTCCTGTGGAGACGGGGAGGGGGATCCCTCAGTGGGAGAGGGAAAGGGAGAGTGTTCCTCGTTGGGAGAGGGAGAGAGTGAGGGGGGACAGCATATTAGGAGGGAGAGAGTGGTGATCCCATGTTTGGGGAGGGGGGGGGATCTCTTGTGGATGAGAGGGAGAGAGAGGAGGACACCCATGGTGGGAGAGGGAGCAAGGGGCCCTGTTGTGGGAAGCGTCTCCTGGCACTCCTCACCATGTGTTTCTTTCGAGGAGATACAGTAGTTCTCACAATCTGTAGTGTTTTTTCTGAGTTGTCATGTGTCCTCAGCCTTTAGACAAGGGGTACTGGGTATAAGTTGCTCCTGAGGAGGTTCTGATTGGATTCACTATGAGAACAGTTAGATAGTGGAATAATCTCCCCAGGAAAGTGATAGGACATTTAAGGCTCTGCTTGACAGGGTGCTGGGCCACCTCATTTAAACTATATATCACCTAAAAAGGTTGCACCAGGTGATCCTCGAGGTCCCCTCCAACCTGGCATTCTGTGATTCTATGATTTGATGATTTGATGGAGCTGGTGCTCCCCTGCCCAGGAGCACTCAGGAGCTGCAGCTGAGGACAGGGTCAGCCTGACAGGACATGGAGCAGTTTGTGCTGCTGCCAGTACATTGCATTAAGCTCCATACTCCAGATTCCCAAGGAGCTCTTTTCACTAAGTAATATCTGTAACTGTGGCTGCTGTGTGTGAGGAAGCTGGTAGAGAGCAGTCAGCAGTGCAGATGGTGTTCAGTGTGTTCAATCTAGTGTTATCTGCAGGTGTGCAGAGGTCTGCATAGCAAAAAAACCTGAAGAACTAGTGTCCTAAATACTGATTGTAAGGATGCAAGTCTCATTTTCCGGTTGCGGCAGACTTTTGTATTCACTTCATTCCTGTTCTTAGGAATCATAGAACCATTGATTGGTTTGGGTCGGAAGGGACACTTCCCACTGGATCAGGTTGCTCCAAGCCCCATCCAACCTGGTCTTGAACACCTTCAGGGATGGGAAAGCCATGAGTTCTCTGGACAACCTGGGCCAGGGCCTCCCTACCCTCCCAGCAAAAACGTTCTTTCTAAGATCTAGTCTAAATCTCCCCTCTCTCGATTCCCTCTTGTCCTATCCCTGCAGGCCCTTGTAAAAAGTCCCTCTCCAGGTTTTCCTTCAGGCCCCAAGAATCTTCTGTGTATGTGAATATGTTATTTATTGTTCAGTCCATGCATGTGTGTGTGTGTATAGGCACACAAGAGAATTAATGTTACATTCTGTAACCAGCTTTGTGGGCTTACTTATGCTTGTTTAAGAGTCATTTATTTAGCTTATGTCCCTTGGAGATAGGATTAAATTAATTCCCCCCAAATAAATCATTCCTTCACACAGGTAAATTTTGAGAGAAGTTTAAAGCCAACCATGGCTGTAGAGCTTGTCAGTTGAAATTTATTGATGGCCTTGTCTAGAGGGTAGTTTTAATCTTCTTTTTTTTCTCTTTGGTGATATTTTTCTGGCGTGCCTGGAAACATGGTCTGCAATTGTTATTCCTGGTGACTAATGTTTAGCAGGCTGCCCTGCATTATCTATTAATAAACCTGCTGAAAGTTAAGAATTTCCAACCTAGATAAAGCAGAGATGGATTGCCTTTAACTCACGTAGTTATTTGTCATTTTTAAATGTCTTAAAATCCACATTCCTGTTAGTACTGGAGTGGGGGCATGGTGGGTCAGGATCACCCAGTTGATATCTTCTGTTTAAATTACCTGACATCGGCACGTTCATTTTATTTGGACTTAATTCTTCAAATCTTGTGTGCTTTTACTACTGTATGCAGTCTGTTAATATTAACTTTCCTTCAGTGAGGAAGCAGATACTCTCATTGAACTTCTGTAATGCAACATTAGAGACCTTGTTATAGGAATGGCAAACCAGTGCTTTAAAGTAAAGCTTACACTTATTCTAATTAGCTAATTACTGGTACAGGTTGTCACAAAAATGTGGGAAAGCATTAGGCCTGTTTTTCTTTGTGTACGTCTGATAAGACACTGTAAGGAGTGAAGGCCATGTTAGAAATTTGGCAGTGGGGTTTTCAGTTGTGCAACCCCTTGGCTTTTGTTCTCAACTGTATTTTAGAAACAACTTGTCTATTAAGAACAGAACTGTTAGGTGGATATCAGTGTTTTGTTGAGTTAAGTTGGTGCTTTCCAGGAGGTCACTGTCTTGGCAGATGGTTTAATTAGCCTTTTTTCCCCCCCTCCCTACTTCACAGTCTGGTGCATAAAGGCACTGGATTGTTTAGAAAGGAGAGAGGAGTTTTTGCAGTTGGGTCAATACAGAAAGAATATAGTGAAGAATAAATGGGGATGTCCAGAACCGCCTGAGGTTTCGTAAGTGTGGGTTAAGGTGGGTGTTGAGGCTGGTGAGGTGGTTGGCAGCACCTGTGGCCAGCTGGAAAACCTTCACCCCGGCACTGTAATAGGAGAAAAGGTTGCAAAGCGCCAAAGCCTCTTTGTATGTATTCCTTGATAGGAAATCCACAGGCAGCTGTGCTTTGAAAAGAAGGTTGAAGACAAATGAAAGTAATATGTGAAAATAGTGAAGCTTTCTATTTAATGGTTTTCTGTTGAACTCTGTTTCTGATCTTTCCCATTTTAACAAAACAGAAGTTTTAACAGATTTAAAGTCTTAAGATAAGACATGGCTATGAAATATATGGATATGGGGGAGAAATAAAGACTCCATCTGCTCACTGGTACTTCAGGGTCTCTGAAAGTACCTAGATTGTACCTAGGACTGTTGGATTCTGCAGAGCAGAGTAGGAGAGATTTTTTGCTAGGATAAGCTGTACTAACGTCCGATACTGTCTGTATAGATTATGTTCTGGTACTAGTCAGTGTGCTCTTAATGTGAATTTTTATTTATGAATCTTTATGAAATAGATGTAATTACACAGTGTTCACTCAATATATATTTTTGTTAACCAGAAACCAGAAGTGTTTTGCATTCAAACCTCTCTATAGCTATTGACATTTTGGCTTGATTGCAAACATCTGACTTTTCTGGCTCCCCATTTTATTACTCTTACTGATAAGAATCTTAAAAAGAAAAAAAAAATTGCACAGCTTTTGTCTATCTCTATAAACAGAAGTGCATCTGGTATGAGACAATTGCTGTGGGTACTTCTCTCTCTGTGATATAAACCATGTTTGTTGTGTGCTATTAGAAAACAAGGCCATCACATGTTGCTAAAGCTTCATTAAGCTGAACTGAACAAGTACTGAAGAACTCCAGTTTTGTCAGCTTCTCTTCTCCCCAGATTGCTAGGGGATGATAAAAATGAAAAAAATGCACATTTCTGATTAATTTACTGAACTTCCTGTGTGGCCAGTTCCTAACAGGTATTGTTTGGAGTTCTTGCTGGCAGAGTTGGAATACTTGTGTGACTGTCCTTTCCGCCCTGAAATACACCTGTAACTCTGATACTGTGCCAAAGTCCCAGTGAGAACATTGGTTAATTAATAGGTGGAGGGAGTTGATTGTCATTTACAGTCTTAAATGCAGTTTTAGTATTGTGCAGCATCCACATTCTAGAAGGGAGAATATTTGTGATGGAAATCCAATTGCCTTTCTCAAAATAAAAAAACACTCCTGTCCCACACGACGTTTGCTTTATTAAGCCAAGAATGGACTGTGCTCTGTTGAGGGGAACAACATCTGATGAATTCTTTCTTGAGATGCTTGTTTCTCATCTTACCTGTAAAAAGGCCCATTCATGCTGAGCAATAGTGCAACAGAGCTGAAGATTGTCTGTAACACAATTGGAGTTAGATGATGATTTCCCAGCTCTTTATAATTAAATTCAGCTTGCCGTAGTTCTTGCAGGTTCTGTTGCAGTCTGACTGCTGCTGTGTCCTCTCCCGTGCGTGCTTCTGCTTAGAAAAATGTGAGGAGATGTAGCAGTCTGAGATTTTAACATTTGTGCGGGACTGAGCTGTGTTTAATTACTGGGAATTATTTCCTAACATGATTGTTAAATAATGCACATTGTTATCACAGAGCATTAAGTTTCAGTAACCCTGGCTTTGGGTCTAGAAATACAATGTTACATGTAAATTTCTTATGCCTTCTGGAGAAAAGAGGTACTTTCCACTTCAAGTCCTCTGAGGAATTTTGTTTCTATAATAAAAATTAGTGAAGTGCTGCCTGTGTTCTGTGAAAGGAGACCAACTTTTTGTCTGTTTTGCCTTAACAGGGTGGAAGAAGGGATCTATATCCAGCATCCACTACTACTTTGCCATCTAGCATCTGACCCTGCCTGAAGGCCAACATGCAGCAGCCTCCGCAGACTGTTCCGGCAGGAGCAGCAGCTCCACCTCCTGCAGGCATCGCTCGGAACATGTACTGGAGAAACAGCTCGCTCAGTAAGCGAGCAAATGCAGCAGCTGCCCCGGTGCAGCCTGTGACAGACCCTTTTGCGTTTGGCAGACAGACTCCTCAAAGTTCCCCTTTAGATAACCCGCCCAAGGGCAACGCGTTAATTACGCAAGGTTCTTCCCCAGCAGCGTTCCCGCAGCCGGCTGTTGTCCATACTTCACCGTCCCTTGCAGGGGACAATCCTCATGGACCGTATGCATCTTTATCAGCTCCTCTGTCTCAACCAGGAATAAATACCAGTATGTTTTCTAATGTTCCCATTCCTTCACCCTCCCCAGGATATGTTATAAATAGCACTGCAGAAGCGCATCCAAACGTGGACGTTGGACTCCGTGGCCCCGTAGTACAATTGCATTATAATACAGGAGCAGCAGCTGAAAATTCTTTCAGTGTGCATCCTGTAACGATACCTGCATCAAACAAACCTGGAGGTAGACAAGACGTTAGCAGAGATTCAAATGATGTTCCTTCAGGACCCAGCACAGCAGCGCTCTTCCCTCCACCTCCTCAGCAGACTGTGTCTCAGTGGAAGCCTGTTCAAGGTAACCTGCAGTCTCCAGTACGGAATTTTGTGCCCTATCCTGAACCATCTTCTCAAATTGACATTCACAACATTTCTCAGTCTTCTGTTAGCGCTTCGCATCCTCCTCCACAGACAAATTTACAGCAAAGTCCTGTACACCAAGGTATTCCACAAAATATACAAGCGCCTTTACCTGTTGGTTGTGAAAAGAATGGGAAAAACAGCTCTCCAAATAGCAGTCATCACATGAACAGCATCCAGCCTGGGAATGTCTTTAGGCAGAACACAGAAATAACTAATGCTTGGTTAAATCAACCATACCAGGAGCAGTTCTACCCACAGCCACCATTGCAAGGGTCCAGTTTTATCATTCCCACAGCTCAGGGAAATAACCCCCAAACCCAGTCTCCAGATATGTCTGAAACATCAAATAGAGCTGCTCCCACAGATCGAGATTCAGGAACTCTCTCCATGTTTTTCAAAGGGGATGAGGCAGAAAATGAAGAAATACTTTCATCTGAAAAAATCTATGGAGTTGAGAAAACAGAGTTTGATGCTTGTCAGCCAAATTCAGCATCATTGTATCACCCGCCAATGCATCTTCAGAGAATTGCATCTAACGTTCTCTCTCAGGCGCAGACCAGTCCAGGTTTAGCCAGTGAGATGGTACAAAGAGGAATGGATGTCCAGTGCTTCCCTAAAATTGTGGGTCAGCAGGAGGCCCAGCCTGCTAAGCACGCTATGTTTGTTAGTGATGACAAGGCATGTATAGGCGACACATCTGGGAATGGTGGGTCACAGTATGAAAATGTGGAAAACCTGGAGTGCATTCAGAATCAAGAAGTGCTGCCAAGCGAACCACAGAACATTGATGCTTCACCTGCTGCTCCTGGTCCTGACCTGTACAGGTACGGATCCTTTCCAGGTCAGATGCTTCCAAAGAATGCTGTTGTGAGCCATGCCGAAGGAGGACCAAATTTGGAGGCACCCGATTCCTTACCTCATCCTGTCCGACCAGATAGCGTATCTTCAAACTATAGCAGCATTAGCCATAGGAGTGCTTCTGGCTCAGCCAGACCTCCAGAGCAGGTTGGTACATTTATTCAGCAAGAAAGTGGGAAGCCTGATGAGGAATCTTCTGCTAGCTTCTTCAAACAGATCGATTCCTCTCCTCTGGGAGGTGATTTGAGTGAGCTAAACCTGAGCAAGAACTACCATGGTAATCTGTCCCAGCCTCCAACTCCAAGTCCTCCGAAACCTACAGGAGTATTTCAGACAAGTGCAAACAGTTCTTTTGAACCTGTGAGGTCCCACGGAGTTGGTATAAAACCTGCAGAGATTGACCAAGCAAAGATGGTGGTTGAATTACGAGAGAACCACTCAAACCAAAAGAATATAAAGAAGAATGCAGCTGCGCCAGCTGCATCCCCAGGCAATCTTGAACAGCCACCAGATAACCTGGAGACTATTTTCATGCCTCAGGTACACCCACTGCCTCTTGCGGTCGCTGGTGAAGCTGGAAATATGTTGCACTCTGGACCCATTATGGAAAACATACAATCCGTGTCCGAGAGAAGGTCCTCAACAAGAGCTCAGGGAGCAGTTAAAAAGTGTGATAGCCCAGCAACAACTTTATGGGCTCATAATGAGTTACCCAATTTTGGGGGAAATGTCCTTCTAGCTCCTGCTGCTCCTGCAGTGTACGTACCTGCCAAGCAGACTGTGGAAGTCATTCAGCCACCAGAAGAAGGGCTGTCTAATCAGCAGCCAAGTAAACCAGGAGCTATTGTTGGGCAACTTTCCCAAGATGGAAATATATCTTCCGAAAATCTTGAGAATCCTCCCAAAATGGGAGAAGAGGAGGCACTTCAGTCTCAGGCAAGTTCTGGTTATGCAAGTTTGTTGTCTTCTCCACCTACAGAGTCTTTGCAGAATCAGCCTATCCTGATTGCTCAGCCTAATCAAAGCTATAACTTGGCTCAGCCAATTAATTTTTCTATTTCTCTGTCTAATCAGCTCAGCAGCAATGAAAACAATCAGTCAGTGAAGGACCCTGGGACTGGGGACAAGCCTGCAATGGGTCCCCAAACTTCGCATGCTGGTGGGATCATTTCTGGGGAAAATATGCCGCTGCCTGCAATGCAAGTTGGATCTCTGTTAGTAAATGCACTTCCAAGCACTAATCTGGTTAAACATAATTTATTACAAAGCCCTGTCAATTTCTCTGATACTGCTTCTAATCAGCCGGCAAACTTGCTTATGAAAACTCCGCTTAATTTGGTTCCAGAAGGGCAAAAGAATGTTAATATGGAAGGTTTTGTTCCTGAGTTTGCTAGCAAGCCGGGGTCTAACTCATCTGTTTCTCCTGGGATGAGTCTCCCCAGTGGAAGTGCAGGTGATATGGTCCCCCCTGCTAATTCTGTAGCGCAGGCTAATAATAATCCTGCACATCACTCAAATAGCAAAGAAGTTGCTGGAGTGCTCGACTTCACAGTATCGCAGACGTTGGAGAAAAGCACTGCAAATAATTCTGTACTGGTGCATAATCAGTCACTTCCTGGTGGTCCAGTCTATCCTCACCAGTCAGCTGGTGGTGCTGGTCAGGTCAGTGCAGAGGTGCATGACAACGAGCATTTCTATCAACAGGTGACAAAAGATGTGCAGCATCAGGCTGTGTCAGACAGAGCAGTACAGGGAGCGTTGCCATCTCAACCACAAATGCAAGCAGCTCAAATGCAGCAACCAGCGCCTTCTGGGCAGTCCTCAGTTCCTTCAAACTACCAGATAGTCGCAGGGACTAAAGCCGCGCAGGCATCACAGCAGCATGAGAACCAGGTGCTGAGTAGCCATCCTCAACCTGTGGGTCCCCCAGAGGCAAGTTCAGCACAGCAGGCAAGGTACGATCAGACGAGTCCTGATAAGAAACCAGCGTCTGGGCAGCCATCGGGTGCTCCGGCCTCCACAGCCCCTTCTACCACCACTCAGTCAGCCACGTCAAATGTGCAGCAAGACCTGCAACGTCCACCTCTGCCTCAGACTCCTCAGGATGCCTTTGGTCCACCCCAGAACCCTTACTACTACTACAGACATCCTTATGACGCTTACCAGCC
The DNA here is from genome assembly GCA_033459285.1 of Clamator glandarius. NCBI lineage: Eukaryota > Metazoa > Chordata > Aves > Cuculiformes > Cuculidae > Clamator > Clamator glandarius. The sequence goes on from JAUNZM010000104.1 coordinate 4,485,310, forward strand.
TCCATATCCACCACCTTATCCTCCTGCAGACCCCAGGACAGGCGCTCATCTTTATTACGTGGTAAATCTTTTATTTTTCACTTCCTCCCGCTTCAGAACATAATACTAAATTTTATCTTTGAATTATGAGTTTAGCCAGTCATGTTGTGGTCGACGTTCAGTATAGCATTCACATTAAGTATTTAATTGTAGGGAAAATCTTCATAGAATCACGGAATGGGTTGGGTTGGAAGGGACCTCAAAACTGATCCAGAACCATCTCCCCTGCCATGGGCAGGGACACCTCCCACTGGATGAGGTTGCTCCAAGCTCCATCCAACGTGGCCTTGAACACCTCCAGGGATGGGGTAGCCAGGACTTCTCTGGACAGCCTGGGCTAGTGCCTCACCTTTCTTTGGAAAACGCTGGCTGTTATCAATGTCTTGGCTACCCAGGTGTTCAACTTTGATTCCCATCTGCTGTCTGAATTATCAGTAGTTTAGCAGAGAGGCAGCATAGCGGTTGAACTGCCTTTAGTGCAGATGTAATGTTTTTTCGTTAAGTTCAGGATATTGATAGACCTGCCTATAAGTTGCTACAACAGGTATCGAAAGCTGTGTAGTCTATTGATCCACATCTCCTCAGGTATCACAGTTGTGGTATGTATGGTGATTTGTTGGTTTTTGAAGGTTTATCCTTGGTGATGGGAAGCCTCTTACTTTATGTGTCGATCTCTTTCCTAGGACGATGGCTACGGACAGTATGACCCACGGTACAGGCACTATGATAGCACCAGCGCTGCTTACATGGAGCCTGGGAGTTATCGGTATCCTGAGCCTGAGCGTCCTAGTTCCAGAGCTAGCCACTGCTCTGAGAGGCCTTCCTCTAGGTAAGCAATTCCCAAATTGAGGAAGGATCTGGTACACCCCGAAGCAGTGAGTATAATGATGTTGTTGGAGGTTTTCAGCATAAGCTGCTGTGAAGAAGTTCAAAAACTCATTGTGTGCTGCCATAGGAACGGACGGTATTGAATGCCACATCTGAAAAGGACAGGATTCTGCAGTCTTTTCTGTTGCTAAAGCCTTATTTCCTCCTTCATTCCGTTCTCTTGGTGGTAGTTGGTGTTTCTACTAGACAGGAGGTCACTGTGATGGTGTCATGGTGCTAAGGTTGACTTCTTTTCGCATGTGATGTGGAAGTGCGGTGTAGGCTGTGGGTTTGTTAATCGATACCAGTTTACTTTCTGGCTAGAACTTGAGCAGTGGCCCCAGTTCTGTTAATAAATGGCACTTTTGCACATTGGTCTGGGATTTGCATAGCAATGCGTTTGGCTCAGTGATGCAGTGTTTATTATGTAGTTAACTCATGGAGCAGTCTTCAAAGTAAAAACATAACATTTTGCTTTCCACCTCCAGAAGATTCTAGAGCTCTATGTTGGCCTGGAGGAATGCAGAACAATGGCTATAGCTCCATGTGATAACCTTTATCATCTTTCCAAGTGGATCTGACTGTACTGTGAGGTCCTGCAGTGAGATAATAACTTCTAGTAGCAGTTCCTGGTGTGTGTGCACTGCTCTTATGTGCTACTTTTATAAGAGACTGAAATTCCTGTAGGTGGGATTGGGCAGATCAAAGCCCGTTAGGAGTAGCTCTGTCAGTTCTGGTGTGTGATGTGACAGTGCAGTAGGATGTGGGCTGTGGTACTGCAGGGCAGCAGAGCTTACGAGTGGCAAAGTCAGTGTGAGAGCGTGTCTGAAACTTGCCCTTAATGTACCAGTATTGATGATGCAGCTTTGCAAACTCTGTTCAGAGAGGGAAGTAACGTCTTCCTGGAGACAGAGAAGACTGGGCGGATAAACCTGATCTGATAAGATCAAACCTCTTCCTCTGCAGAGGTAGATGCTGTGTTAGCAAACTGCCCACACATCCCAGGGAGGAGCATCACTTGACTGGCTTGGCCACTTTGGAGTTTGCATATCAGTTGTATGATCAGTTGTAGAGGAGCATGAAAGTTCCCTTCATTCCACATTGGCATTAAAAATCTTCACTTCCTTTGTGTGTATATATACATATCTCTGAGTATGTACACCTGTAGATATAAACAGGTGTGTATACATATGCATATATGTACATGCGTATGTGTATGTACATGCATATATGTTGACTCGCTACATTTTTCATCTAACATTCATCTTCTGCCTTTTTTCAGAAACTGGGGGATGTTGTCCTCAAAATGGCATGTAGTAAAGGCTCATAATTTTTGAAGTAATGGCCACATCTTTCTTTTCCCATAAGAAGTATTGTAAATATCTTGTGTACATGCACTTGCTCTTACTTTGATGTGTTGGGTTTAGTCTGGTTCTTGTGCTTATCCTGTTCAATTGGGCAATCAGTATTCTGATACAGGCTCTCTAAATGAGTATTTTCTCCCATTCAGTTCTCTCTATTTTCTCAAATGACAAACAAGCCTTTCCTATACGCTGCTGCCCATCCAAGCCTATTGAGAAGGGTAATAACCTAGAAGATGCCTGGAATTAGATGTGATGTGCTGTGTTACAATTGTCTCCCTGCTCTCATTTATTCATTGAAGTATTAAATGTAAGGATGTGCTAATGCTCAAAACATCGCTGCTTCTGCTGAACAGCTGCAGTTGAGAAACAGGCTGAGTGCAGGGTGAAAATAAAGCATTGGGGATTACGGTGGAGGCTGAAACTCTTTGTTCAGGGTTGTCTAGGAGAGTGACTGTCCATGTCTTGACTTGTTTTCATGACCTCTCCTCCAGTCCATAGTCCATAAGATGCATAGCAAAACACTACGGTAGTTGAGGGAACAATTATTTCATTGCTTGTTAAGTTACTGACTTTGCTGAGAAAATTCAAAGGATGCTAATTATAGCAGTAGGTTTTGTGATTAATTGTCTGTAAGTAATTAAACTGATCACTAAAGCAATTGACAAAAATCACTACAGTATTGTATGGTAAGGGCTGTAGGCTTCTTACGGTACACAACAGTTTAGTGATATATTGGGTTGTAAAGTCTTTTATTTCCTGTAAATGCATTATTTTAAATTTGAAACTCTACCCAGTTAGTTGAGGCACGTAGTTCTTCATAACCTCTGCTGACTTCAGAAGAGATTGAAGGAGGGATAACAGCTTTCTATACCTGTGTGGGGTTTTTTTCAGGCAAGGGTATCCTGAAGATTATTACACAAAAAGTGGATGGAGCGATTATTATCGTGGCTATTACCCAGGCTCCTATGATTATGGAGGTAAGGTGTTTGTTTTTAAACTGAAAAGGAGTGGATGTGTTTCTGTAGCTTTAAGTGCATTATTCTGGTTTTCCTATGTGCTTCAGGACCAAATCAGCATGTAATTAAAGAGGAAGGAGTAGAAAAAGGTTAGACAATAGCTTCCAATACTTAAACCAATTCTTTTTATTTTCCAAAGATCCAAGTCACTGGGAACGTTACTCATCAGTGTACGACCCCAGATACAGAGATCCTAGAAGTTATGATCGGAGGTACTGGTATGATGCTGAACAGAACCCGTACCAGAAGAGAGACGCGTATCTGTATGGCAACAGGTTTGTCCACTCGATCTATGTTCCCTCTGTGCTCTTTCTGGATCTAGGGTAGCACAGAGCCTGGATGCTGATGGCCATCGAAGCACCGGGCTGTATGCTCAAGTGAGTGAAGGCAGAGAATATGGTCGTGGTTTCTTCAGAGCTTCGGTTCCATAAGCAAAAAATAGAAAACCGAGTTATGTCAGTTAGCATGAAGGCAAAGACTGAAGACTTGCTTGTGCAAAGTGTTCAAAATTTATAAGCTGTTGTGAGAGTTGCCAGGCATCATAATTTCAGGCTATCAGCACCTTTGTAAATAATATCCTCTCAGTATCCTCTAGGTATACAGATGCATCCTGTAACAGCATGTTAAAATACAGTATTACACATATTTCACATATAGGTGTTGCCAGTCCTTTCTGTGACTTTAACATAGGTCATTGAGGAAAAACAGACGAGTGGTCATGTCACTCTTAAGGAAAGGATTTAGGGCAGTAGGAGTTGTTTTCTGATTGGGTAAACATTTTGTGGGTTTTTTAGAGCGGATAGAGTATGATATTGATCTTGAATATTCTGGATGAATGTCTTAAAGAAATATCAGTTTGTTTATTGTAATAAACCCCTCAGTATAGGAAATCCAGCCCTTCTGATGTTACGTACAGTTTCTTCTTTACAGGTATGCAGCAAAGTCCTCAGGGGATGTGGGTGGCTTTGTTTATTTTCACTTTGTTTTCCAGACATGACCGATATGAAGATAACTGGAGATACGATCCTCGTTTTACTGGAAGTTTTGATGATGAATGCGAACCCCACAGAGATCCTTACGGTGATGAATTTGACAGGCGCAGTGTCCACAGTGAACATTCTGGTCACAGTCTCCGTAGCTCCCGCAGCATTCACAGTCACCAGAGCAGTTTCAGCTCTCGCTCTCAGCAAGTGAGTTTCAAATGGTCACATGAGGTATCCTTTCAGCTGGGCTAAGTCTTTCTCTATGTTAGGCATGGGTGAAACTTTAGAAATACAGAAATATTTCTGGGTTTAGTTGGGGGGATATGTATTTTGAAAACTTACTATGTTAGTTGAGACTTTTGCAGTATAGTTTTTAACCTTATATTTGTCTCAGTTGTCAAGAGAACTTTAACTAAAATGAGCGTTTGGCTGTGCCAGTTGCCACACACACACATACGGGAAAATTTCCTCTACTGAATCCATTTGCTATTTGCAAGAACTTTGTCCTTCCTGTGCTTGGCTGTGGTAGATGACGTGGCTGGCTTTCAGTGTGATGTTCTCATCACAAGCATGAATGCTTTTACTGAACTTGGGAGATGTTTGAAGACTAACTCCACATTTGTATGATGTTGTTCTGACTTTAAAAGCAAAAACCAGATCTAACTGATTACTCGTCTGCTTATGGCATAAGTACAAATACTGGAAAATCACAGAATAGTGGGTAGTTTTTGACATACCATCTTTCCTGATGGAATGGGTTGTTTTAGTTTTAGTCTCTTGTGTTGGTTCATCGCATTTCTTGGAAGTTTGGGTGGCTTTCCAGTCTAAACTCTGCTGATATAGTAATATCAGAGGTAGTATATTGGAGCATTAATATTGAGGCACCTGAATTCATTTTGGCATTCATCAGGTTTAATTAGTTGAGATTTTCTGTCGCAGTGTTCCAGCAGAGGTGAAGTTGGTTCTGATGTGCAGTTGCTGGTGCAGTAACACTTGAACTTGTGACTCATTCTATAGCATTACTCTTTACACAAGCATGTAGACATTCCATGTGAGAAAGCTGGTGGTACTTGCGTGATCAGATGGTAGTAAAAACACTGAGGGAGAACACTAAGAGAATTAGTTCTCTTCTGTTTCCTGCTGCTGCGGGTGTCTGGCAGGGCAGCTGTCTCCAGTGCAGAGATGTAGCAAGTCCAGTTTATGAACAGAATACAAAATTGAAGGCAGGGGATTGCTTACCTTCCTGAGTTGTGCTTGCAGCATTGCCTGCTTTCTGTAACTTCGCGCTCTCTGCTAACAATTACTAATGTGATCTGTTTAGAGCCAGCTATATAGAAGTAGTCACGATCTAACGGCTAATGCGTATGACACCACTGTGCAGGCAGTGTCACTCCACACAGATTATCCATATGGTGGATATGCTGCTAACTTTGATGGACAACAGCCTTTTACAGACTACGGATACCCGGCTGAAGCTGGATGGGCAGCTGTAGAACAAGGTACTGGCATCACTGGGGAAGGAGGAGGGGCGGTACTGTGCTTGGGAGGCTGTCTACCAGCAGTAGTTTCCACTTCTGTTTGTCTTTGCAGTGTATGCAATGCATTTTGTGTATTCCTAGAGCCTGTTAACAGGCTAAAAATGCTGGTTTACGGTGGAAGTAAACATGAACAAAGTGCTCCTTGCATGTTTTAGTGCTCGCTGAAACCTGAGTGTATCACAGATGCTATTAAGTATTCCCATTTGTAAATGTCTTTTTAGGTAGATATTTAACTACATTGCTTGTGCTTCAAGGGGAATAATTAAAATTTAACTTAAACTTCAGAATTTCCGTAATGTTTTCTTACTCTTTCAGTGTGGATCAGAACCCTCTTCCTCTGGAAAAGCTTTTCCAGTGTATGCTACAAGTAATATCATTAGGTCTTCAGAATTGTGTCTCCTACAAACAAACAAAGCCCCTGCATAGAAAAAATAAGTTGATTTTAAATTTAGACTGTTTTTTAAAGTTTAGTTTTGTTCTTGTTGCAAATCTTCAGAAAGGAACTGATTATTTATTGGTTTTGAAGTTTGGCCAAATTGAATGGCATTGTTTTTTCTACTAGTAGTGAAGGATTACTGGATATCAACAAGTTTTACTTAATTGCAAGACAAGGTTACTTGTTTTTACTTTGTCTTTTCTTCCCATTTCAGCACCTTTAAGGCCCTCAACGCCTGAGAAGTTTTCAGTGCCTCATATCTGTGCTAGATTTGGTCCTGGAGGCTTCTTAATAAAAGTGCTGCCTAACCTCCCTTCAGAGGGACAGCCAGCTCTGGTTGAAATACACAGCATGGAGGTAAAGCTTAAAAATAAAAGGAGAAGTCATGGAATATGGACCTTTCCTTTGGAAGGGGAGCGGGGAATGTGGATCTATAGCTTCCTGGCCATTTTTTAATATGTCAGAGCAGATATCTTTATATTTATCTGTTTGGACTGTAATCATCAGTGAAACAGTAGGTTAAATTCTTTGAGAAATGATACAGTCATGATCAGGTCACTCAAGTCCTTCCAGTTTTCTTCACGTTAAATCCTTACATCCTGGAAGGGCTGGAGGAGAGTTGGATTTTGTTTCTGTGTTGCTGTTCATAGGGAAACTGCTGTCCTGGTACATTGCCTGCAGGGCTAAGGACTGCTTGTCATCCGGATGGGCTGGGGATTAAATAGCACAGGTGTATTTTCATTCTTGTGCCAGTGCAAAGAATTTCAGTACTCAAGTCATCTAAAATACTTATGTGATGAGGGTAAAATTCATTGTTTAAAATATCATTAGAAAGGAGTTGAATTGCACACAAGTAATAGAACAGCAGCAGGAGGATTATTAGACTTGGCAATGTTAGCTTTACTGTTGGACTTGGTGACCTTAAAGGTCTTTTCCAACCTAACTGATTCTAAATTTCTCTTCTATCATTAAGGAGGTATGAGGGAGGCTTTTATGTTTTGCTACAGAATTACTTCCATGTACAATAGAATTAATTTCTTATCCTTGTGTGGGTTGCAGGTCACCGTAGGTATTTTGTTTAAGAGCAACAGGCTCAGTTACTGCATGTTTTATGTTCAGGTCTGGGTGTTTTATTTCATTAAAAAGCAAAATTCATAGTTACAAGAATTTCTTACTGTTCATATTTGTGTTTTAGACTATGTTACAACATTCGCCAGAGCAAGAAGAGATGAGAGCGTTTCCTGGTCCTCTCGCTAAGTAGGTTCTTGAAGATTTCAGAAATCACTTTCATGCATGTGGAATTCTTTTCTTTATTGAAGTTTTAATTGTCTGCAAATTGTAGGATTTAAAATGACTTGAAATATTTGTGGCTTTTCACCTGCTTAAATACTACATGAGCTTTAAATCTGTTCCTCATACTAATGACAGTAATAATATGAATGTTGACATTCATCTCATTAAATACTTTTTTTTCTTCTTTTCTTTTTTCCCAGGGATGACACCCATAAAGTGGATGTCATTAAATTTGCACAAAATAAAGCTACACAGTGCTTTAAGAATGAAAATCTAATAGACAAAGAATCTGCAAGTCTGCTTTGGGACTTTATTGTACTCCTGTGCAGGCAGAATGGGGTATGTCTCACTGCTTGGATTTTTATCTGTCCTAAAATCTTTTGTACACAAAATGCTATTTATGTAAAAGACAGTAGTGTGCATATAGTGGTTTATCTTGGAATGGTTCACAGATTAGTGGAACAAGGAAGCTGGTCACTTCTCCTCAGGTGCTCAGAGCTGCTGATATCCGCACATTGTTGTTGAAGCAACAAATAAAATGACGGCAGAGTTGAAATAACAGGGTTTTAACTTTTATTTTTCTCTCCATGTACAGACTGTTGTGGGGACAGACCTGGCTGAACTTCTGCTCCGAGATCATAAAACAGTGTGGCTTCCTGGGAAGTCCCCTAATGAGGCAAATTTGATTGATTTCACTAATGAGGCTGTGGAACAAGTGGAAGAGGAATCTGGTGAAGCCCAGCTCTCATTTCTCACCGATGGTCTTATCACTGCAATTGACAGCCTTGAGAAGGAGACAGAGAGATTCAGGGAGTTGCTGCTTTATGGCCGCAAAAAGGTGAATGCTGATGCTGTTATTCCAAACACTGCACGTGTCTGGTTTCGCTTACTTGTTTTCAAAGATCTTAAAGCTCTAGGCATCAGTTAAAATAATTTTTGCAACTTGCAGAGCATGGAAGAGTGCTATATAATATAAAGCTATATTCATGAGTTAACATTTGATCTAAACAGTCATTTTTGCATTCAGTCACGAAGTAGTAGTGTAAGACAGTCATTGTCTATCCGAGTATTATGTTCTACTGTTCCCAGAAAACCAATTTCTGTATTCATTAGGATGCTTTGGAGTCTGCCATGAAGCATGGTTTATGGGGTCACGCTCTGCTACTTGCCAGCAAAATGGACAGCAGAACGCACGCGAGAGTTATGACCAGGTATTGTTTTGCTTGTCAGTTAGTACAGTATGACTGCCTGTTCCGCTTTTGAGGTAGAGACTTGATGCTCAGAAATCTTAATGTGTCAAAATCATAGAATCGTGATGAGTTATCCTTAGCAGCTCATGAAAGGATTATACTTCACTTTTACTGTTATGTTCAATTGTCACCCACTACTTTTTATAGCCAGAAGGCCCCAAAATAAGCCTGAGAAGTTATCCTTTGCAATTCATCCTATTTAAGGGGTATTTAAACAGTGTCATCTATGGACTTGCTTGGCAGGGGCTGTTAATCAGGCTTTGGAAAAACCGGAAAAATCCAATGATCAACTGTGTTGAAGCCCAGTAACTGTCAATACCCTTCATTCATCTCACCTGAAAGAAGATATGTTTGTTAGTAGACAAAATCTTTCAGCTTCCTGAGCTGGTGAAATCACATCCTAAGTCTGTTTGGGTGGTATGGGGAGAATCCTGAGGCTTCTAGTGTGAACTGACCTGTGTCAGGGTGGCAGATCCAGTTAACATGTCAGGTTTTGCTTTTGAACCTTACCACAGACAGTTTTTTTTTTTTTATTCAGTGTAGTATTTTCAGACAGCACTTCCTTGTCTTAAACCGAGCTAGATGAAGTGCTGCTGAGTGTTCAAGTACATTTTAACTGCTTACCCCATGTTTGTGTTTTGTTTTTCTGCGTGATGTCTCTGTAGATTTGCCAACAGTCTCCCAATTAATGACCCTCTGCAGACTGTTTACCAGCTCATGTCTGGAAGGATGCCAGCTGCATCCACGGTAAGATTCATGTGGGAATCAGTTGAGCCTGAAGAGGTGTTCACAACAATAAATCCTTCCTTGTGCTTTTCCTAGAATTGGCAGACAAGTTGCTTTAGCCATTTTTAGGTTGAAACGTTTACCAATGCAGAGTTCCAGGCACTGATTTGACTAAGTCTTCTAATTTTAGTGCTGTGGAGATGAAAAATGGGGAGACTGGAGGCCTCATCTAGCAATGGTGTTATCCAACCTGACCAATAACGTGGACTTGGAATCCAGGACCATTGCTACCATGGGAGACACTCTTGGTAACTCGTGGGGAATGACCAGGATGATGGAACAGATTTATATGGGGGTGTTTCTATTATGAAAGTATTGAATACAAAGCCAAAACAGTATGGGACACTGAATTATATTCTGAGTTCTATCACTTATTTTTCTACAGCTTCTAAAGGCCTGCTGGATGCTGCTCACTTTTGTTACCTTATGGCCCAAATTGGTTTTGGAGTTTACACAAGGAAGACAACAAAGCTTGTCCTAATTGGATCAAATCATAGGTTTGGCTTTCTCTTACTTAAGAAAACATGACTTCTTAGATGCTTAATGGCTTGAGAGACTGAGCTGCACTTAGCCTTATCACCAGCCACAGCTGGTTTTGAGATAACAATTTGGTGCCTTGCCCTTGTTTGAGGAGTAGTTATTGATATTGTGCCTCTAATAGAGCTGTGTTTCTGATTTTATTTCTGGTTGTCTCTATTGTCAGAATATATAATATCAGTGTTAAATATATTTTTCCTCTCCCGTTCCGGAATAGCTTGCCATTTTTAAAGTTTGCCACCAACGAAGCCATTCAAAGAACAGAAGCCTATGAATATGCACAGTCCCTAGGAACTCAGCCTGGCTGCTTGCCCAATTTCCAGGTGAAGAGCTGTTTAATTTTTATTTATTTTATTTTGGCAGGTTTTTTTATGAGGTTTTAATCTCTCATGTGCGGTATTCAGCATACCAAATATTTTACCCATTGTAACATGAAATATATGTGGATAACATAGTGCAAGAAGACTTTTTTAATTTAAATCTCCTTTTTGCATTTTTCATCTGTGCGTTATGAAGTTTGGAATTTTAAACCATGTTCCAAAACAAAAACTCAGCAGAATGTGTTGACAGTAGCTGCAGACAAATTGAGAACTTCCATTGGATACGTTGGATGGAAGAGGGCAATTGAATACTTTCTCCCTCTTTTCCTGTGCCTAATAGCGATGTGTTAATGGGATATCTAAGCTTTCAACTGAAATGACAGACTGCCTTTCATTTGATACTTCTAAAAATGTTCTGATCACCTGCTCGCATTCCATAGGTTTTCAAATTCATCTATGCTTGCCGACTGGCTGAAATGGGACTTGCTGCTCAGGCTTTCCACTACTGTGAAGTCATTTCCAGAACTGTCCTTAAAGATCCACATTACTATTCCCCTGTACTTATTGGCCAGCTAATCCAGGTAACTTAAGGAAGAATTAAGTGTCTGTGGCTTCATATTGGAGGTGTTAAGCTGTGGCTAAAGTTGCCTTTTATTGGCTGGTTAACTTAAACTTTACAATGATTCCTTTCTCTAGATGTCATCACAACTACGTCTGTTTGACCCACAAATAAAAGAGAAACCAGACCAGGAATCTTTTATTGAACCTTCGTGGTTAGTAAGGCTTCGACATGTGGATGGACAGATCAAGGTACTGAACGTACTTTTCAACATGAAGTATTCTTTTTTTAAGGATCAGTGTAAATAAAATTTTGTAATGGTTTTGTTCATACTGCAAGTTATAGAAACATATGAAGTGGCCTTATGATGTATTTTTGTTGTCAAGTGTGTTATGATCGAAACCAAATGGATTAACCACACTTCAGAGCCCTTATATTCAATACAGAATAATCAAGGGTGGTGTACATGATATGAGACAGGCTTTTCTTAACAACATAACACAAAGCTTGTCAGGTTGCAATAATTTCTGCTGTAAGCTTCCATTTAAACAAAAAAAAAAAGAAACAGGACCTAAACGACAAAAACCCTTTAAGTGGTTTGGTTGAGCTTGGCCTGCGAATGACCAACAACTCATTTTTTGACTGAATAGTAAAAAAAAGCTATGTGCTATGTTCACGCCTGAGATTTCCTCTGCTCTGTGTTCCCTTGGTTATGAATGTAATGCCTGGTGCAACTAATAAGATCTTGCTTTTTTGTGCAGGAGGGTGCAATAGCTTATAGCACAGACAGATCCACACCACCACCATATGCGTGTAGCACACCGAGCTCTGAATTAGACCATAGTAGTCAATGTGATGGAGCAGGAGTTGGCCGGGACATCGGTCCAGGCACTGAAAATGCATTATTAGCATCCTTGTTACCCAATGTGGCTCAACAGATGCAAACTGTGCAGCTGATGCCTTCAGGTTAGTGCTTCATATCCTTATCTGTAACAGAGAAAATAAATGTTTTGGGTTTCTGGTATAAGAAACCTCTTAGCAGTGGTAGAAACAATGAGATTTTACTTGTGCAATTTATTTATAGGTTAAAATGTTCACACAGTGGAATTTCTTAAATTTTTTTTTTTTTAATACTGCAGTACCTCAGCCTGTCCTTGATGGATCAGCTGCCATGATTCCTCCTGGTGACCAGGAATCTGCCCGAAGTGTCCCTTTCTATTCAGTGGCGTCTCAGCCTGTTGGTCCAGGACCTGGCTTTGCACCTCCAGGATTTTCAAATCCATATGGAACTGAACCAACACCGATGTATTTAGGGTCAGCGCTATCGCCAGGAGGGCCACTTCAAGAAACTGAACCACAGTCAGAAGAGCAGACAAACCTGGAAACAGGTCTGGGATCTTAGTAAACAGCTTTTCTTCCTTACAAGGGAAATCAAGTATTTTGGGGAATAATGCAAAATATCTCAATTTTTAGATAATACTAAGTCTAGTCCTGGGTAATGAAGTTTAAAAACACCACGTAATGGTACAGAGACACCTGTGGAAGGCTATGGTATTCATCCTGCATATCTGGCTTGGTTTAAAAGAGATGTCAGACTCAGCAGATTATGATTTAGAACCCGACTGGGATTGGCAGTTTTATTTACGAAGTCTGTGACTGGAGCCTCAGGGATTTCTGCCTCTGGACATCAGCCTCAAGGGCCCCCATACGTTTTAGTTCTGTGACAGCAGAACCTGACACAAGAAGGCAAGCATAGACAGGTTTGGCAGAGCTGTGTTAGAGACGTGAATTCATAACTAGTGAAAACTTTTGCCTTGAAATTGTTGTTGTGGTGGTTAGGGGCTCTTTTTTTTGGCAGGGGGTGGGTGGTGATGTTCCCCTGCTGATGTCATCTTATTTCTTTTTTAAGGAATGCAGAGAATTGCCCCGGAGCCTCCTTCGCAAAACTCTTTTCCTGACCAGAGGGAGGAGGATTTTTATGGCAGAATGGCTAGCATGGTATCTCTGTTTCATACATCTCTTCAGCAAGTGTCAGCTGCACTGCAGATATGTGCAAACACAGAGTATATTGGGGTTCTGCCTTCCTTCAGCAAGACTTGAAGCTTAATTTTAATTTCCCACTGTCTTTCCCTCCAGTAGAATAAATATTGAAGATCTAGTAGAAAAGCTTTTGCCACTGTTGTTGACTCCTGCTTGGTCATGACTGGAAATATGGAAAGCGTTTATAAAAATCCCAACCCTCTTTTAAAAATATATAGTATTTTCACTATTTTAAATATCGCTGAAGTTGATTTCTCCTTGGGAGTTCAGTCTCGTGAGTGACAATTGTTTGAAGGAATGAATATAAACTTTTTTAATAGTGATACATTTGGCAACTGATAGAGAGTGAGGAGGCTTTTTAACTAGAAATTAACTGTACTTACAGAAGAAACAGTGAAATGTTTTAATGCTTGAGTTTGCGATACAAGCGTTAGCCGAACAACCAGATGTTGGAGTAGGGGGAAAAGGCAGCAACCACTGCCTGTTGCATATTTTTATATCTTTCCTCTTGTGGGCTGGCTGGCCTGCACAGCAGTGCCCTGATTTAACTCTTTAACAGACCAGTTACATCATAGTGCAATTACTTAGCTACCTTGTCACAGGAGGAATTTATTTAGCAAGATTAAATGTAATCTCTCACTCCAGCAGTGACAGCGTGGTACTTTCCTGTGTATTTGTAATACAGGGCTATGGGCGAAGATCCCGAACAACTTCAGAGTCCTCTGTTCATTCTGTGGGACGAGAGAGATCCAACTCTGCAGCAAAACAGCCCTCTCCTCCTCCCTCTGTCCCTGTAGCGAAAGAGACTAAAAAAGAAACAAAAAAGGAGCCAGCACCTAAAAAGGTAAGTTTTCTAAGAAAGGTGGCTGTTGCTGGAGGAGGTGGGTTAGTGTACATGGTAGCTTCTGCTCCAAGGTCTTGACTTAAGAGGCCCTGGCTAAACTTTTCCTTTCAATTTATTAGGTGCAACTCTGAGCTCAGAGTTGAAATCCCTAACAGAAAATGAATCATTGCATGAATATTTATTTTAATCTGCCTGTAAAGCCAATGTTGGGAGAATTAACCAAACAGATGCATTTATTTTTAGAGTGGTGCATACTGGTTTCGCTGGCTGATGGGGAAAGGAAAGAATGAAGCTCACCTTCCAGATGACAAGAACAAATCAGTAAGGCCCCTAAACTGCAAAAACCTTTATATGTTTTGATATGGTCAAAGTGTTTTCTTGGATGACAGATGAATATTGTTTTGACAAGTAAACAAATCTGTATAAAGACTTCTGAGATCTGAACATTTAAATAAAATTATTATGGGCTTTGGGGTTTGTTTTTTTTGCTTAACCACTGTGTTTGAACTCCTAATCTTTGACTTGTGATTTTCTCGTAGATTGTTTGGGATGAACAGAAACAGCGCTGGGTTAATCTGGATGAACCAGAAGAAGAGGTAAAAATCTGCGGGCTCGTTTCCCCAAGCGGGAAACTGAAATCTGTACTAGCACACAATTTTCTTCAGTCTGTTATTGGCTCTGAACAGTTGCGTTTACTGAATTTGGATTAAAATATGCAACATTTTGAAATCAATAAATAGGTTGCATGTTCTATCGTCTACATCTTTATGGAACCATTTGTATCTTTAATTACTGGTGTGGATCCAGTAATGGCAACTGAATTCACAAGGGAATTTGAACTTAGCTTGGTGTGCCTCTTCATAGAGGTTGACATCACCTAGGTAATTACTTGTTTATTGATTTGCTGCAAACAGAATCTAGGGAAAAAATGTAGAAAGAATATAGTTTAGATGATGTTGTACATTGTAAAGTAAAGAAAATCACACATCCTGTCCATCTTTGTCATTCAAAGATCTGTTTCAATACACAAACATAATAAGAACTGCTATTGTAAATTTTTCCTTTAGAGTGAGCATAGATGGGTTGTAGAAATGCCTTGTCATTAATTATTAGATGGAAGAGGAGGAATACCGGTCTGCACCAGAAGATGTGTGTGTGTGTGTGTATACCCAGTTCTATGTGGATTAGGAAAGGAAAAGGAAAATTCAGGTAGATATGTGGTTTAGAACTCTCAGTCAACAATATGGTTGGATTTTCTTGTTCTCTCTGCAGAGTAAACCTCCACCGCCACCTCCAACACGATTTCCGAAAGCTCCTCAGGCTGCAGCACATGGACCTGCAGGCCCACCCAGTGCCCCTGCTGTCAACATCTTCTCCAGAAGAGCAGGTAACAAACATCATCAATACTTGAAGTATGGAAGACTTCAGTTTTTCTCTTATATAAAATGTGAAGGCAGGAACTTTGGCTTTTTTGGAGTTGTTAGGGAACAGTTGGCAACTCAGTGATACCACGGAGCTGTGGCTGTGTTGGCTTTGCTTGTGCCTGGCGTCTGCTGGCACAGCTGTATGGTGACTTGGGTATTATTGTTTATATTCCTTGAGCATCATTCTGATTCTGAAAGATGGCTTAACCAGCAGACAGTTGAAAACAGACGTGGGGATGACCAACACAAGGCTTATGTGTGTTATTTCTGGATTTTTGTCTTTTAGCTGGAAGCCGAGCCCGTTATGTTGATGTCCTGAATCCAGGTGGAACCAAGTCAAGTGGTGCTGTCCCTGCACCATCTGACCTGTTTGCCCCCTTGGCACCAATGCCAATTCCTGGAAATGTGTTTGTTCCGAACTCAGGTGTGTCATGAATGGATGAAACTGCAAGGAGACTGTATGGTTATTTACAGTTTTATGGCCATCTAAGTCACTTTTGCCAGTGTATGTTGTGTAGCCTTTAATGAACATTTAATGCATGTCCAATCTCATTAACTCCAGTTTGGTTTAGGAGTAGAATTGGTGTGGGAACTGCAGGAAAACAGATGGGTTAATAAAACCCAGTTCTTTGTGCTGGAAACAAAGGGCAGGGGGTGTTGCCTTTTTTTTTTACCATCTTTTTCTGTGTGTGTATTTGTCATCCCCTCCTGATGCAGAGCAGCCAGGCTCAAAAAAAAAAAATCAAAACTCAAACTGTGTAGTATTCCTGTGTTTCTCAGTGTCTCATATTCACTTGTGACAGCTGCTTCTAGTTCTAGGATTGCTGTTTGAGGAAAGCAAGGGGAAGATCCTACCTGCACGCTTGCTTACCTTGTTTTTTAACCCTGCTTTCACTATGTACTGTATTGCACACAGGTTATCCATATGAACTGTATGCATCTCTTGCTTCTGCAGATTTTTTACAAGACTTGGGCTTCTACAGACATTGTCACTGTCCTCTTTAAGTTACCTTTTTTCCTGGGAGAAAGTTGGCATTGTAGCGGTTCAGTTCTGCTGATGTCCCTGCTTCTCGCTCTGTGAAGTAAAACAAATGTGTTTGGCTAAATCCCGTTTCCTTTGTAGTTGCAGAGGAGCCCCAGCCCATGGAAGGGGGTGATGCCGCAGAGCACCCACCAGCTGCGAATCAAACCAACACAGATCCTGCTGCAGCTGAACCAGAGGTGAGCCGCAAAGAATGTCTTGTATATGCAATTCAAACTTCTGCTTTAAAAGTCTTGTGACTCTGAACAGTAGTTTCATAGCCATGGTACTTGCAAAGCACGTTGCTATACACAGATAAGTGCCTACGTTTTAGTTAAGAACGGTAGAAGGAAAACACAAGTGAAAATGGAACTGGGAAGCTTGTGAAAAGTGACCAAGGGGACCAGGAGCATAGGAAGAGCCATACAGTGCATGTTTCACTTGGCTCGAAGTAGTCCAATGCTGGTTTACTTCAGTGGGATCAGTACAGCGGAAACGTGATATAGTATCATAGTAAGAAGATAAACAAAAATGCATTGTTTTCCTTTAGTACTTAAACCCTGCAATCCTTCCTCCTGGATCTGGACTTCCTGTTTCTAACCCCGATGGCTCCCAATCAGGCGAGGTAAGGCTTGAGTCAAAGGAGTTAGCTAATGACTTTTACAGCATATTTTAACCATTGATTTGTACTGGACTTGACATGGGCCATCTAAAACAAGAAGTAATGATTCCATTGCTGATGAGTAGCCAAAGTGGAATTGTATGGCTGCCTCCATAATTGTACAGAAAAGACCTCTAAGCCCGTATGAGAAGTTCAGCCAACATGTTCTACGTCCTGTAGGGTCATTTTCTTTTTCTATATAAGTAGACATTTACAAATCTTTTTCAGAGTAAAATAGCAGTTTGAGAATCTCTTCTTGCCTCCATGCATGCATATAATTTCACTAATAAGCGCAAGACACGAAGAGGAGGACAGGTTTCTATGTGCCAGGCAGAGTAACATTACCTTTGTTCCTACTAAATGTGTTCTATAGCTACATAATTTTGTGCTCTAAGAAGTCTTTTTGATTTAAACTAACTTCTGGCTTTACATTTTTTTTTTAACTTGAAGTTGGTTTAACCCTTGGCAATGAGACATGTAAAATGAAATAAAACGACTGAAAGCTTGGGGCAGTGACATGCATGACGACTTTTTTTATTTGTGTTTTTTGTATTTGTGTGTTCTTGCTGTTTTGTAGCTTTCGCGCTCTAGTTCAATGAGTTCATTATCACGTGAAGTAAGCCAGCATTTTAATCAGGTACATGTGGCTGGCCGTTCTCATTTATGTTAACTTATTTACTTTCCCCCCCTCTTTATTTTGCATTCGCTTCAATACTTACTAATGCTTCTTCTATTAATTTTCCCCTCTTCTCATTTCACAGAAATAACATTGAAAGTGACTAATGATGTAGTGTTCCTTTTAACACTCAAACAGGGTCTTCAGAGCTTTTTGTATTTATGAGAACGCATGTGATCCAGGCATGCTTTTTGTTTATGTTCGTGTTCCTAAGAGATTCACCTAATAATTCTGATCACCTCTTTCCTGAGACCCAAAGAAGTCAGTTGATTTTAAACAAGCAAACAAAAAACAAACCCCAGAAATACTCCTAAAAAGACCCGAAACCTTGTTATTCTGCTGCTGCCAGTCTCAAATGGGTGATAATACCATTACCTCCTCCATCTGCAAAAGCCCCTGTAGGAATTAAAGGAATGCTTCATCTCTGCTCTGAGTTCCAGTGCTGTGGGGTCACCGTAAAGGTGTGACATAAGCTCTGTCTTATATCTCTTTGTAAAGCAAAACTTGATTTAGAGTGTTTATTTTGGGGCAAGTCCTAAGGTCTACTAACGAAAGCAGGAGGTACTAATTCAGTGGAGTCGCACCAGTGTCTTGTGTTGGTTTTGCATGCTTTCGATTTTCAGAGCTATTTACAGTTTCTGCATGTTACATTGTTTTGCCAATTCCTACATCAAGCAAGTAATATTAAAGGTACAGATGCAAACTGTGCTGGCACTCTTTGCAGTTGTTACACGATGCTGCACTGTTCATATTATTGGCATTATTACTGTGAATATTTTTTCTGTATGACCAAGCAAACCATGTTTGAGAGGCAGTGAAGGTCTGCAGTTCTTTAATAACATCAGTATTATCTGCTTTCCAGCCTGCTGCTGCATCGCCCTTGGGGGGACCTTCTGCAGGAACAGTTCCGTTCTACAATCCCTCTCAGTTTGCACAGGTGACTAGAAACCTCACCTTTACCTAATGGTTTGTTCGATAGTTTTATTCAGACTTGTTAGCCCTGTTTGACCAAGTAGTGAAATGTTGATGGAGTCAATCATAATTGTGCTGGACCTTGTTTTATGTGACCACAGTCCACTCCTACCATTAATAAGTAACTTGGTGTGGCCTTAAATATCACTACAAATTCCCCCTTTTCCTTATCCCAGGTGCCTTTTGAACATAGGCTTTGTGCTTCTTGCCCCACTCCCCACCCCGGCTCATCCTTATGGTGGGATAATCCTGCCTGTCACCTGGTTTCCCTCTGGGCTTTCCCTGCCTTTGTAGCACTGGGAAGTTTTGCAAGATAAACTAATGGAAGGAGGAGCTGCTATACTGCAGGCTTTTTTTTGATTGCCAGCTCTTTTTATGACACTTTTACAGAATGTTGTTTATTCTCCTTCTCTTTTATCAGTCTCCTGTGGTCACTGGAAGTTCAAGACCAGGAAGAATTGGACAGAGGAAATATCCAACACTGAAGTAGAACACAAAGGCTTTGTATTTGGAATTCTCACTCGTGTTCTGAGCATACAAAGAACTCGATCTTGCGGCACGTGCAGTTGACAGGACAGGAATTTGATGATGGGTGATGTTTTTCATGGGCCTCCCTATGCACACTTCATCTACACAAATCCTTACCAAACATGAAATATATGTAACTTTTCCTTTTAAAAAGCCTGGCTGGAGATAGCTTTGCTGTGATAAAGAATAGGCACAAGGGAGGAAATAGTTGCTGTCTGTTACAATAATTATTTGTTTGCACAGGCAAATTATTCCTGAAGTTTATTTCAAACCTAACTAGTGTGACCTTTGGAGATGTAGTTTCAGGGATTCTTTAATTTCTGAAGGATGCTCCCCTCCCAGCTGGGGGAAGAACACGTCCATGTTGTAACGCAACACTCTGTGGCCTTAAGAGGACCGTGCACAATTTTAATGCTCATCGAACAGGACTGGGTTTGTCGGTGTCTGCAGTCAGAGATGTTCACCTGGGAACGCCTCACGCTGGGTTGTTCTCTGAAGCGGGGAGGGTGCCACAGCTCATCCAAATAAGTTGACCTGCATTGAATGAAAACTGTGACTGTAATCTAATACTAATTTGATTTGAATCTTATCTAGTATGTATGTAGTTTGTGGTTTAGACTACTTGTAAAGCAAATTGTATAGTCTGAAAGAAGCTCTCTGTATAATAGCTGATGCTGTGCTATTGATGAGTCAGTGTTCTTTTTAAGTGCAATACGGTTACTTGCTTTCTCTCAAACTGCTGGCGCTGCACAATTAAGGTGGGAACAGCTTGAAAGTTAAGTTTTTTCCTGTTGAGTGCCAGAATCAGCATAATACTCCGTTCTTGAATTTCCATTACTAAAACAACTGAGGTCTTAAATAGCTAACAGCCGAATTTCAAACGTACTGAAAGCAGATGGCTTAGACCTCTGCCAGTGGACTTTTAAAATCTTTAGGTTTAATATAGGAAATCTTGAAAAACATGATATGCAACATTCATATTTGCTGGAGAATCTGAATTATCTGCAAAGAGAGAAATAAACTTTAAATATTTATTAAATCATTAGGCCATATTTTTTTTAGAACCTGCCACCAAACTATTTGATTTTACTTGAATTTCTGCCTGTGAGTAGAAATCATGTGAATGTGAAATTGCCAGTACTGGTCCCCCATGGTTTTTTCTTTTCCTGGAAAGCGTCACCTTTCTGAGATCTCGATCGCCTTATGTGTGTCCAAAAAGGTTTGTATGTGGCTGAAGTGAAATGCTGTTTGGGGGATTAGGAACCTCTGCATTGTGGTCCATACCCAATTCTGGACGTGGTCAGCAGCAGTCAGTGTGGTTTAATTTTCCATGATTGAAACCTGGTCAGACTCTTGGCTTTCCTCTAGTTCCACAAGCTGCTGGTTACTTTCTCCTTCCAGTAGAGACTGCCAAACAACTAAATCCAAGAAGGCTTCCTGGGAGTGGGGAGCGGCTCTTTCCTAAGTGTAAGATTTGACACTGTAAATTCTTAAATAAAATATTTTGCGCTCTGGAGCACTTTCACATTTTACTACTTCTTGTGGTTATTGCTTTAGTGAGATGGGTGGAGGGACCTCTCTCGTTTGGGAATGATTCATGAAGGATGGGGAGTGGAGTAGGGGTTCTGTACTGGAACTGGCCTCAGGGCTGTTTGTCTGCAGTGGAGTACTCAAAAGTGGAGCTCAAGGCTTAGTGTAAGTAACTCGATTTGTTTGGAGCATAAAATGTTTTGCTTTGCTTTAATTAATCTTGCATGGATCATGACCATTGCGCTGTTATTGATCTCGCATGGATTGTGATTTGCTGTTACGCAATTGATGTCACATGGATCGCGATGGTCACCTTGTTACCTGATGGATCTTCCATGGACCATGACAGTTCTGCTGTTACATGATTGGTCTTGCATAGATTGTGATGGTCATGCTGTTATATGATTATCTCACATGGCATGCGACAGTTCTGCTCTTACTCAATGGATCTTGTGCAGACTGTGATGGTCATGCTGTTACTCAATGGATCTTGCATGGATTATGACAGTTGCACTGTTACTCGATTCCTTTCGCATGGATCATGGCAACTGTGCTGTCATTCAGTCGATGTCACGTTAGTTGCTGTTGCTCGATGGGTGTCACGCAGGTCGCTGTCACTGGATGGATCACATTGTGAGTTGCTGTCACTCTGGGTGTCACGCAGGTCACTGTCACTGGATGGATCACATTGTGAGTTGCTGTCACTCTGGGTGTCACGCAGGTTGCTGTCACTCTGGGTCACGAGTGGGTCTGTGCTTGATGGGTGTCATTCAGTGGGTATTGCGCGAGTTGCTGTCACTTGATGGGTGTCACTTGGTGGGTGTCTCACGGGTCGCTGTTGCTCTACTGGTGTTGCATGGATTGCTCTCACTTGGTGGGTGCTGCGTGGGTTGCTGCTGAGGGGTGGGTCACATGTGGGTGTCTCAGTGGATGTCGCAGAGGTCGCCGTTACTTGGATCACACGTGGGTCTCTCTTGCTTGGGTTGCTGCTGGTCAGTCAGTCGCACAGGGGACTGTCACTTGATACATCACACGTGGGTCTCTGTTATGTCAGTCACTGTTGCTCGATGGATCACGTCCGGGTCTCGGTCACTCGGTGGGTCCCACGTGGGTCTCTATCATAGAATCACCAGGTTGGAAAAGACCTCTTGGATCATCGAGTCCAACCCTTCCTGTCCACCACTAAACCATGTCCCTCAGCACCTCGTCTCCCTGTCTTTTAAACCCCTCCAGGGATGGTGACTCCACCACCTCCCTGGGCAGCCTCTGATGACCCTGCCGGTGAAAAATTTTGTCCTAATGTCCAGCCTGAACCTTCCCTGGCGGAGCTTGAGGCCATTCCCTCTCGTCCTGTCCCCTGTCCCTTGGCAGAAGAGCCCAGCTCCCTCCTCTCCACAACCTCCCTTCAGGTAGTTGGAGAGAGCAATGAGGTCTCCCCTCAGCCTCCTCTTCTCCAGGCTAAACACCCCCAGCTCTCTCAGCCGCTCCTCATAAGGCCTGTTCCCCAGCCCCTTCCCCAGCTCCATCACCCTCTCTGGACTCGCCTCAGAGCCTCCACCCCCGCCTGTCGCTCGGTGTGTCCCGCGCGGGTCTCAGGCGGCGCTGGGCGCTCCTCCGGCCGCCAGGGGGCGCCGCTGGGCTCGGGCGGGGCCGGCGCGGGGCGGCCCAGACGGTGGGTGGGAGCCGGGGGTCCCCGCCTCAGCGCCCCCAGAGCCCCCAGCGCCCTCCCCGCTGCCGGGTGGCTCCTCCGGCGTCCTCTGGCTCCCAGGGAGGGGCTGGAATCGCAGAACCGTGGCACGGGTTAGGTCGGAAGGGACTTGCAAGGCCATCCTATTCGATGCCCTCCGTGGGCAGGGACACCTCCCGCCGCATCGGGGCTCCGAGCCCCATCCCGCCTGGGCCCGGACACCCCCAGGGCTGGGGCAGCGGCTCCTCAGGGGCACCCGGGACCTCCCCGCCCTCCCAGGAGAACGTTTCTCCCCAGTGCCGCCTCCCCCTAACCGCGAGGCCCCCAGCCCGGGGCTTCAGGCACTGAGGGGTTTGTAGGTCATCCTGGAACCTTTTGGTTGGATAAAACCTTTGAGATCGAGTCCTGCTGTACCTGCCTGTGGTAAACCGCATCCCTGAGGGCCTCATCGACCTGTCTTTTAACTCCCTCCAGGGACGGGGACTCCACCAGTCGCTCTTTCAGTGCCTGAGAGCCCTTTTAGTGAAGAAATTTTTCCTCGTATCCAGTCTGAACCCGCCCTGGTGCAACTTGAGGTTGTTCCTTCTCATCCTAAACCTGAGATCCTGTGAGGGGCTTGCTTTCCAGGTAAGGAGCAGAGTTGACAGCTCAATAATTTATCTTTTTTGTGTGTTTCTCTTAGGGAAATCCAAGTTTCTAGCCTCTGGACGTAGTGTGACAATGCATCTGCCAACGTGTAGACCTGCCTGTCGTTCCCAGGTACTGATGGCGCTGCCTTCGCTTTCCATGTCCTTGTCCTTCTGGCTTGGTTGAAGCCCTGCAAACCTGCTGGGTAAGCAAGGGAAGGAGTGTTGTGAGGAACTTTTCCTATGGAGCAGCATCCATAGCTGGTACCTAGGGAAGAATGAGTACTCCAAATGGATTTCCACAGCACTCAGCGCCACGTGTTAGTCAGAACACAGAGGGTGGAGCAGTACAGGACCTGCACGCTAAAAAAGCTGGCAAAGCAGTGAAGAAAGAGGCTTGTAACAATGGGGCACTTACTTTAGAGGATCCTATGAGTGTAGGCAGCTCTTTAAACGAAACTGTGAGGCTCCTACCACATGAACTCAAAACTAATTTAAAAACTAAATCGCTCACTCCAAGGCCTCCTCGGAAACCCCGGCTGGAGCGTGCGGCATCTCTGGATGAGAAAAGCTGGAGGAGGTGGAGACGGCTTAAAACGAGTCAGGAAAGCCTGACCGATCCCAATGAGACAAGTTCCTCAAACGGTTCCCTGCAGGAAGCATCCCTCAGCCCTCCTGCCAGGGGTAGAGCGAGCCCCTGCCATGGCTGCTGCCAGCAGAATTCCTTGTGCAGCTCACCAGACACCTCGGAAGCCAATCCCATGGGGAAGAGCAAAGGAGGCACCTCCGACCTGGGGAAACGAGCCTCCGAGCTCTCCAGTGCCTTTGGTGGGCTTCTGCGGGGAAAAGCGTTTGCGGGTGGCAAACCCCGGCTGTCCCAAATAATGCCGGCTCGACCTCTGCCACCCCTGGAGTTCAACGTGGCCTCTCACACACTGAGGACAGCTAATAGGATTGACTCAGATTGTATGGATTATCGACATTATTCTCAGCACAAGTTTGGGAGGGTCAGCAGCAGCCTGAGCGATAGCAGGCTCCATGGCAGCGGGATGGTCTATGATAATTGCTCCACAGACTCCATGAAATCCACCTTCAGCCTGCTCACTCCCATCCGCTCCAAGGATGTTCGAAGCAGGTAGGTCCTCCGGCTTTTCCTGGCAGGATTTGGAGGGTGTTATCAGGAAGCCAAGTGCCCCACAGAGTCTGGCTGGGCAGAGGCAGGGAATTTCCAACCAATCAGTAAAGCACAGAAGCTGTTCTGTGTTGTTTAACCTGCTGTGGAGGCTGGGAACGGTTTGAAGATGAAGCAATAACTCCAAATATTGTGCATTTGCTCCTTTCAGCTGGGTATTGTTTTTCATAAATACAGGTTTGATTTGCTGTCAGCTTGCTCCTAATGTGTAAGCAAACTCTCTTGAAAATTAAGCAGCAGCTGTGCCTGCTAACAGTTGGGAAAGACTATTTTTTTTTCTAAATCCAAAAGTACATTTGGTTTGAACTTGAAACAATCACACAGTACATGCAGTCCTGTCAGAATCCTGTGAGGTGCTGAGTGTTCTTTGCAGATGTTGACCTTGCTTGGCTTCTGGCAGGATCAAGTCACGCACTGTGAACAGCTTCAGTGTCCCACAGGAACTCCTCTGCCCCTGCTTTTCCAGGAATTTCCTGAGGAAGAGTGTGATTCCATTCAGATCTCAGCACTTTCTCCTAGTATGGGCCCGGTGTCTTGCTCTGGTTGCTCGTTTGTCTTCCTTTCTCATTAAGTTTAGATTATTGATTGGTGGGAGCTGAGCTGGATGTATTGATCTCCTTGCTCGTATGTCGAATTCTCCTCTTGTTGTGTTGGCTGGAGCCCCAGAGCTGCCAGCACCCAGCACAGACGAGTGTTTCCTGGTAACGCTGCAGGTCAGGAAAGGTGTGAAAAGGTGAAGGATGCTGAGTACTCAGCTGAAGGCTGCGTGTTACAAACACTGTGAGACCTTGAGGGATAAACCTGGCCTAAGAGTGGGAGCCAGTGGTGCAGGGGAAAAGAGTTCTGAGACAAATAAAAGCGTTACTAACTGGTAAAAAAGGCCTAAAGAGAGATTGATGCTTGGGTGCCATGTGGGGTTTTCTTTCCCCTCCCTCTGCAAAGCTGTTGGAGTCGGACAGGCGGGGGGTTGCAGAGCGCTCCCCAGCATCGTGCTGTCATCGCTGCTGGCAGAGCTTGAGCAAGATTAAAGATGCTTATTCAACTTGCAGGCCTCTCGCCAACACCCCTTGCTTTTCCTTGGAGAAGCAGGAGGTGCAGAGTAGAATAGAATAGAATAGAATAGAATAGAATAGAATAGAATAGAATAGAATAGAATAGAATAGAATAGAATAGAATAGAATAGAATAGAATAGAATAGAATAGAATAGAATAGAATAGAATAGAATAGAATAGAATCATCAGGTTGGAAGAGACCCACTGGATCATTGAGTCCAACCATTCCCACCAATCTCTAAACCATGCCCCTCAGTAGCTCATCCTCCCTCACCTTAAACACCTCCAGGGAAGGTGAGTCAACCACCTCCCTGGGCAGCCTGTTCCAGTGCCTAATGACCCCTTCAGTGAAGATTTTTTTTCCTTATGTCGAGCCTGAACCTCCCCTGGCAGAGCTTGAGGCCATTCCCTCTTGTCCTATCCCCTGTCACTTCGGAGAAGAGGCCAGCTGTCCTTTCCAAATGTGATATTCTTTCAGACCTCAGACTCAATTTATCATTCACTTGATTAGAAGCAACTTGGGGCCAGAATACTGGGAATGGTGGAGCTATTTTCATGTTTTAAGCAAATTGAGGTCCTTTGGAGTACTCATAAATCAAACCTGTCTCTTCATTTTGTCTCTGCAAGGGGGATTGAAGACTTTGGATGGCTTCAGTCTTCATCACAGCACATGTGCAGCAGCAATCACACCATCATCACTCGTGTCTTGGCTTTGAAATAGCCAGTTTATGACCATAGTTCTGTTTTCTTGCATGGGATCCGTCAACTTTCTGTAAGGGCTGGATCTTTATAAGGAACTTCAGGCAAGCAGACCAATGTATAAGCACTGAATGCCATTTTCTTGAGCTGCAGGGTATATTCTTGACTACAAATCATTATTCCAACTGTCATGCTGTTTCCTTAGAGGCTTTTATGGGTCTTCTGTTCACAGAAGCTATTTGGAAGGCAGCCTTCTGGCGAGTGGTGCCTTACTGGGAGCAGAAGAACTCAGCAGATATTTCCCTGATCGGAATATTGGAATTTTTGTGGCCACCTGGAACATGCAGGGTCAGAAGGTATGGACACAGAGGTCTCCACAGGTCTTTCAGCAGTGGTAAAGTTACCTCAGCTTTACTGCAAAGACTGTGCGATATTTTTATTTCATGTTCATGACTATTTTCCATGTTAACCAGCGTTGATCGTCTTTATCAAATGATAAAGCCCTCTCGTGCATGTTCATCTTGGTGAGAGCATCAGTGTAAAGGGTTCCTCAGGGACTGAGTGTGAAAGCATTGAGTTTGCGAGTGCCATTCCAGCTTTTTGTGGCAGCTCCTTAACGCTCCATCGCAACCAAGATCGTGTGAAGATGGCTGATGATTTACTGCTTATGATGAGAACTTCTCTGGTAAAGAGCAGAGCCTCCTGCCTACGTCTTTACGTAGCCTGGGAATTCAGGATTGATTTTACCAGGTGACTAGGAAGCCGTGCTTGGAAAAACACGAGCACTCCTGGGGTGTTCTGTAAATCGCCTGTGAGCTTCGTAAAAAGGGAATTAGAAACCCCACATTACTGACCCACCTGGCTGAACAGTGGAGCCCCAGTTACTGCGGGAACAAGAGCTGCTTGAGGCTGTCAATTAAACTATTGTTTGAAGCCTGAATTGTTTACACTATGGAACCTGCAGCTTTGCCCGTGTCCTTTTCCAGGAAATCTTGCATAATTAATGTTGCTATTTTATCCTTTCTTTCTAATAACAGGAACTT
Organism: Clamator glandarius; assembly: GCA_033459285.1. NCBI lineage: Eukaryota > Metazoa > Chordata > Aves > Cuculiformes > Cuculidae > Clamator > Clamator glandarius. The sequence continues at coordinate 4,512,294 of JAUNZM010000104.1, forward strand.
CCAGTGAATCTGGATGACTTCTTATTGCCAGCAGACCCCGACTATGCCCAGGACATGTATGTCATTGGCATTCAAGAAGGCTGTCCAGACAGGTAGCAAAAAACAATGTAATGAACCATCCTCTTTTATTGTTGACTAATTACTTTGGGTTTAAATAATCTGGAAATAGTCTCCATCATATTCTTAATACTTAGGATAAACAGGTCAATCTGCCCAGCCTTCACGGCGGCATCGCTGCAGCAGTGGAAGCTTTGCTTGTGCTTACTTGGTGTTCTTTATCTCTGTTTTTGCAATGCTGGTTATTGTCTCCTGTGCTGTCCTTGTGATCCAGCTGTTGTTCTTCCCTGCAGGAGGGAGTGGGAGATCCGCCTGCAAGAGACGCTGGGTCCTCACTATGTCATGCTCTACTCTGCTGCGCACGGGGTGCTCTACATGTCGGTCTTCATTCGGAGGGATCTCATCTGGTTCTGCTCAGGTTTGTGGTCCAGTAAGATTTTTGAAGAGTGGGGGGAGAAAGGGCTGCAGCCATCGAGTGTCTTGTCCTTTTCTCCACGGCTGTCCCTCACCTAACTTCCCTCCTCGCTGTCTCTAGAGGCTTTTCAGTTAAAACAGCTTCTTTTTCTCCTTCCAGAAGTGGAATATGCCACAGTGACAACTCGGATCGTATCTCAGATCAAAACCAAGGGAGCTCTGGGGATCTGCTTCACATTTTTTGGGACCTCCTTTCTCTTCATCACCTCCCACTTCACATGTGAGACATTTACAGCCTTGTGAGAAGTGTCCTGGCTGAGGGAGGAGGGGGGTTGCTTTGCTAAGGTTATAAAGCTGCAGGGGGGCTGAGGAGCAAGGCAGATGGAAGTCAAAGCTCAGGATTGCTGAGCTGAGAACAGTAAGGGAGGAAACTTTTGGTAGCAAACTAGAAATGGTAACTTAAGGAAAATGATGCATTGTTGGCAGTAATGGGATTTCTGTCTTTCAGCTGGGGACAGTAAGGTGAATGAGAGGAAACTGGACTACAGTAAAACCATCCAAGCTCTTACACTTCCCAAGAATGTTCCAGACACAAACCCGTATCGATCCAGTTCCAGTAAGTGTGGAATCATGCTTGTGTGGGAGCCCAGATTACCAGAGGTTGTGCATTGGCTTTCCGTCTGCACCAAGGAAGAGAGAATGAGAGTGCTCTGTATAAACAGAGACCACAGGTTGTTTCCTCTGAGGCTGGTTTCATTCACATGTTTGTTTTTTTCCTTATGGGGGTGTAATTTAGAGGGAAATGGAGGGAGAGAGCAATTTCAAAAGGACATTTTGTGCGGTGTGTTTTTTCTCAGAACAGCAACAGGGTAATTCTGGAGTAACTTTTATCAATATTGGGGATGTGTTTCACTTTTCAAGTGTTTTCTAGAACAAGTAGATATTACTTTGTTTCAGAACTTAGGAGAAGGAACATTATTTCAGTTTGCATATGCACAGCTCCACGAATCTTTGCCAAATTCCATTACTATTTCTAAATGCTGTGCTGTTAACATGACACTAGATGTACAGCTGAGCCTTTTTCCTAGGAAAATAAATTTACTTGTTATATGCAGTGTAGCATTAGGTTTTGATGTTCATACTACTTTAGGTCCTGTAGACAGTTTGGTCTCTTTTTGCCTTTCTCTCTATGATTTTTAAGATTTCTGTTCTATTTTCCACTTGTTTTTTATTCTCACACTCTGTGATGGTCACAGGCAGAAAACATGCTCAAGTGTTTTATCGCTTGGTAGTAAAAAGAAAGAATTTGTGCCTGTTCCTTGAATGTACCTAGCAGAACTCTCAGTAAGCTGTGCCACATACAGCTCTCAGTCCAAATGAATTATGAGAGTTTGACATCGTTGACTTCAATTTTCCTCAAAAGTCCAAAGAAGATTTAGGGAATTAAAATTGGGGATTTTTTTTGCTTTCAGAACTTTTCAGGGTATTTACCTTTATCCTGACACTTGCAGGTGACGTCACGACTCGGTTTGATGAAGTATTCTGGTTTGGTGACTTCAACTTCCGACTGAATAAGGATCGTGAGACTGTGGATTCCATCTTGAACCAGAACCCAGAAACAGACGTGTCCAAGCTGCTGGTGTATGACCAGCTCACAAGTGAAATGAGTAGGGGTGAGAGACAGCTGGATTTCTCCCTGACAGATATCCACACTCAGAAATAACTACAGCCAAACCCCTATTTCCTACAGACCTTTCCTGCTTGTTAGATTCCCTAAAAGAGAAGGTCAGGAGCTGTCAAATACAGTGCTAGTCCCCACACAGGACTTTTTGCTGTAGCAAATTGCTGTATATAGTGTGATATCCAAAGACTTTTACTGCTGTCTCATCTGAGTCCTCTATAAACGGGCCAGCCACAGTGTCTGGGGCATTCGGATTGAGTAGCTCGCACTTGCAAAGCATCATGAGCTTTCAGTGGAAGATGAATCATATAATGCCAGATCGGAAGGGACCTCTAGGATCACCTGGTGCAACCTTTACATGTGACCTGTAGTTTAAATGAGATGGCACCATGTCAAGCTGAGCCTTGAAATTGTCCACTGTAGAGGAATCTCCCGCTTCCTTTGGGAGATTATTCCAGTGTGGACCCACTGAGTGTTCTTAGTTTAAATAGCCACTGGCTGGTTTTCATCCTCACTATGTAAGAACCAGGGCTTGCTCCCTTCCTGGAGCTCGAGCCCAGCTTTTTGTATTCGTCTGTGTACCTGGCTGTTGTTTCCAGCCAGCCTTAGTTACATGGTGTTGAATAAACGCGGGAAGCGTGCCGGGTTCTTAGGAAGGAGGAATTTGCTCTTCATTCTGTTTTCCCCTTCCCATGCAGGATCTATTTTCAAAGGATTCCAAGAGGCTGACATTCATTTCCGTCCTTCTTACAAGTTTGACATAGGAAAGGACAGCTATGACACCACTTCCAAACAAAGGACTCCTTCCTACACGGTAAGGGATGATTTCAGAGCAGCAGGCTCGGAAGGGCTGCACAGCCTCACATCTGCCTCCAGAGGGGAAAAAAGGATTGTGGAATCTGTGAGCACAAGGGGAGTTTGGCACAGGCCGCAAATCTTATTTTCCCTGCTTTGCATCCTGTTCCAGCGTGTTCTCCCCTGTGCTCAGAGCCAGGCACACAGCTGCTGTTGGGATGAGACACATTGTTTGTGAATGTTCCTGCCCAAGACACTTCATTTCACCAAGTGGAGCGTGATAAATGAATGGGTTTGTCTCTTGTGAACTGGTGCTTCTTTCCAGGGTGGATGTGCAAAGGGAGTTCCCATCAGTCTCTCCTCTCTCTCTGCCTCCCAGGATCGTGTTGTTTACCGCAGTCGGTACAGAGATGACATCCACGCTGTCAAGTACTCATCTTGTCCTGTGATCAAGACTTCAGACCATCGGCCTGTGTTTGCCTTGTTCCGTGTGAAAGTGAGGCCTGGCAGAGACAAGTTAGTACCTCTCTGCGCTCTGTGTGACTGCACGTGGCTCCAATGGTCCTGAGGAGCTTCTATTGCAAGTTTATGCCCTCAAGAGAGTTCCTGAAATCGGGTTTATTTCATGTAGCGCTTTGCAGCCTGTTTGGTTTTTACCCAATATGTGCTTTCAGCAGTCAGAACAGTAAAAGCGCTTAAACCCTGCACTGACATCTGAAATCCCTGCTGCCAGGTCCCTTAATCCTCCTGAGGGAGATAAACGGAGTCCATAGCGATTGGCTATAAATCTGTGTTTTATCTGAGATGCAGCATTCTCTTTTTCCTCTCAGTGTTTTTCCTCCCCAGTGGTGGCTGCATTTCAGCATAGGTCTGTGTCAGTGGGGATTAATCGTCCCAGTTCTTTTATGTCCTATTGTGGGCTGTTGCGCTGGTAGAACTCCTTAGAAAATTTGGTGAAGTCACTGAAATTTAATTAACCTCTTTTCTGTGAGTAGCATGGTCAGAGGTTTTAAGACCCAGGGATCTAGAAAACAGTGATTTTGCAGAACATTCGATCAGCATTGCAATGAGAAGTGGAATTTTTTGGTTATGGGTATTAAATACCCATTAAGTAGAAGGATAGCAGGGACTGATGCTGGGCCACAAGGGTTTCCTTTTGGCTTCTGCAGAACAGACCAAGACCAAGGGAAGAACTGTTGTGCATGAACCATACCAGCAAATACATCAAGTTAACAGCAACTTGGTTTGGCTTTTCAAGTGAGTGATTTTAATTAAGGGACGTGCATGGAGAGTATTTATTTATGAATGCAGACATGTCCATGTTTAAATTGAAAGTACATTTGCCTTTTACAACCAATATTTTATTCATTTAAGCCTTAACTTGTTGCTGTGGAAGAACAACTTCATTTTATCCATTTTCTCCCACATCAGCAGCTGAATGCCCTAAGAAAGTGAAAATGAAGTTTCTGGCCTTCATTGTTGGAATTTGCTGGGAAACGTTTGGCAAACAAGAATGTATTTGTGCCCTGATCTAATTGCTTGTGTTTACGTTGCAGCATTCCGCTTGCTGCAGGACAGTTTGACAGAGAACTCTATTTAATCGGAATAAAGAGGCGGATTACAAGGGAACTTCAGAAGCGGCAAGAGCAAAAGGACCAAAGATCTAGCAGCATATGTAGCATTTCCTGAGCGGAGGACTCTGCGGCGCTCGTGTTAGAGGTGTCCAGAAAGAGGATTTCAAGGCATGGCCGACTCTGCGGGGAATTGTCTGCTTAAGCACCTCTGGCGGTTGCTGTGGCTTGTGGAGAATGTCTTAAACCTCATCCTGGATTCATTTGCATGAGCTAATCCACATAGCTCAAGTACTTTTGCTGAAGAAAATGGAGTCAGTTATGTAGGACATCCATCCCAGCAGGTATAATTGATTTATTTTTAACCACACTATCTTTGGAAGCAACTGGGTGCAGCTGCTTGGTTCTGAGATGACTCCACCTGGGGGGCACAGCCTCTGGAATCGGAATCCCAGGGCACCTACAAAAAGCCTGCAGAAAGGTGAACATTTCCGTTTGTCTGTTTGATCTGTTCTGGTTAGCTTACGTACGTTGTGGAGTTGGTTTTTCTCCTTATATGTAGCCAAGTGTTATGGTATCTGTAAAACGCGTAACAGGGACCAGTGAGGGGACTCGGTCAGCTTGGTGTAAGAATGGTGCTCCTGTCCTGGGTGTTTTGGTCTCCTCCAGCGAGCTCTGTGTGAGTGTGCTCCTATATGTCTGAATGTAGCGACATTGCCTTTCAATCATTATTCTAGGCCTTCTGTTACTAAGGGGGTAAACACCAATCTCTCACAGCTCGTGTTTGGCTGTTGAGACTGCTGGAAACAATCCCTTCTGTAACTCCCTTGCCCTCTTCGGGGGGATGAAACGCTTCCTGCCTTCAGCAGGACACGCGTTGACAATAACGGTCCAAGCCCAGCAACGCTTCACCAAAGCGATGGTGACATCAGGTCTACAAGGGAAGCAAGCAGAGAAGCTGTGGCCAGTTGAATCAGCAGCTCTATTACCTCTGATTTCAGTTCATTCCATTTGGTTTTATTTTCCCAATTCAGTGCACTGTGATTAACTCGCTGTTTTTGAAGTAGTGTCGTCTTAAACATCCTACGTGAACCAGCATGGTACTGGTAAAATGTTAAGTACGGTTAATTAATACTTAAAAACACACCCTGGGCACAGATTGGCAGGATCATTAATCACCTACATACATAAAACACCATGCAAACAACTTGGAGAAGTGCTGCTAACTATGCAACCTGTCCAAGACAGAGCTTCTGTTCATCGGTACAAACTGTTATGGCACTGACCTGTCTGTAGCCATCAGGTATTTGGTTTTCCTTTCTTTTTAAAGGAATACAAATAAATTAATGCAATACCTTAACTGAGAACCAGCTTTTATTGCAGCGTTGTCAGAACTAGAGGTCTTTGTGTGATGCATGCTAATCGTTGGGGTGCCCTGAGCCATTTGTCTTTGGGATGGATTTCTTTGGGATTGTTTACATCAAATAAATAAAGTGCATCCCACCTGCCAGTTCATGAAACTCACCCTCTAGCTGAGGAATTTCAGGACTCTTACTCTGTGCTCCAGACAGTTAGAGGTCTCTTTATTTTCTTACAAACATACACAACAGCTCAACAGGACTTTCATACTGTGGGTTCCACAGGAAGCAACGCAAGGTGGTTTCTTGTAGTTGCGTGAGGAAAGAGATGAGGATAAAGCAGGCGATAGCTGCCTCAGCGTTCTGCTCCCAGTTTGATTGCTCCTTGTGGTTCACATCCAGCCAGTGGAGTGCTGCAGTACAGCTGTCTGCATGTTTAAGCCCATATGCAAGGGGATTAGGTAAGTCAAATGGTTTATTCCTCTCTTTTGTGTCTCTTTAGTACGTCAAACGCATGGCTCTCAGCTTCACATCTTGCTATAATGTGGTGTCAGTCACTTTTAACATCAGAAGCTTTCTAAATGTTGTCACTTTGCTTATCTTGACTTCTAGCTGAGCAACACCTCTGTTGTGAGACTGACAACTCTTTTTGCAAGGCCTTAAGTGATAAGGAAGGAAGCAGGTACAAGTTTAAGGTGCAGCAGCAGCAACTCCATTGATAATTTCCAGCAGCCCCATTAATAACCTGCTGTTTGCCGACCACCTCTGGAGTTCACTTGCATGTGAAACACCTGAAGAACAGGATTTCATTCTGGAGTACGTGTCCATGTGGCATTGTGCAGGGTGTTTCTGTAAATGAACTCCAGTTACGCCACAGGTCTTCGTTCATCTGAGCTCTAGCAAAATAATGAAGCTATTTCCAGACAGGCAACTTCCAGTCGTGCTCAAGATGGTAAATCACACAGGTGACGTGCATCCACGGTGCCTGTAACAAAACCTGGACTGCAGGAAAATCGTTGCCAAACTTCACATGGACGACAGTGCTTTCCTAATTGAGTTTGACCAAGTCTTTGTTCACCTTAGTAACAGCTGTGAATGTTCTTAGAGTTCTGGTACGTGACCCAAGCTTTAACAAGCCACCTTGTTCACGAAGATGGGCACACAGCGGGGCCTCCAGCGTGACAGCCCCACTCCTACTGCTGCGACTAAGTGGTAACACAGCCCTCAGGTACACGCTTTCAGTTGTAGTGATGGATATTTGAGCTTGCTGTGTTCTCCCGGTGCCAAGAGGAGGCTGCTTACACCTATCTTTTATTGTAGCCTGCGCAGAGGGTCCGAGTAGTCATGCAGAGCCAGCGTTGGCCTTTGAACCCAGCATGATCAACATCACAGTCCAGTGTTGTGAAGCAGCTTTGTGCAGCTGCAGCACAGCTCCACGTTTGCACAGTGTGGCTGGAAAGATGGGGGATAAGGGCTTGCAGCAATATTATAATCTCAAAAACGTTAAAAAAAAAAAAAAAAAGTCTGTCAGATGTGTGCAGGGTGCAGTGCTTTATCGAAAGAGCCGGTACATCCGAGGGAGTCGCCCGTCCTTACTGGAAAGCGCTGCCTGGATGTGCTCGTAAGTGGGCAAATCTGTTAAGTCACCCAGTGCAGCCACAGCTGGTTTTTTATGAAGCATCTTTGTGACCACTCTCTTGATATCGGCAGATTTCACCTGACCTGAAGGAAAATAAAAGGGCAAGGTTGTGACAACTACATTCCAAACAGCACGAAGTAGCTTCATGATGATGCTGAGTCAGGTTCCGTGCTCAGAAAACCGATCGCTAACTCTAGACTTTCTCTACCACACTTGTTTTTCCCTTCCTTCTGATAAAAATAAGCATTGTGCTAGCTTGTAGGCAATTGAGATCAGTTTGGAATACGTATCTGTGGTATTTAAGCCCTCAGGCTTCCTAAAGCAGTTAATCTGGGCTACAACAACATGTTGTAAGTTGCCCCACCCTAACAGTATGTAGAGTTTGGGCAAGGCAAAGCATTGTCTACTCACTGATCAGGGCACACAGCTCATCAGGTAGCTTTCTCGTGTTTGTCGCCAACACCTGCCTTCCCACATCCTCAAAGATAACTGGCCGAGACTCAAGGTTCATCATGAGCATGGACTTCAGCTGCGTCTTTGCTCGCTCGAGTTCTACCTGTAAGCGAGAAGCAGATACGAACGGGTTCAAAAACATCTGGCCACTGCTCCCTGATAAAAGATACTACCCAATAGTTCTGCAAACACCTTCCTCTTTGTGTTGCTAAAGCCACTAAATTCTCTTCAAGACGCACATATTTTCAAGACGCACATATTTATCTACAAAACCTCAGTCTAGCAAGGGCAGTGCAATACATTATTTCAGCTGAAAGACTGTCTGCAAGTTGTGCCGCTGACCTCTCCTACGGCTCCTGCCATTAGAATGAATTCTCTTGTGATGATCTCCACCATCTCTCGGACCTAGGAAAAACAGGTAATTGAAAGATTAAAACGCGTATTCTGTTAACGTTACTGCCCAGTAATAAGTGATGTGGTTACTTTTCAAAGCCGCCTGTCGTTGAATCCAGGACTACGTACCTGTTTTGGATCTGCACTGGCATGTATGCACAGGAGACCTGTGTCCTCGTAACTGTGGTGATAAGAGGTTGCATTATACATCCAGTGGTGCCTGTGGGTATACAAGGAGTATTTAAAGAGTAGCATTTAAATGTAAAAATTAAACAAACATGATCAGAAGTCCAATTCAGGATTCTCACCAGTGCCAGTAAGAACTATCAGTCCCTGCCTTTAACAATTTCTGCACGTGCCCTCTGCTTCCCTCTCTCCGGCTACAGCCTTGAGACCAAACCCAGAGCAATAAAGAGCAGCATTTCTGGTACCTAATGCCAATTCTGTTATTATCCCCTGATTAAAGGATGATTTGGGCTAGACAGGATTCCCAGTCACTTCTGCCCTTTACTTCCTCTGAAGATGCCCCCTGACAAATCAGTCCCACATGTTTCAAGTGGAATAAGCTGATGTAAAACCCAAGGGTGCTGGCCTTCAAAGGATGAACCTGCTAAAGAAGATGGCTCCTGCTGTCCCATAAACACAAAGGCAAACAAACCTGTTGAGCACATTGAGATACAGTCGGGTGAACATGCCCTTGCCAGGCCCCCCAGCTGAGAAAGAGCCACCGCCTCCCATCATCATGTTTAATACTGCAAAGGGAATGAAATCTTCCTCCTGAATGGCAACAAGAAATTCAGTCAGCAAACAGCAGAGCTCTTGAGGATCTGGGGCGAGTAAAGGGGGAGAAAAGGAGTCTGAAAGACACATGGTATGGGAAGAATGTGCAGGCCAGTGCCTTCATCAAGCTGTCCATGAAAAAGCTGCTTGTCTACGTACAGCACCAGCAAGAGCACCAATGTTTACATGAGAGAACAGCATATTGGTATTCTTCAGGTACCAAACCAAAGGATTTCAGGTAATACTTACTAAAAATGAGCAGCTTTCTAACCCAATCATGATGTGGGTGAGCTCTGGGATGGGAGTAGGGCCCAGACTCACATCTGACATATCTTTTTCAACCTAGGGGAAAAGGCAGACAAATTGTTAGGACCGATTTTTTCCTCTGTTTATGCAGCTCATGCCAACAATAACTTGTCACCTAAATAATGGCTGCTAGTTTTACCGCGTACCCGTGAACAGTCTGTAACTTTAGAAAAGCAAAGCCTATAAAGGAATCTGCTGAAATCCCAACCTGCACCTCCAAAAGAGAAAAAGAACCACCTCCATCTTCCGTTTACCTTAACAATGCCTCCTGTGTACTGAGCCACAGATCTGTCTACATCCTTGGTCTTCCCGCTGCCCCACACGGGCTCCACTCCAAGCAGGTATTTCTTTGCACACTCCACTAACTGCTCGTGCTCGATTCCCACCCCGGCAAGCACCATCCTGTCTGGCGTATAGTAGTTGCGCAGGTACGAATGCAAGACTTCTCGATTAATTTTGTCGGTGTTTTCCACTGGGCAGAACCTGTTTAGTCCTACTGTGTTGTCTCTATAGGCTGCCTGAAAGGACACAGATAAATTAAAGTAACAAATATTACTTTACACCTCTCCATCTAAACCTTCTCCTTCTGTTTCAGAATCATTCCTGCCTGTTTAAGACATAAGAGTGGAAACACTGAGTGTTATTTCACTCATATCAATGTAACTCGACAACACGCTGTCACTCATGTCAACAAAGATAAATTACAGGTAGTTTTATAGAATCATTAAGGTTGGAAAAAACCTCTATGGTCATCAAGTCCAACCCTTTTAGTTTCGGTTAAAATCATCCATGTGTGTAGAATTTCAAAGTGGGGAGATGGCAAAATTCTCCCTCTGACTACTGAAATCTAATGGAGTAACAGATAAATTGGTTTTCAGAGCAGTCTAAAATAAACCCTGAAACTGAGGAAATACTGCGGAAGAGGATGCAGCATGTCTGTGCGCAAGATAAGCTTTGCAATATTTTACCGCATGGATCATTTCTGTGAGGAGAGGCTCTGGATCAGGTCGCATATTCAAGTCTTCCAGCTCAAATCGTATGGCCATTCGAGTCATCTCAATTTCTTCATCTGATAAGAAAGAACACAAGAGATGTCAATTGGGTTACACGATAGCTTGACGATGAGCACAAGAGAGAACGACTCTGAAATCCAACAGCAACTCATGCATTGGGAGTCTTTGAGAGACAGAGGTTGATGTTCCCAGACCTGATAACCTGGGCTGTAGCGCTACCTCCGCCAGCAAGTTGACGACGGTGTCCAAGCCTCTGGCATCAGCAGAAACAGCGTACATTATGGTGTCCCTGCAAGAGACGTACACGGGTTCTGCGGGGAGAAGTCGCCCCTATGATCATCCAGGAAATTACAGATAAAGCTGCTTGACCGTTACTCATTAATTCTTTCAAAAAGGGAATAGCACCAACTTTTATAACCCTTCTAGGTTCACTTCTGTAGCTTCTCAGCAGGCGCGGAAAATGGATTTCTGCTGCTTAGAAGCAAGAAGTGGCTTTTACTGCCACACACCAGAAAAAACAACTCAAACTGCTGTCAGCGTTACAGCCACTCAGGTAACGAGGCGCAAAGAAAGCAACATACCTTGATGCCTGGCAGTCACAAATGCCTCCGTGCTTTTCTAAGGTGAGGAGAATTTCATCTTTGCTGCCAAACTTTGCTGTGGACTAGAAAACACCAGTCTTATTATTTAGTAAAGGCATAATAGGTTATAATTCATCAGTGTAGCCCACAGCAAGAAGCATCATCTACATTCTTTAAGTCACAGGGTTTGCTAAATACTCACTAACCTTGGAGATGAGAGCACAACAGACTTTCAAAATATAATTACGGTTATAGTAATTAACTAGGAACACATTCACGGTCTAGTTAAACAGATCAAGCTGACTGTGTTGCTGTGAGGTACTGGCCCTGCACGCGGCTGCTCGCTGCTGTGCACAATTACGGGATTTCACACCAGCTCTGGGATCTGGTTTGGGTAAGGACAGTACTCACAGAGAAGGCCAGCTTTTCCAAGAAATGAGCGATGCCGCTGAGATATTTTGCCTCGTGTCTTGATCCCGAATTGATCAGAACTAGCATGAAGAAGAGCAGCAGTCAGTGTGATGTTCACCTCCCAGTTCCTACACAGGAGCCCGGCTCCCAGGGGAGGTGAGGGGTCCCTGGTGCCCCCATCCCAGGCCTGGTACTCACGGCCCACGGTGCAGAACTGCCCAAATTTCTTCTGGGAGGCAACGCGTAGCCCATTCTCTAGCACCGTCATCCGCGTCTCAAACTGTTCGCGGCCCCCAGCTGCCGCAAAGACCGCCTGGGGCACGCCGGGCAGCGGGCAGGTCAGTGACACGGCAGGGTACGTCCCCCCACCGCCGCTGTACCACCGCCCGCCTGCCAGCCCGCACCTGTGGGACAAGACAGCGCTGCTAGGGACGCCACAGGAGCCCTGGTTTTCCTCTCTCGTGCCACCGAGTGCTGCATCCCTATCCCCACCTCCACCTCCCTCAGGTATTGAAAATGCCAGCAAGTAAACTCTCTAAGACTCGCTTTGGAGTTTTACAAAGTGAGCACACTTTAATCGGGCCTGGGCAACACGAGGGAGCCACCTCCATCAGTCGTGCAGAGACAAAGAGCTGGGGACAGAGCCTATTTCCCACTTACATGCATGCATATAAATTTTCCCAGCATGGCCAGTAGGTCCAGGGAGGTCCAGGTAAGGCCACAACTTAAATACTGTGTTCAGTCCTGGGCCCCTCACTACAAGAAGGACGTGGAGGCTCTGGAGCGTGTCCTGAGAAAAGCAACGAAGCTGGGGAAGAGGCTGAGGGAACTGGGGCTGTTTTGTCTGGAGGAGGCTGAGGGGAGACTTTATTGCTCTCTACAACTACCTGAAAGGAGGTTGTAGAGAGGAAGGATCTGGGCTCTTCTCCCAGGAGACAGGACAAGAGGGAATGGCCTCAAGCTCCAAGGGTTCAAATTGGACGTTTGGAAACAATCAGGCCCTGGCAAAGGCTGCCCAAGAAGGTGGTGGAGTCACCATCCCTGGAGGTATTTAAAAGACAGGTAGATGAAGTACTTAAGGACGTGGTTTAGTGGCAGGCAGGTATGGCTGGACTCAATGATCTCAGAGGTCTTTTCCAACCTGGTGATTCTAAGATATTCTATTATTTTCTAAGAACTCATTTTAATGTTACGAACTTCACAATAGCCAAGTCCCTTCCTAATTTTAAGCTTTGGAGCCAGCTCGGCCTCCTCTTTGCAATGGGGAAAGGCTGCAAACAGAGGGGATGAGAGAAGAAGACAGATCTGTTCAGCACAGATCAGACTGAACACTAGACCGTTTGATCAAATATGGTATTAAAATAACGCGCTATCGGGGGGACAGTCTATCTAACTTCCAACAAACCCCGTTACCTAGAACTGAACTCTAGTTTAAATCAAAAGATTCCGCTTTTTGTAACAGCGACTGCTTTTTCTGTCACCGTCTCAGCCCCCTCCCCCTTCTCCCCGGCCGCGGGTGCCGCTCACCGCCGAGCCGAGCCCCACGCTCCCCGCCGCAGCCACGCCATGGCGGCCGCCATCTTGCCGTCACTCTCGTCGCTACCGGGCGCGCGGTCACGTGGGCGGGGAAATCACGTGAGCAAGGGGGGGTCACATGACCGCGGCGCTCAAGGGGCGGGAACGGAGAGAGGCTACGATTGGGCGAGGCCTCGGAGGCCTCTCGCTGATTGGTCCGTTGATGCTTAGGGGCGTGATCAAGGTGGCGCGTGACCAACCGGAAGTCTCGCCCCTGGGTGAGGGGGCGGTGTCATGGCGGCCGGGGAGGGGGCGGCGCTGCCGGCGGGTCCGGCCGAGCCCAACCCCTTCTCCTTCCACGAGTTCGTCCGCAGCCGCAGCGGCGAGGAGGCGGGCGGGACCCGTCAGGTAGGGCCCAGGTGGCGTCTCGGCTCGGCCTGTCCCCGCCCTGTCCCGTCTCCGCCTCAGGTCCCCCTCCTCTATCTGTCTCCCTCACAGGCGTCGCGGCCCGGCCCGGCCCTCGGCCCCGTCCGGTTGCCAGTGCCTCCCGGAGAGGCGGAGGACGAGGAGGAGGCGGAGGAGGAGGAGGAGGAGGAGGAATGGAGAGGGAGCTACCAGCCTCTGGTCGTGGAGCAGGCCCACCTGGGTCCCACCGGTTCCCTCGCGACACCCCCGGGCCTCCCCGCCCCGCGGCAGCCGAGCTACGAGGAGGTGAGCCCGGCCTCTGGGAGTGGGGTCCTGTGTCCAGTTCAGACCCCAGCATAAAAAGATAGGGAACTGTTCAAACGCATCCAGAGGATATGATTCGAAAGATGGAGCAGTTCTGCCAGAAGGACAGGCTGAGAGAGTTGGGGTTTTTCAGCCTGGAGAAGAGAAGGCTCCAGGGAGAACTTAGAGCAGTCTCCCAGTAGCCTGCGAGGAAGCTGGGGAGGGTGTGAAGAGATAGGACAAGGGCCAAATGGCTTTAAATTGGAAGAGGGAAAATTTAGATTAAACATCAGAAAGGAATTCTTCGCAATGAGGGTGGTGAGGCCCTGGCCCAGGCTGTCCAGAGAAGATGGTTGCCCCATCCCTGGAGGTGTTCAAGGCCAGGTTGGATGGGGCTTTGAGCAACCTGGTCATAGTGGTGTTATGAAACTGTGCCATCCTTTCTAATAAGATTTTTTATTTTTCAGCTAAAAGAAGAGAATGCCAGTTTGAGAAGCAAGATCAATAAACTTCAGATTTTCTCTGAAACTCAAGCAGACAAGTGCGTAAGCCACAGTGTGGGTGAAAGTAACCACATAAGCAAGGAGTTAGAAGAGGTGCTCACATGAAACGGTCAACATCTTTAAAGAAATGTAGTTGAAATCTATGCTATTTGTTGAAAAGCTTTAACAAACCTGGTTTTCTTAATGAAAAAAGGCTTGGAAAGTAAGTAGCAAGCTGATGTCTGATGACTGTTTGTGTGGCGTATGTTTCATACAGTTTAGGTGGTTAGTGTAAAGAAGGGTACAGCTTGACAGGATGCATTTCATAAAGCTCAGATTCACAAGATACTGAGTTTTAATCTCTCATTTGAAGCAAGAAAAACATATTTATTTTTGCTGGTGTGCAGCTTGATATTGGGAGAGTTGAATTTCCTGAGGTTAAACAACCCAGTGACCAATCTTCAGTTCCCATCTGAATCCTTCGTGTGCCGCTCCTGGCAGTGCAGCAGCTGGTACTTCCATGGCAACAAGGTTACTGTTTGCATTAGAATTCCCCTTATCTAGGTTAATTCCAAGTGGCTGTGTTTTCTGTACGGCCTTTCTGGAGTCACCTGCATGATTCCTGTTAGTACTGGTGGATGTTGAACTAAGAAATCCCCTGAGGCACAGTCTAGAAATGTAGTTTTGTGCAAAGGCTTTGTTTTTCTTATGAAATGAAAGAATGAGTTTCTTGATCCTTCCCTAGAATTGAACATTACAAGTGCTTACTGTACATTGTCTCTTGGTTTTGAAGGCTGAGGAAGCTTGAAAAAAAGCTGGAGGAGAACAAAATCAAAGAAGAAAAAGAAGCGCAGGATTTGGAAGCGATGGTGCAGCACGTGGAGCAAAATCTCCAGCTGATGACTGTGAGTGCTGGCCTTTGCAGTAGCAGCAGAGGCTTGTGCGGAAGCAGCGTGATTCCATTCCTTTTCCTCCTCCCTTCAGGAAAGCGGGGGAAGCTGAAGTGATTGCTTCACCTACCTGAACAGTGAGCAGCTCTGACATTTGTTCATGCTTTTGCCTTGTAAGAAGACCACGTCCCAGTCTAGAGCTCCTCTCATTGCCCAGAGTAAGAGAGGTCATTGCAGAAGTACCATTTTGGATTCATTAGCACCTTCAGTTGCTTTTTTCAGCCTTCTCAAAACACTTCCCATGTGACCCAAGAGCTGTTTTTCCAGCTTGCTTATTTATACTGTGTACCTTTTCCCCTTGTCCACAAAGAGAAAATGAACAGCTGGAGGTGATGGACTGCACTTGGAGATACATGAAGGGAAAAACAGGGAGGGGAGAGCTGGTCTCATCCCCTGAAGCACCAGGGACAAGATGGGATGTCACACAAACCATTTCACTTCAGATTGCATGCTGGAACTGTGTGTTCCTGCATAGCTCACACCTCCAGCTGTGTCTTAAGCACTGCCATGGTATAAATAATCTTTATTCTGTTTCAGAAACGGGCTGTTAAAGCAGAGAACAGCGCTACAAAACTGAAACAGGAAAATGCGCTGCTTCAGGTACGAAGCCTTGCTGAATGTACTGGGGCTGAAACCATCTTCAAACTGCGCTCCTTAAAAGGATATTGAAAATTTTCATAGTGAATGGTATAGGGAATGTTCTAGACCAGAACACCACAGCACTGCGCTGGCTGTGAAGTGCACTGCTGAGCTGTGCAGCACCTCCCTTACAGCTCAGATGAAGTTTCCTGTGATGTTCAAATACCACTGGGGATTTGGCACTCATGAATGCCATAACACAGCTGGACAAACGTGTTCAGCTCTTGGAAGGTGCCTGGCAGAGAAGGGAGAGATGCTGGAGAGATGCTACAAGCAGCTCCCCAGAGCCTGCTTAGCATTAGGTGATGGCATTGGAGTCTGGTAGCAGCTGCTATTCCCACCTTCCAAGCTGGAATACGCCACTCGCACTGGCTTAGTTCTCTGAAACAAGGAGACTTGAGAGTGGCTGGCTGTCAGGCTGTTGTGCAAGTGCCGCATACCTTTTCAGTTGTCATAAAGTCATTTAAGTTGTCTGTTGGAGGCTGATCTCTGGAGCTGGGAAGACTTCTCTAGGTAATCCGTTATGGGATCCATTCATTAGTTGACATTGCTGTAGGAGCATCTTTGTTGCTCTGTTTATAAAGTATCTGCTGGAGCTTTGGGTTGTCTTCACACGGTTTTGTTTGCTTCCTCCCTAGGTGCAGCTAAACAATTATAAGACAGAGAATGAAGCGCTGAGGTCGGGGCAGTTAGCGAGTCTGGCTGTGGTGAAACGAAACGCAGACCTCGCCCTGCAGAACCTCCTCACCGTCCTGACAACCTCCCGCTCCTCCATCAAGTGAGTGGCTTTGAGAGCGCTCTCTCAATGCTATGCCAGATGCTGGTCCCAACACCAAGGTCACCACTGAATGTCCCCCAGGAGGGGTTTAGGATTGAAACTCAAGTTCTTGTATTCCCTATGCCAGATCAGCCAGTCCACCTTCCTACTTACCTGCCATGTGTTTTCCTCCAAGTTTGGGTAATAAAAATAATGAGAACCAGGGACTGGTTTGGGTCAGAAGGGACCTCAAAGCCCATCCAGTTCCACCTTCTGCCACGGGCAGGGACATCTCCCTGTGGATCTCATTGCTCAAAGCCCCATCCAGCCTAGCCTGGGACACCTGCAGGGATGGGGCAGGCACAGCTTCTCTGGGCAACCTGGGTCAGGGCCTTCACCCCCGCACCTCTTCTTCTCATATAAATCTCCCCTCTTTCAGCTGAAAGCTGATCCCCCTTGTTCTATCCCTGTACTCCCTGATTAAGAGTAAAGTAGGCTTTGTGTAAAACTGTTTTCCATGGACTCAGAGTCTCTTACACCTCACTTCTCTAAGACTCTTCTGCTTCAAGGAATGAAGTTATCATTCCTGTCCGGCTGCTTCCTTAAACTCTGCCAGGACGGACAGCCCACATGCTGCTTTCCCCTCTCCTCCTCAGCCTAATTCTGTCTCTCTCCCACATTCCAGGCAGCTGGTTTCTGGAGCAGAGTCACTGCAGCTTGTCGCAGATCTCCTGAAATCAATAGACAGGATCTCCGAAGTGTCAGAAGACGGACAATAGAACTTTGGAATGGACTTGAAGGGACAACTTTTACTTTTGTACAGAAATCCTTGCTTAAAACTCAGTTTTCTGGTGTTCAACCTTTCGTGCGCAGCTGCAAGTGCTGCAGAGCTGCCTTCTCCATCCCTGCCCACCGTGCAGCCCCTGGGTCGCGAAATCCGATGGGACGAGCGTTCGTCTTTTTGCCGCAGGCTGGGACTGGCGTCCTTGCTCCCTCACAGCCCTGGCTGCGGCGGGGACCCCGCAGAGAAGCTTCGATTTCGGGGAGCTCCCTTCTCGCAGAATGCCAGGGGGCTGTGCGGGTCCGTCCAGGGCGCTGGGGAACGGGGTCCGGGGCGGGGGTGGGACCAGGGACCCGGGAGCGCTGCGCGGTGTCACGTGAGAGGGGCTAGGCTCTGGTACGCGAGGAGGCGGATTTATGAATGGGCTCAGTGGTGGAGGAAGCTGGGCTGTGATTGGCTGCTGGGCGAGGGGGCGTGGCTATGGGTGGGGCCGGGCTGTGATTGACTCGGGGTGGGTAAGAGCTGGGCTGTGACTGGTTCCTGGTCTCTGATTGGCTGTCAGAGCAGTGGGCGGGGTTACGACTAGTCTGTGATTGGCTGCTGTTCCAGGGGCGGGGCTATGATTGGTTGTCGGGGCGGTGGGCGGGGCCATGACTGGGTCCTGGACCCGCGGCCAGGTGAGGGGCCTTCCAGCGCGCGGCGCGGCCCCCGCCATGTCCCGCCGGCCGGGCCCTCACGGGCCTCCGCGCTCCCCCGGGGCCTTCGACCTGGAGGCGGAGCGGGAGCGGATCCGGAGGGAGATCGAGGAGCTGGAGCGGAGCCTGGGGGCCGGCGGGGCCGTGTCCGACTGCAGCCTCAGCTCCGGTACGCGCTCCCTCGCGGTGCCGCCGCATTGAATCCTTCATTCCCCCCTCGTGCCCGCGGGTCTCGCCTGAGGGGACGGGGCCGGGTTGGATGGGCCTTGGAGTCCCTGATCCAGTGGGAGGTGTCCCTGCCCATGGCAGGGGGTGGAACTGGATGGGCTTTGAGGTCCCTTCTCAACCCAAGCTATTCAATGATTCTACCAAGCACCTTCAAGTTGTGCCAGATTAAAATTAGAAATCACGAAAAATTTCTTCATTGAAAGGGTTCTCGGGCTCTGGAATAGCTGCACAGGCTGGTGGTGGCATCGCCATCCCTGGTAGTGTTTAAAAGATGGGTAGGTGAGGTGCTCAGGGATGGTTTAATAGTCAGCAGGTATAGTTGGACTCAATGATCTCTAAGGTCTTTTCCAAGCAAATAATTGCATGGAATGGTTGGACTCGATGGTCCGGTGGGTCTCGTCCAACCTGGTGATTCTATGATTTTATGATTCCATGAGCTGCTCCATTCACAGCATGTTCGTGCCTCTGGCAATTGACTTTTCAAAGCAAAGAGGGGATGGCAGTAGCTGGGGTGGCTGTGGCTCTCCTGACAGTTGCTTCTTCTGCCTGTATTTTGATCGTGCAGTCAAGTAATGTGTCAGAACTCTGCAGCCACGATGAATGCAAACCCACATTTTGCTGGAGAGTGTGGAAGGGCCATAAGGTGCTTAACAAAGTGTGTGGGTTCTGTTGGTTTGAAATGTTCACCTGGCTGTGCATTCTGGAGCCTGCGTTTGCCACAATGTGTAGGACCAAAATGTGGCTGGATTGTTGCTGTAGTTATCAGCAGCTACTCTATTCCTACTCTTAATACAAAAGAATGCACATGTGGAGTACAACTACATGTTTTTACTTGACAGTATTGGCAGTATCCAAAACCTCTCATGTTCGTGTCTGAGACACTACCCGGTGCTTTATCCTGTATGCTATAATTGAAAAGTCTTTGTTTATGAAGCTTGCTCTTTTTAATCCACTGCAGTCAGCATTTTTGTATTTTTGTTGTCCAACAGACGATGGTGAAGATGATGACTCCGATTCTCATGGTGAAATGGTAACCGTTTTCTCTCTAAGTATACCTTTCTCTCTGTCTGTTTGAAGGGAGCAGGAGGAAGGGGGATTTCACTCTGTTCTGAGGAAATCTAGGCAGCTGGCTTGACTTCATAGCTCAGGGAGGATTAATAACAGACCTGGGGGTTTAGTTATTCCTGCCCCTGCTTCCTTTTTGCTATTTCCTTTTTGCCTCCTCTTTGCTTTTCGCTCTCTCCTTCCATCTTCCTCCTTAAGTACCATATTTGCTTCAGGAAATTGAAAGAGAAGATGACAGCAGTGACGATGACGTTGAAAGTCTGCCACAGGATCCAGAAACGTGTCTGCAGATGAACCGTGTGTACCAGGAGATTATCCAGGAAAAGCTTGAGGAAGTGGAGCTGCTTCTTGCACAAAACAGAGAGCAGCAGGTAAGCAAAACCAAGATGAAATATTCATTGCTTTGCTATTCTGGGCTGCCTTCCCTTGCCCATCAAGCCCAGTTAAACTTTCCAGGACATTCTTAGTCTGTCACTGGTGCCAGTGGAATCGGCTGATTTACAATCTGGTGCTGCCTGTTTGAACCATTCTTGGAATGTTTGTGATGGTTCAGCCACTGCTCTCTGAAATTGGAGGATTTGAAGAAAACACTGATACTGTTTAATTCTTGTATTGCAGAAGGAAATCACATCCGAGCTCAGTGGTCCAAAAATAGCAAAGGCAGGAGATGGCAGAAATCTACCAGCAAATATTTTTTTGGGTCATTTTATGAAGCCGTACTTCAAGGATAAAACGACAGGAATTGTGAGTAACTATAAGTAGGTTACACACCAACACCTCCTTCAATGATAGATTTAAATTATAACTGTTAAAACTGTGTTACAGCTGTGATGTCACTCCTGGGTTCGAAACCTCTTTTTCCTCACTTGTTGCTGACTTACCATCTTCTGGATGCGTTTGTTCAACCCTTGTCTGGCTGTGATGTATGAAAGTGTGTTCAGAGTGGCATTGCAGCCACGGGGCACTTGAACTTTCCTGTTTTCAACTTACCTTTGATTGTTTGTCTTTGTCTCCATGGCCCAGTTCCACGCTGTTTAAAATACTTGAGATCTCATTGTCTTTGAAATGGAGTTTTCAAACATTTTTCTTCAGGTGGTTTTAGTGGATTGGTAGCAAAAGGAGATCTTGACTTTTTGTTGTAGCTGTCAGCTGTCACCACACGCAGATTAATATAATGTGTTTGTTTTCTGATGTATCTGTGAGCCAATGCTCATAGAGGTAACTTAGCAGTTTGAATGTGACAGTTTGCACAAGTTTGAGTTTCCAGCCTTTTCTGTAGCAGCTCATGCCAGAGTTCGAAGAAGAAAGGGCATTTTTTCTGTGTACCTGACTCCTTCAATGTATCTAACCCTTCTGATCCTCATTAGGGCCCCCCTCCCAATGAAGATGCCAAGGAAAAAGCAGCTCAGGGCATAAAATCCTTTGAACAACTGCTTTCAACAAAATGTAAGTAACAAATGTATACATTCATAGTTAATTCCCCTCCATTTGCAGTTAAACATCAACACTTCTGTTTTTTCAGAGTTGAGTCCACGAGTACTTTAACAGGGCTATTGAAAGCAGGAGGTCTCTCCTTTTCTTGGCAGTGGTTTTGCACTAATGTCTGAATTCTTGATTTCCTTGTTTCGTTTAGGGAAAAGCCGAGAGAAGACGTTATTGCAGAAGTCAATTATAAGTGACCGCTTGCAGCGCCTGCTTCAGCCGAAGTTAATGAAGTAAGTACCATAGAAAAATCTTCTTTCTCCTGATGAGAATGTTTGTGTGAAGGAAGGAGAGGATACGTGTAGAGATTCTGATATAATCAAGAGGATGCAGCATTTGGCTTGGGTTGGGAATGCTTGTTGATTGTTTTGTGGGTGTCTGACAGGTGGAGAGGTTTTGTTTTGTATTGTGGTATTTTATAGCTGTTTCTTCCCATTGGTGCAGTGGCATAACTTAAAATGGTCTATAGGGCTTGCAGCCAAAACTGTGATATTTAGCAAATCATAACAGTGTGTCCAGCAAGAGATTTCTGTGCCTGCAGCTGATGCGGTTTTACTTGCTGTTGTAGTGACCGTTAGTTCTCTCTGTAAACACCAAAATGATTGATCTGAGACCTGTTCCGGTCAGTAATTTGAATTGAAGGGGCAAAAATAAGGCAATGAGTGTGCCATGATAGAAAACCTGGAAGAACAGCAGTTTTTTGTAGTGTGGAAATAAACTTGAAGGATGGTGCTGATGGGAAAACCATCTTTGCCACTGACTTCATTCCCATCCAGTCACATTAAATAATGATAAAATTGCCTTTGAACAGGATGAGTTATTGGAATCAGAAACTGGAAAAAGTCAAGACTGACATGGAGAAGCAGGTCTTGGAAAAGCAAATCAAAGAAGTGGAGCAAGAAATAGAAGAAATTAAGTGAGAAGTCTTCTTTTTATGTTCTTGGTGAAAATGAAAGTCTGTTCCTGGAGTTTGCCTCCTAAAATTCCCTCCTTATTTAAGTACTTCTTGATATGAAATGCAGAAAAAGCTTTGTTTGTGTTGGATTACATACATTAAGTGCAGTTTAAACTCTTTAGAGCTCTCATCTCCACAGTTCTTTACTAAGAATTGTGTTCTGTGTGTTTATATAAAAATGTAGTGTTTACACCCAATATAGGTGCAAGTTTAAATAGTTCTTGATTTAGCAACAAGGAAGCAGCGGGTTCAGTAGTTCTGAGCTTTTGCTCATTGTCATATCTGGAGCAACGTATTTTGCTATTCCATTAGTCATTTCTTCTGCTAAACCGACATCATCTTGTAGGGGACTGTTTTTCAAGGAAAAACTTTTTTTTTGGGCAAATTTACTGTGTTACAGAGCCCAATGCTTTGAGCCAGCAAGTGTTTGGTTCTTGTGGAGGTCAGTAACAGGTGGGAGGAGTGAGATGAAGTGAGATCAGGAAGACAAAATGACTGTTTAGTTAACTATTTAATGTAGTTTTTTCTTTCTCTTTGTACCTTCTGCTTTAGCCAACTTCCAGAAAGTGACTTGATAGGAAACAGATTTGATGAGCATGACTGGGAGAAAATTTCAAACATCCATGTAAGTTGAGAGATCAACAGTTCTGTTACCTCTGATATCTGTGTCCTTTCTCTGAGAGTGACCTGGCCTGGTCTGGTTTGTGTCCACTACTCCTGTCATGCATTCCTTGAGGCTGACTTATATGATCCAGCTAGTTAAACCAGATGATTTAATTCTGGAAAACTGAGCAGCAATAAAACATATTTGGAATGTAAACTATATTCCTTGTATCGGTTTTCCTATCTGCCCATATGTTTCAGTCCCAGCTACAAGATAAAACGGGTTTTTGCTGTTTCTTTTAGTTTGATGGACAACGTAGTTCAGAAGAATTGAAGAAGTTCTGGCAAAATTGGGAGCATCCAAGCATCAACAAAAGGGAATGGACCGAGGAGGAAATAGAGAGGCTAAAGAAGATAGCTGCTAAACACAGTTACCTGGACTGGCAGACGATAGCCCAGGAGCTGGGGGTAAGTTCTTTGTACAGTACCAAAAATTTTAGCACTTTAACCTTTCCCTCTTGCTTTTTGTTCTCATAAATAATCAGTTATCTGCCTATCTCTGTTTTTGTTGTATTAAGACAAACAGGACTCCTTTCCAGTGCTTGCAGAAGTATCAAATCAATCTAAATAAGGATCTGAAGAGGAAAGAATGGACCAAAGATGAGGATCAGATGCTTTTAGAGCTTGTTCAAGAGATGAGAGTAGGAAGTCATATCCCATACAAGAAAAGTAAGTGACCTACAAGTGGAAGTGCCTGTAATTCTTTTGTTTTCATTCTCTCAGTCTTATGTATGTTGTGTATGTTATGCTCTTTCAGTTCTTATTGTATACCATTGTTTAGGTATTTCAGCTGAGATTTAAATACTTCCTATTGCGATTCACTGTTTGAAAATATTGCAGTTACAATATATGTAAAGAAAGACTTTAAAATCCACCTTTGCATTTCTAGTTGCTTATTACATGGAAGGAAGAGATTCTGCTCAGCTGATTTACCGATGGACAAAGAGTGTGGACCCCAGCTTGAAGAAAGGGCCCTGGACACCAGAGGAAGATGCTGTAAGCTCTATTCTCTGATGCCTAGAATTGCAGGGTGTAGAAATTGGGAATTTTAAGCTGTTTTAAGCTGTCTTGGACCTAGACAGGCAATTTACAAGTCAAGAGGGCTCTTCTCTGCAGAGATTTAAAATATAGTGGAAACAGATGCAACTGCTTCTCTCTCAAGTCTCCTAGGATTATTACTGACGAGAATTTCAACTCTTGCTTTTTCTGATTAATGCAGATGCTGTTGGCTGCAGTTAAGAAATACGGAGCTCGTGACTGGTATAAAATTCGGACAGAGGTGCCAGGGAGGAGTGATGCTCAGTGTAGAGATCGGTAGGTGTGCTAAATGGATGATTCTGTAAAAAGTGGTTATAGTTCGTATTTGGTTGCTGCCATTGTCTCCACATAACTCTGCATCTGTAGTTACAGAAGGCAGAAAGCTGAAACTGAATTTAACAGAGGAGAGGGCATTGTTGCCTTTGGAGTGCAACTTCCTCGGTGTAGTTCCTGTGAGTTGGCAAAGGGGTCATTAAATATGAATAAGTGTGTGTGAGGAGGGAAGGTTTTCACCCACGTATCGTCTGTGTGTCTGTGAAAATGATCTCTTCAGTGACTTCCTGTAACTGAACAGCAGTAAGGAGGTGCTGGGCAATTTTCAGCCTTGGACCCGGCTTCAGGATTCAGAGTACAGCGTGTCCTAATTTCAGTGAACTGTTTTACAGCTGCTTGTTTGTAACTTTTACTCATGTGGCCTGATATTTTTGAGAACAAAGCAGTAGTAGCTGTGCTGTATTAAGGGAGTAGGCATAGGACCTTTTAGAAAAAAGAAAAGATCTGATCAGGAATGCTGTTTTGGTTCAGCCTCAAAGCATGTGGTGATGATCAGAACCATACCCTCAGGACTGAATGTTCCTTTAATGTTTTCATTTTGAAGGTACTTAAAAGCCTTGCACTGTGATGTAAAGAAAGGCAAGTGGAGTTTAGAGGAAGAGGAGCAGCTGCTTGAACTGGTTGAAAAGCATGGCCTGGGTAAGTTTCTGTGGCTTCATCTTTGGAAGCTTAGAGAAGTAAGAATTATTTAGGAATTTATCACTTGGCTTTTCTCCTTTTATATTTTAAGACCTGTGGCTGATATGAGCAGGGTCTGCTTTGTGCTGATGATTGCAGCTTTCCTTATGTTTTGTAGTCCCTTCCTGGAAATGTAGTTGGGGACGGATTGTGTAATACAGGGTTCTCTAGCTGTGTTCCAAAGCATCAGAGCTATGATAGTCTAGAGGGGTGAGTTCCCCTCTAAACAGCCTGTGAAAGAGATCTCTTGTTTTCTCTAATACACCTTCCCTTAACAAATAGAAGCTTTTCAGCCTGTAGTTTAAGCTTTCTTCTAAGAGCTCACCTGCTGCAAGGGAGCTTGTGGTTCTTTAAGGGTTTTCATCACTGGCTTATTTGTTGTAGTTACTAATGAGCTGAATGTACAGGTGTGCAAATCTGATGGAAGAGCACAAATGAGTATTAAGGCTTTGGGATCCATTCATATGTCTCTTACCCAAGGAAACGTGTAACGTGTGCAATGGTCTGCGCTGAAAGGGCCCATCACTCAGTGTGTTGCATTAATAGTTATGATCTACTCTGCATCCTCTTAAGGTCACTGGAGTAAAATAGCTTCTGAATTGACACATCGGACTGGCTCCCAGTGTCTAAGCAAGTGGAAACTCATGATTGGGTCTAAGGTATTGTGCAAAATCCTTCAATGTCATAGTCTCATCTCTTTAATTAAGATTCTTTAAACTAAAAGCAAAATCCTGTGAAATCAATACAAAAATTGTCATTGATTTCACACAGTCAAGACTTTGTCTTGGATGTTCATGATCTTAATTTTTTTTATGTGTTACAGCAGCCTTAGTTCTGGACATCTGAAGCTAGATTGCTGTGTATTTCTAAATTATCCAAAATTTCTTCACTGCCTTAAAATGCCTGTAGGACAGAAGGATGTAGGTTTTCATGTATTTACCTCGTAAGTTGCCAGTTTTGGTACCAGGCGCTCCAGAAATTCTGGCCACTTAAGATGATGTTAGAGTCTTGTTTCTATTGGCAAAGCATCTGTCCTGGAGAAGGGTTCATGGAAACCCAAATGTGTTGAGATGAGGCAACTGTATTTATTTGTACTTCCATGCACACCAGTTCTCAACACAAACTTGTTTCTATGCGTAGCTTTTTCTTTGCATACCTAAACCAACAAAAACCCATGTCCAGAGGCAACCATCAAGTATACTGGTCTGTGTTAGTCCCAACAGAAGTAAAGCAGAACTGTCCATCTTTTTTAACTTGCTGATTTGAGAGATTTACAAGTCAGGGGTGAACACTGGCTAAATGTTGTCTGTGGGTTTTTTTGACTGAGAAGAAAAGATCTAGGTCACCAAAGCACCAGCACGTGGAAGAGAGTTCCAGCTCTTCAGAGAGCAGCAGTGAAGACGAAGAACTGGACTTATCAGACAGTTCAGAGGAGGAGACGACTAGCAAGGAGGAGCGTGCATTTCCTAGCATTGATTTGTGGATACCAACACAGACAAATACACAGGAGTCGAGCAAAGGAAGAGACCAAACTCCATCCCTTTTCTCTCCTGTGGGTGCCAATGCGAACCTCAATAGCAGTGAATTTCTGAGTGCAGCATGTGATGGAGACAAGGATAAATCGTCAGAGGTGAACACCCTCCTGAGGGGCATTGCCCGTCCACATTCAACGGATGTCACTGTAAAGAACCCAGTAGAAGTAATAAACAAAGTGAGTCCTGGGGTTCTCAGTCTGGTTTTGATGGGAGTGGAACTTAGATCAGAAGCGACTGGGAACTGCGGGGTCAATCACACTGATGACAAGTTTGTAGGTTACAGAAGTGGTGCGTTCTGAAGGCTGAGATACTTTCCCTTTTATCTTTCCTTGTATGCTTTTGTTTTAAGGCTTCCAGGTGTGGAAAGCAAGTGCTGTGGGTTTCCCTGGAGGATGTGAGAAGAATATTAAGGCATAACACATGCTTGCAGAGGAAACTTGTAAGTGCCTCTTCTGTCTTGTCTGCTGTTGTGATGGGAGTGCTGTTGGGCTCTGTTAGCGGGAAATGTTTTTTGGTGGAATTGCAAATCTTGCGCTGTAGTCCCAAGAGGAGAAGCTTTTGTTTATAACTGCTCCCTGAATAGTTTGTTCTGTTATTAATTATGGTAGAACCTTCCTAACTGGAGCTTTAATTGTGTATTTGTTCATGCAACAATCAAAGATACTACAGTCTTCTGCCACTGTTTTAAGAAAGATGTCTGGCATGGGTACATCTGGTGGCCAGAAGCTTCCAGGGCTGCAGAACACCACGGAGAAAACTTGTCGTCAAGAGAGAGAGCGTTGGAGAAGAATGAACCTCGACAGAAAGTTGCTCATGGCAATGACACCTTGGGTGGGCAACGTACTGCTGCCTTGCACCTTGCAAACTGGGAAGATGGCTTTTCATCAAACGAAAGGTAGCGGTGACTAGTCAGGGATAGTGCTCTCCTGCTTTTTCTTCCCTGTTTTCTGACACCTTGGGAGTGACTGCCCAGCTGATTGTGATGTTGGACTTTTTCCCTAGCTCTTTCTGTTCAAGAGAAGATGAAGTCGATCAGTCTCACAAGCACCCCACTCTTCACGCTGTTCATTCAGGTAGGTTTTCCTGTCTTCCTAGCATTATCTGCTTCCAGTAATCTGTATTTCTGTATTGGATTTTTAAATAAATGGTGTATCTGGCCACTTAAAACTAATGATCTAACTGTTCTTCAAACTAATAATCTAACTACTGGATTGATCTGGCCTCATGGCTTGAGAGTGATGCTTCTTAAATAAATCCTGCAACCAAAATCTCATACTTTGCATGTGGAGCCTCTCCCACTCGTCTTGTCACTGGTTCTACCAGAACATTTTTGTTGTCAATCAAATGTTAATGCAGTTCTCAACTTGCAGCTCTTTCAGATCGATACCAATGGCTGCATGAAGATTATTCGTGAGAGGAGTCTGCGGCAGTCGGAGCTGCTTAGGGCTAATGCAAAAAGGCCTCAGCAGGTATTGCACATGCTCAGTTTCTAAGCTTTTCCCTCTGAACCTTGACTAAAGTAGAAATTTTTCATTGCGTGTGGCCAGTGGTGCTCTTGGTGTGTCAGTTACTGGTTTGTTTTGATTCAGAAGCATAGTAAAATGCATAGAATGCTGGCAGATGTGGGTTTGATCCGCATCTGTGCTGTTTTAATGATCTTCAGATATCGCAGAAGTATAATTTAATATAATTTTTTTGGCAGGCTTCCCAAAGTACGGAGACTTCTTCAGGTACCTACCAGAACGGTTATTTTTATGATGTCTGAGAACTTTCACTTAATTCATCACCGTTACATTAATGACCAGTTTAACTGAAGGAGAACTTTTGGAACAGAACTACATTATCATGCTCATTTTTGCTAGCTCTTGGATTTTCAGTTAATGGCTAAAATGTGTTACCCTTTGGTAAGAACTTGGAAAAACCTGCAGGGCTGGGGGATCAGTGGCACTGGGCTGCCAGGTCCGTAGACGATTGCTGTGGTGCTTGTCTTCAACAAGGTGCTGCCTGAAGTGAACGTGCTGGGTCTAACCAAAACCCCTTTGTTGTTCTCATCCTGGCTGGCGCAAAGGGCCCGTGTCACGCTGACCAGCACAATTCCTGATATGTGGTGTTAAGCTGCATTCACAGCCCATCTTGGATGTCTGGGGAAAATGACATTATTACCGAAGGAGTGGTCAGCTTGCTGCATCCAAGTTCTGAAGGATGCTGCTTGATAACATTGACTCTAGTGTTGTAGGAGCTCTCACAAACAGGAATTTTGCTGCTTCCTCTGCAGGGTGTTTGCTTAAATAGCTCAGGAATGCCTTGTGAAGATGCTGTTCAGTCTTTTAAATTTATTTTTATTTCGTTTCCACTCCTCTCTAGGCAATTCCCCACAATCTTGCGCTCAAAGGAACTCCCAAAGAGGCATACCAAGGAATGCTGTTAGGAGACCTGTTGCCTTAAAAGCAAGGGAGACTTCTGCTGCTGTCTCGAAGAGCCTCGGTCCTGCCACTCAGGGAGCTCTTCCAGCGCAAGGGCAAAGGCAAAAGCCTAAAACTGTCTCAGAATTACTGAGAGAGAAGCGGCTGAGAGAATCTCGGGCTAAGAAAGCTGTGCAGAGCACGGTACTTGTTGCTCCACAGATGCTGGTTTCAGGGCCTCTGATAATCCAGCCTCCACCACAGCAAATCATTCCTTGTGCAAAAGCAGGGAGCAAACCTGCAGCGGCTGGTTCTGCAAATAGCCAAGTGCAGTGTGCACCAGCGCCATTGCCCGCACACACCTCTCTTGCAGGTTCAACTACTGCTGTTGTGCTTCAAAACCATTCCTCGTCAGTGCCAGAAACTGGGGAAAGCCCTGGTTCCTCACAAGGGACAGAACCGCAGACCAATAAGGAACTAAACAAGCAAGCTTCAGAAAGTGGCCCTGAAGGAAGGGTTTTTCCAGGTATGAATCCAGCTGCAGTGGAGAAGGCCTCAAATTCAGGAGAGTGCAATGGTCAGGTCCTTGCTGGAACCTCAGCTTCAGTAGTGTTGCAAAACCAAGCTTTTGTGCCACAACAAATTACAGTAGTGCCTGTTGGCATCGAGTCTGGCACCAACAAATTGTCTCTTTCCACGCCGGTTGTGGGTGATATGAATAGTAATGGGTCACAACAGAGGCCAGTCAACCTATTGCCTGCGCTTGTAACTCCACAACCTGGTTCTCACTTGATTACCAGCAGCGTATTGCCGTTCACATGGGTTGTAACACCGCAAGCTTTGCTCCCCACAGCCGTACAGACACTGGTGGGTGTTCCCCAAGGACTGCCGGCTGCTGCTGTGGGAAGTCAGTGTCGGACAGCTGTGACTTCCAGTGGCAACGTGTCTGGCTTAGCTGTGCCTCCGGTACCGGCTGTAGCAAACACACCTCACCCCAGCAGTGCAGAGACAAAAGCACCAAGCACCCAGTTGGCAGAAGGAATTCCTGTGGGCAAGACAGCTACCTGTTCAACCATTCCTTTCCCCGTGACCTTGGCGAGTCCTGGATGCACCACATCCAGCGTTTCTTCTGCAATGCCTGTGTGTCCAGATGGCTTCTCCAAGGCTCCTGACTCCTCTGCAGCTCAGACAGCTCTTCCAGCTGACACATCAGCCCTGCGTGCTGAGCTGCAGCCCCAGAGACAGCGACCCACAAGCACTCCAGGGTCTGATTCCCAATGTGTGTTGAGTCTCTCCAGCTTGGGAAAGAGCCGTGATTCCATTACAACCAACGGATCACCTTCAAATCGAAGCATTGCCACAGAGGGAGTTGTGTTCCATCCAGGAGATCCAGTTCCTCATAACAGTGTCCCAAGGAACACAGATTGCTTTGCTGCACAAGTGTTGAAAAACAGACCAATTGCCTCCAAGCCACCGATGACGCAGCCTTCTGACAGCCCACCCCAGCCAACCACTTCCAGTGCAGAAAAGAATCCGCTTGACTTCAGCCTGATTTCCCTTGAGGATGAGGAGCTGGTGAAGGAGTGGCTGAGTGGGAAACATGGTGTCGAGGTACCATCACTGCAAACCAGGCTGCCTTATTTGCCACCTTTTCTGTGCAATATAAAAACCCTCTCGAAGCTACTTTTGCAGAAAGCAGCTCTGGAAGAGCGAGCAGCTTCTCTGCTACCTTCTGATGCCAGTCGAGATGAGGGCACTGGGGTTGACCTGAATGCTATTAGAGAACTTGTGGAGCAGAAACTCGGTGATAACCCTGCTTACCTCCTACTGAAAGCCAGATTCCTAGCAGCCTTTACGCTCCCAGCTGTACTGGCAACTCTGCCTCCTCCAAAAGTGGTGACAACTCTGTCAGCCAGCAGGAAGCAATTTGAAGAGAGTGACGAAGAGGAGTGGCAGAGTGAGAAGGAAGCATCTGAGGAAGAAAGTTGCGGGAATGAATTAACAGGGGCAGGGTTAGATTGGACAGTTGGTGATGAGCCTGGAGACAAAGATGCTGATTTGCTAAATCAGGTAAGACAGGTACCGGGGACTAAAAGCAGAAAGTTACCGCCAGGTAAATACTGGAACACAGGGAGAAACCTTACTGTATTTAATTATAGCAGAAATGCCAGTGTCTGCTGAGGGTTTCATTCTCTGAATTTTAGGGTGTTTTGTGCTTGCTGTGACATTAGAAATAGAACGTTGTTGTCCCATGGTTAATTTTGAAGGAAGATGGGTTTGGAAATCTGAACTCCCTAAAATAAAAAGAAGGCTGAAGGGGTTCTTTAGCAATTGCGCTGGCTCTCATGGTGCTGATAGTCTTTCTGCTTATGTTACAGGGCATGGGAGCTGACGAGATGGCTGCACAATCTGTCTTGGACTCCTGCTCTGATGTGGTCAATTCCAGTGCTCCTCAAATCAGGAGAAGTACCCGCTTCAGGAAAAGGAGGAGGATATGAGAGAAAATATGTTAGTAGCTACTCTGTCAATATTCTCTTTCTTGCCTGAGAAGAGAACCTGAAAAGCATTTGTCGGGGGTACAGCTTAAACAGTGAATTGTGACCCTAGCAGAGGACTGAAACACCCTGACTTGTTCCCCTAGGAAACAGAGTTCTGCAGGCACCCATTAATCATTGACTAAGGATGATACTTTGACTTTTTTTGGGAAAAGTTGGTGTCTGTCTGGTAAAATCGTGTGCAAAATCATGAAGTTCACACATTTGGCAGCAAGTTAGTCCACACTACTTCCTGCTGATATTATACCTACTTGGTAGCACTCTACAGGCTTGGCTGCTAGAATGACACCAGTTTAATCATAGAGGGTCATAATTTGTGGAACAGAAAAGCCTGGGCAGCTACTGCTGAGGAGAGGGTTCGTGTGTGTGAATGCTGAACGTTGCAGCAGAAACCAAAGCAAATCCTTGCTGGACGTTCCAGCGGGTTTGCAGTAACTCGTATTTGTCTTTAACACTTTACCTTTAAATGACTTTTTTGGTGGGGGTTTCCCCCTGCATGGCTTCATTTCTCTACATGTATAACAGGGCAGCTTCTGTAGGGTACACATGTGATGCCTTGCTCTCTGTTGAAGCCTTTGGTGAAAGAGACCAAATGAACATGAATGGTGCTTGATTTGCGTGGTTGCCAGATGAGACTTGTGGGTTTTATTCTTTAAAGTTGGCTTTAGAAGCTCCAAACTGACAGCTTCCCTATAAAAATGCTGTGACTGATAGGAGCTGTGTGTGCTTTGTTACAGGAGTGGCTGGGATGACGTCTGCCTTCCTACACGGCAGTAGGAGGTGCTCTTTGCACTATTCACTTTTGACGCTTCAAACAAGCCAATGGACCTGGGGAAGAGAGGGAAATGGCTGGACTGGTTTTCCCATCACCTAACAAAGCGGCGTCGTTAGGCGAGTTGCAAACAATGAAACAAAAAGGCTGGAGGGAAGTCTTTCGGGCCCAGACCAATTCTGTTCTCTTCCAAATTAGGATCTCCCTGTGGGGCAAGATAGCTGGGGATGTGGGGAAGCCAGCTGTGATGGCTATTTATTTCCTTTTTGTGTTAGCCCCTATTTATGTGAATGGTTATCCATGTTCAGAGTAAGTTGTTCATCGGATATTCTTTTTAGTGCTGTGACAGTGGTTTTTCTTGACAGCTGACTGACTGAAAGCTGCTGAATGAGCAGCAGATTAATTTTGTATCAAAATGAGTCTTAAGTATTTGTTGAAATATAGATGTTTTATTTTTCTCACTTAAAAATTACTGATGTCTTCTGTGTGTTTTTCTTCTGGTAAACAGCACTTCTAATAATGTGTGTGTGAGTATGATTGCTAATGAGAAAAATGAAGTTTGCAAGTTGCATGAAAACCAGGGACAATGCGGACTATGAATATGCATGTGTCTAAAACAGCAGAGTTGAATTAGGCTTGGATTCTTTCTTGGTTCTTCCACAGCCTGCCCCATGCAGCCATCTGCAAATTGCTAACAGAAAGTTGTTTCATCATTCATAAAACAGAAATTTCTGTCTTACAGAGAGATGTGAGGCTGGCTGACTGAAAGCTGATAGAATCCAGAAGGAAAGTGCTGCAGAAAGCTTGGTTCCACTACTCGGGCTAAGCTTCCTGAGAGGGTAGTGGTGAGTTTAGAGCTCTGTGAGGTGCAGCTCTTCTGGGAGGCAGAGCTGGGATCAGGGGGTCAATGGGTACCAGTGTTGCGCTAGTTAGTTGAAAAGATGTGATGGAGCAAAACGAATGATTCTGAAATGGCTTTCCTCTTGCAGTGTTGTCCATTTTCCATAAGCCAACATAGGTAATGCTTTTCCAAAAGCCAATATTTCCAAGAAAGCCACATGACAGAAGCTCTGCCATACAATTCTGTGTGCTGTTCACCCACAGTGCTGTTACCATGAGGCACTGGTAGTGAACGGGTTCTGTGTTCTAAATGATTGTTGTCCTGTGCAAACACTGCTCAAGAGATGCCCCTGTAATCCTTAATGCTTGTGGAAAAACTTTGTAAAGCAGCATCTGTCTTTATCGTTTTTCAGGATTAAATTGTTCTGTTACTACAGAACCAAACCTCTCAAGGACAGATTGGTCAATTAGCAGACATGCTGATTACCTTCAGTGAGAGAATCGCTGATAGAAGTACTGTATCTTTTTTTAGCATATAGCTAATTTAATGCTTAACAAGAACCACAAGCTCATAGAATCTCTGAGCATCTCTGCCCCACTCCTGATGATAACATGGAGAAACTCTCCAGAAACTTAGAAAGCAGAACAAAGAGGTGAGTGGGAAGCTAATGTGAAAATGTGTCATGCTACCATGGTATCGGAGTATGTATGTTCTCAAGACCTTTTTAAAACACACTGTTAGTTCTTGTTGCAGCTACAACTCTAGGACTGTGGGAAGGCAGGCAAAGGTATGATGTTGATGCTTAACTACTTGCTGTGCTGCTCCTTTAATTATTGTTAGAGCCACAGCCTGTAATTTGGGAATCGTGGGTTATGTTCCCTGCTTTGCCAAGACTTGACTCCCTTTCCCTCAAAATACTGAGTTGTCTAATTATGCATGAAGCTTAAGGACATCCAAAATTAGAGACATCATTATACAAATCATCCTTTTCAGCTGAACTCTAAACCAAGAGAGTTGTTGCTGCCACCTGCTTTCCTGTATAAAGATGTTAACTGCTGAAGGGCCACTTGAAGAGCCTCTTTTTCTGACTCTGGCTTGTTTTGTCCCCTGAAATCAGATGGACAGACCTACGCCTGTGACCTTCACTCTTTTTGGTCTTTCTGACCTCTGCACAAAGAAACTTTCTGGACCCCAGCTGGTTGTTTCAGTGGTACAGATTGGAAAACAAAACCAGAAGGAGTCTAAAATCACTGCATATGTGATACTGCTGACTCGCAGTGTGACCAGCATTTTTCCTCCTCCCCCATCACCCTTTCTGGCTTCCTGTTTTTTAAATCTCCTTTTTTTTTTTTTCTTCTTCCCTTCCCTTTCCCATCGCAGGGTATAGCTGAGTAGTTCCCCCTTTTTTTCTCATTTCTCAGACCAGATTTGCTCCTGGAATGGTCTTTGCTCTAGCCCTGATATAAAAGGGAGGCTGCATCCAAAACAAGTTTTCTCAGAGACTGGAGACAGACAAGATTGCTAGACCAGGAGCAGAAACAAGGAGGCTTTTGGTTGCACGGGCTCAGGTTGGTGCATGTAACACAAAATAGCTTCTATTAATAGGGGAGTATGTTTTATTTTACAGCTCTGAGTTAAGGATGTGGTGTTTATCCACAGGGGAATGCATTTCTTGTGATCTGCTGGGGCTGGTTTGGTGTCAGGCAGAGCAGAGCATTTTCTCTATGATAAGTAACAACTAGTTCTGTGACAGTCCAGCTCATTAAAGTTAGCTAAGAGTAGAACCTATAACAAGTATGTGCTGAAGGTGTTTGGAGTTTTTCTGTGAGCTGGAGCAGGAAAACAGCGAAGGTCTGAGATGACCTTGGAGAGAGATGGACTCCTGGTATTCTAGGAGGCTTAGAGTCTGCTTGTTTGTTTTCTGGATTTGTTTTTTCAGTACAGGACAACACTGCTTGCTAATACTTCTCACTCAGCAGCATGATTGAAGAAGATAATGATGAGACGTGTTGGAATGACCTGGAGAGCTTTCGGGTGAAGCTGATCTCTGTGATAGATCCTTCTCGTATAACACCCTACCTGCGCCAGTGCAAAGTGATCAGCCACGATGATGAGGAACAAGTTCTTAACGACCCCAGCCTGGTCATGCGCAAGCGGAAGGCAGGTGGGTGAGGCACAGCCTTCGGCTCTTTGGATGCTCTGTGCTCTTGGCCTGGAGGAGCGCGTTGTTTCCAGGGTACGATCTGCCTGTGTTGGATTCCAGGGACTTTAATCTGCATTTGGAGAAAGCAGAACAATTTTAAATTTTAGAAACAGGTAAAGAGATAACTAAATGAATGGAATATCCTGTTGCTGTTATTTCAGGTGCTCTTCTGGATATTCTTCAGCGAACAGGACACAAGGGCTTTGAGGCGTTTATGGAGAGTCTGGAGCTTTATTATCCACAACTGTATAAGAAAATCACTGGCAAGGAGCCCAGCAGGGTTTTTTCTATGATTATAGGTAATGTTTGTGTTCTGAAAAACCAGCTTGCTCTTTGTTGTTGCTGTGCAAATTAAGGGGAGGGTTTCACCTCCGCAGAGCTGAGGGCATTTCCTGGCTTGTTCCCTGCGTGCTTCAGGTTCTGGCAAGAATGGCCCTGCTGTCTGGTGCCACAGGCTGGACCTCGGGGGGTAGAGTAGGAAGCAGAAGGTTAGAGTCTTCCTTCTTGCCTGTTCTGTCAGTGACACTGATGCAGAGAGGTGCTGGGCTGGGGGAAAACAGCACGGATAATAGGATAACACGTGTTTTCAGGGTTTGCATGCTTGTGCGTGGCTTGTGGTGATCTCGAGCTAAGTGGGTGGGAGGGAACTTGTGCTGCTCGGGGAGCAGACAGGGCAGCGCTGGCTGATGCCTGCCCGCTAAACAGACACCGCTGGGGAATCTGGCCTCAGCCAGCTCCTGATGAATGAGATCATGAAGCTGCAGAGCACTGTGCAGGAGGAGCGGCGCAAGGCCCAGGAGCTCACCATGTGGCTGCACAGCAAAGAGGACACAATCAGAGAGATGTGGGTGAGGGACAGCCTGCTCCGCAAGCACCAAGAGCGGGCACAGAAGATGAAGGAGGAGAGGGACAGCCTGAGCAAGGAGCTGCGGAAGTGCAAGGACGAGAACTATAACCTGGCAATGAGCTACGCCAAACAGAGCGAGGAGAA
The DNA here is from genome assembly GCA_033459285.1 of Clamator glandarius. Taxonomy (NCBI): domain Eukaryota; kingdom Metazoa; phylum Chordata; class Aves; order Cuculiformes; family Cuculidae; genus Clamator; species Clamator glandarius. The sequence goes on from JAUNZM010000104.1 coordinate 4,548,014, forward strand.
GAGCGCTGCCCTCATGAAGAACCGGGACCTCATCCTAGAGGTCAGTCACCCTTTTCTCTGGCTTCCTCCTTCTTACCCGATCCCTGGAAGGCTGAGCCATTCGCCAGACTTGTCTTTGTCCAGGATGGTCCAGAGCAGTCCAGCATGAAGCACTTAGCATCTTCTCTGGCAGGCAGCATCTTCTGGTGGTCCCTACCTCAGCCTATGTGTTACAAGTTGTGCTGTGAAGAATTAACAATCTTCCCTTTGCTCAAGACAGGGCCCTGTCACAAGAGCAGTACACCATAAGTAGTAAAATGAGAGGAAGTGGCCTCAAGTTGCACCAGGCGGGGTTTAGATTGGATGTTAGGAAAAATTTCTTTACTGAAAGACTGGTGAAGCACTGGCAGAGGCTGCCCAGGGCTGTGGTGGAGTCACCATCCCTGGAGGGGTTCAAAAACTGTGTAAACATGGCACTTGGGGACATGGTTTAGTAGGCATGGTGGTGTTGGTCTGACAGTTCTACTGGATGAGCTTAGAGGTCTTTTCCAACCTTAATGATTCTATGATTTAGTCTAAGAGCTACACAACAGGACACTGGTCCACCAAACATCCTGAGGAAAACAAACCTGGGAAGGAATTTGTCCCGTGTTTGTCTGGGAAATGGAGAGAAAACTGCTTTTGCAGGCCAGAGTTTTCTCCTTGCTGATGAGCTCTGAACCTTTTTGTAGATTGATCACCTGAAGCACAGCCTCATGAAGGCTGAGGACGACTGCAAACTGGAGCGTAAGCACACCATGAAACTGAAGCACGCCATCGAGCAGCACCCGAGCCATGAGGTGATGTGGGAGATCCAGCAGGAGAAGGAGTTGCTGTTGGCTAAGAATCAGGAGCTGGAGAACACTCTTCAGGTTGGTGGAAGTGGTTGGAAATGGACTCCTTAGAAGTGACTATTTGCAGTAACCAGGGCAGCAATAGGGCTGCACCGAAGGTTGTGTGGGTGAGCTGTGGCCTTGTTCTCCCAAGTCAAATAGAGACTGTGGGGAGGGAGTGAATATGGGGTTAGATGGTTCTTTATCTCACTTTTTCATTTGTCCAGCAGGTTGCCAGGGAACAGAATTTGGAGAAGAGCTTCTCCAATGAGGTTCTGGAGCATGACTGTAGCCAGATACTAGAAGAACGCCGGGAGCTAATGAACACCATTTACAGCCTTCGCAAAGAGCTGCGGCGAGCAGAGGTGCTCCGAGATAAAGTATGTGATGCACTACAAACTTCTGCTGAGGGTCAGCGGGTAAGACAGGCAGACGAGGCACCTGCAGTGTTTTGCCTGTGAAGCAGAGGAGCTGCTCAGCAGCAATCCTTGCTCCTTCTATTCTAGTGTCTGTGTACTTGTTTGAAAAAGGCAGACTAAGATTTTAGATAATTTTAGCATTGATGGTTAATGGTTAATTGCTGAGAGACTTGGGGTTGTTCAGCTTAGAGAAGGCTCCAGGGAGACTTTAGAACAGCTTCCAGTACTGAAAGAGGCTCCAGGAAAGCTGAGGAGGGGCTCTTGATCAGGGGTAGGACAAAGGGGAATGGTTTTAAGCTGAAAAAGGGGAGATATAGGCGAGATCTTAGTAAGAAATGTGAGGGGAGGCCATGGCCCAGGTTGCCCAGAGCAGTGGTGCCTGCTCCATCCCTGTAGATGTTCAAGGCCAGGTTGGCTGGGGCTTTGAGCAACCACATGCAGTGGGAAATGTCTCTGCCCATGGTGGGGTATGGGGGTTGAAACTGGATGACCTTTAGGGTCTCTTCCAGCCCAAACCGTTCTATGATTAGCAATCCATGCCTCAATCTGGAGCATGATGGAGGCTTTTATCATGACTGATGGCTCAGGTACATGTAAATCCACCATGTCCTCCTAGTCATGTTGACCAACCTTCTGGTTGGCCTTGCTACAGCTGGACAGTCTGGCTGAACTTTGGCCTTGTGTCTAGGACTGGCCATCACAATCTGTGGCACAGAGCAGATGTGAGAGTCCAGCTCAGGCTCTGCCCACAAGCAGGTTGTCTTTGACCTTGTCTCAACAGGATGCAGAGGAAAAAGAGATGCTTGAACTACAGTGCACATCTTTGAGGAAGGACACCCAGATGTATAAAAAACGGATCGAAGCTGTCTTGCAGCAAATGGAGGAAGTGGCTTCAGAAAGAGACCAGGTGATGAAATGTTCCTCTTGGAGCTGCTGCTGATCCCTGCTTCTCTGCTTGAAGTGGGCAGATACTGTAATCCTGAATTTACTGCTGTGTGAAACACCAGGACATGTTGTCCCTCATGCCAGGCCCTCCTGACCCGAGAACAGTTCCATATGCAGTACTCCAAGAACCTGGTTGAGAGGGACGCTTACCGCAAGCAGATTCGAGAGCTGAGGGAGCGATGCGATGAAATGCAACTGCAGCTCTTCCAAAAGGAGAGTCAGTTACTAGCTACTGAAGCCAAGCTAAAAAGATTGCAACTGGAGCTTCCTACCCGGGTATGCCTGTGCTGCTGTCAGCTGTCTGATGGGTGAGGAAGCTGAGTGTGGGGCCAGAAAGTGACTGTTCTGAGACCTTTGCTCCTAATCAGTTTGAATTTGTGCAGTGTGAGGACAGGCTGATGAAAGAGCTTGGGTTGTTCAGCCTGGAGAAGAGAAGGCTCTGAGGAGACTTTAGAGCAGCTTCCAGCACTGAAAGGGGTTACAGGAAAGCTGGGGAGAGGCTCTTGATCAGGGAGTGCAGGGATAGGATGAAGGGGAATGGTTTTAAGCTGAAAGAGGGGATGAGATTTTAGGCAGAAATGTTTTCTTGTGAGGGTGGGGAGGCCCTGGCATGGGTTGCCCAGAGAAGTCATGGCTGCCCCATTCCTGGAGGTGTTCAAGGCCAGGTTGGATGAGGTTCTGAGCAACCAGATCCAGTGGGAGATGTCTCTGTCCAGGGCAGGGGTGGGACTGAATGGACTTTAAGTTCTCTTCCAACCCAAACCCTTCTGTGATTCAATGAAATAAGATACACAGGGGCTTTTACTTAGTGTGACATCTTGTGTAGTTTCTTCAAGTGGTCAGACAGGAGTGTAGGAGGGAGGAAGTCCACACTTCTCTGTTTTCTGGAGCCCTCAGTCTCCTGTGTATTCCCTTCCTACCACTTCCTTGCTTTTGAGGAAAGACTTAATGTATACTGGCTTTATTTCAGACCTCTGACCTGGATGATACCTCCTCCAGAGATTCCCAGGAGGTGAGTCAGGTGCCGTGTTTATCTTTTACGTTCTTCTGGGATGGTTTAAAATTCCTTACTTGTGCTCAGTTCCCTAAGTAATGGCAGGTTTCAATCCATGGCTCAGGCTCATTTCAGGGATATCAAATAGCACAGAGATGGAAAAACAGATAAGAAATGACATCTCCCTGTGTCATGAGATTTCTAAGTGTAGGACACATTTATGTCATTAGTCAGCAAGATTTGATGAGCCTGAGCAAATCAGGAGAACTGAATAATTTTGAGTTACTTCCAGTTGTCTCTTTTGTGGGAGAACAGGCCCAACTTAGTGTTACCCTGGGGACATCTGTTTTTACTTAGTTCGTAACTTCATGGTGGAGCTGATTGGCACATTATCTAGAGGCTAAAAGCATAAATGAGGCCAAAGGAACTGGATCTGCTCACGGAGGGTAAATTGTGGGTAGATCTGTAACTTCTGGCTCAGTCTCCTGTTTTGCTGACAGCAAGATGCACTGAGGAAAGGCCAGTTCTATACATGTCCTGTTTCTTATATTCCTCTACCTGTTTCCAGCTGATGTGTGAGATGGAATAAGGACCAGTTCTCATGTTCTTGCTTTTGTTTCTGTCCCATAGCTTACTCTGGATGGTCATCTTGATGAAGACATGCAACCAACTATAAGTAAGGCTTTTTTTGGGAAATAGAGAGTAGAATTCTCGAGAGAATGGCCCAGTGTTCCAAAGGGACAGGAAAAGCCTTTCCTAGGTTTTATATTTAGTGAGGAACAGATAGTCTGGCTGGCAACTCTGTGAGAGATGCTTTTCAATGGTGTGTGCTGGGCCCTCTAAAACCTTAAACTGACTGCGAACAGGTACCCATAAATCAATGCCATTACACCATCTTTCTCACCTATAAAAAGGAGAATGTGTCCTCACATGCGGGCAACAGTGAATACTTGTAAAGCTTTTTTGAGAGAAAAAGCTCTCCAGGCTGTGTTTTTACCACATGGTCTCTGACAGGGTCTTTCATACAGCTGAATGACCTCTGAAAAGTGCCATCATTAGACCATCTTAGCACCTCCAGGCTTTTTTGAGGTAATCTGTCTACTGAGTTTGTCCAAGGAAGATCACCTGGTGCCTTTTAGAAGTAGCTCCTGGCTGGCTTCCCCCACCCCCCTCCTCTTACATTTGTGGCAGAGCTGTGAACAGAGCAAATGTCCTTCCACTTCAGCTGGACCATGTGGCTTTCTCCAGGGATTTTTCTCTACTCTCTTCCCTTTTACATTGCAGGCTACTTGCACAAAAGCAGAACCATGTAGTTTATGCTGTCACTGGTTTTGTTTCTGCTGCATCCCCAGTGGAAGTGATTCAGCAGTGTGGAAAGGAATAGATAGGCTCCTCCAAGAACTTGAAATTCTCTTTCAAAATGTCTTGAGAAAGGAAGGAACTAAGAAGAAATTTTGTCCTTTGATCTCCTGGAAGATCTAAATGACCTTCTCATTCACTGAGATGGGAGACTCTTCACAAAAGCTAAACTACACAGATCCAAAAAGCCTTTTATTATTCTACTTTGCTTAGTTAAAAAAACACATCACAATACCTGATCACTACAATGTGTTCTGATGTGAAGTGCCTTGATATGTACAACTTAGGCTGGTGAAAAAGGACAAATTATGGTTAAAGTAATGATTAACATGATTTCTCATGGTGGTGTCTAACATGATTGGGTTTTTAATGATATGAAGCAGAGGTGCTGCTTTGCAAAGGTTTGTTTTGCTCCTGTGTAAGCAGAGACTAGAAAGGTGCTGTCTCCTTCTGAGCCTGATGGGGAACTCCATCACTCTACACAAGACTTGGAGTTCAAGTGAAATGAGAAGTGACTCGTGCGTGGATCACAGGACAGACTCCTGAATGTTTTGAGCCTTAGTTTCAGTTCTGCTGTTGGCTCTGTAGTGCTGGGCAGCTGTTACATGACAGCTGCTACTGTTTGACTGACTGGTGGAGGGAGAAGTTACTTTGCAATGGCAACTATGACTAAAGCTGTGACTTTTCCTTCTCTTAGAAAACTGCCCTGAAGGACAAAACCAGCAATTCAGCACTCGAGAGAGCACTCTGCCTCCAAAGTCACCAAATGTAAGAGAATCTTTGTGAGCTCTTCTTTACCGCGGCTGGGGTTTGTGATCTTTAATGTTCTTGTTATTGATGAGTTTACCAGATTTGAGAAGCATATAAGCCGCTATTGCTTTTCCAAAATATGAGCACCTTGGGCTGAATTCACCCTCCAAACAACGTGAACTCTGACCAGCACAACACTTGTGGTGGTTATTTCTCCATCTCTGCCTAGAAACTTCTAATTACTTTCTGGCCTTATCTCCGTGTGGATGTTTTCCAGTTTAATTTTCTGCAATGTTACTGTTGATATAGGTTCCATTTTTTTTCTCTTTCATTTAAATATCCAGTTCATATTTGTGTGCATTTTTTTCCAGTTCAAGGAGTGCACTTTAGCCAACGAGGAGCTGGCAGAAAAGGAGCGGAGGAGGATGAAGGAATGCTTTGAGCGTTACCAGAGGTCTGGACTGATTTAGACATATCTGTGTGATTTGACTGATTAGCTTGTTGTATATGTTCCTGTCCATTCCCTGTCCCCAAGCTTGATTCGCAGAGGGCATAAATTCATTACAGATCTTACCTTCTGAGGCTTGTGCTTCTAGCTGAACTGGTTGAGACTCCTGGTTTAGTTCCAGAGGTAGCCAGGATAGCAATGACTGCATTTGCTCTGGACCACGTAGGTGGTTTTGCAGCAGGGAGGGTGCTACAAAGAACTGCTGGTTTAATAGATTGGATAGATTTCTCCCACGTGAGTGAAATCTGACATTCACTGTCTGACATGCTGCTGCCATTCAAGACCAAGCTCCAGTAGCAATAGATTTCCACCCTCTGTCCTCTTCAGCTGCTCTTGTCTGAAGACCTGTTCTCAAATGCCTGGTGTCTTTACTGATTGCTGCCAGGAGACCAATGGAAATCCTGTAAAACAGGGACCTTAGTTCAGCCGTTAGATAGAAGTGCTCCTTGTGGCACTGTAAACAACTCTTCTGACTGTTGACAAGGCCTTTTTTATTAGAGAGAGGACTTTGGGTAGGATTTCTTGGTTTCCTCAACCAAGCATCAACAATACAGCGTACTGCAAGACACATAAGAATGTCTTCATCAATTTAGACCCGTTCTCTGTGCTAACAGTCACAGCTTTGTTGGGTGTGTGAGCAGCTGTCACGTTCAATTAAAGACTCAAACCTTCCCAAAGCTCTCAAATCCACTTGTTTGCAGAAAACACCTTTTAAAGCTGAAACGTCTGGTCTTGTTTTCAGAAAAAGGGCAATGCGAAGGGCACCCAAGGGCCGGCACCACGAGGCTGACTGGGAGAACACCACTGGCAGTGACAACACTGACACTGAGGGCTCCTGAGCCCAGGACATGAGACTGTGACCTCTGTGTTTTCTCTCCATGGGCTGCTCTAAGTTTGAAGCCATCTAAACAAACATTTAATGTTTGTGACAGGACAGTGTTTTTTAGCTCTATGTTCCCTTGTCCATCTCTTTCTTAGAGATGTAGTGATGTGAGAGGTGTGTAGTCTACAAATAAAATATATTGCATTAAATATTTGTGGGCCTGAGGCAGTATGCATGGTGCTTGCTTCATGTCCAACAGCACCTCTGCTGAGCTGCTCTTTATTAAAGCTCCTGCAGGGAGCCGGAGAATCATAATCACAGAAAGGTTTGGGTCAAAAGGGACCTTAAAATCATCCAGTTCCAACCTTTTAAGGATTCACTAGAGCCTTTTACTCTCTAGCCTGAACAAGCCCACCTCTCAGCCTGTCCTTGTACAAGAGGTGCTTCAGCCCTCTGATCATCTCTGTGGCCTCCTCTGGACTTGCTCCAAGAGATCTATGTTTTTTCTGTGCTGAGGACGTTAGAGCTGAATGCAGGGCTCCAGGTTGAGGTCTCATGGGAGCAGAGCTGAGGGGCAGAGTCCCTTCCCTCCCACTGCTTTGGCTGCAGCCCAGGATGGAGTTGGTTTTGTAGGCTGCGAGATCCTGTTGAGTTTCTCATCCACCAGCATTCCCAGCCCTTCACTAGGCAGGGACTTTTTACAAGGGCAGGGAGTGCTAGGACAGGGAGGGGGATGGCTTTAAAGTGGAAGGAAGGAGATTTAGATGGGAAATCAGGAAGAAATTCTTCATAAGGAGGAGCTGAGGGAGCGATGCGATGAAATGCAACTGCAGCTCTTCCAAAAGGAGAGTCAGTTACTAGCTACTGAAGCCAAGCTAAAAAGATTGCAACTGGAGCTTCCTACCCCGGTATGCCTGTGCTGCTGTCAGCTGTCTGATGGGTGAGGAAGCTGAGTGTGGGGCCAGAGAGTGACTGTTCTGAGACCTTTGCTCCTAATCAGTTTGAATTTGTGCAGTGTGAGGACAGGCTGATGAAAGAGCTTGGGTTGTTCAGCCTGGAGAAGAGAAGGCTCTGAGGAGACTTTAGAGCAGCTTCCAGCACTGAAAGGGGTTACAGGAAAGCTGGGGAGAGGCTCTTGATCAGGAAGTGCAGGGATAGGATGAGGGGGAATGGTTTGAAGCTGAAAGAGGGGATGAGATTTTAGGCAGAAATGTTTTCCTGTGAGGGTGGGGAGGCCCTGGCATGGGTTGCCCAGAGAAGTCATGGCTGCCCCATTCCTGGAGGTGTTCAAGGCCAGGTTGGATAAGGTTCTGAGCAACCAGATCCAGCGGGAGATGTCTCTGTCCAGGGCAGGGGTGAGCCTGGATGGGCTTTGAGGTCTCTTCCAACCCAAACCCTCCTGTGATCACTGCCCTCCCCCAACATGGCGGCTGCCCTCCCCCAACATGGCGGCTGCCCTCCCCCAACATGGCGGCAGCAGCACCCAAGATGGCGGCTGCCCTCACCAAGCATGGCGGCGGCAGCACCCAAGATGGCGGCAGCAACACCCAAGATGGCGGCTGCCCGCCCTCAGCGCGCCTGCGCCTCCGCCATGCCGGTGCGGCGTCTGGTGCGGGCGCTGGCCGAGGCGCTGCTGGGCTCCTCACGGCCGAGCGGGCCCTGCCGCCTCCCGCAGCCCCGCCGGCCGCTCTGCAGCGCCGCGCGGTACCACTTGGTGTACACCTGCAAGGTGCGGGGGGGAGCGGGCAGCGGGCGGGGTTGGGGGGGGATCTCCCGGGGAGCTCCAGCCCCATCCAACCTGGCCCTGAGCACCTCCAGGGATGGGGCAGCCACGGCTTCTCTGGGCAACCTGGGACAGTCCCTCACCATTCTCATCATAAGAAATTCCTCCTTATGTCTACTCTAACTCTGCCCCTCTCCAGTTTATACCCGTTCCCCCTCATCCTATCACCACAAGCCTTTGTAAAGGGTCCCTCTCCAGCTTTCTTGTAGCCCCTCCAGGCACTAGAAGCTGCTCTAATGTCTCAGAGCCTTCTGTTCTCCAGGCTCAACAACCCCAACTCTCTCAGCCTGTCCTCATTAAGGTGCTCCCCCCCCCCCCGGTCATCCTTGTAGCCTCCTCTAGGCCCATTCCAACAGCTCCATCTCCTTCCTATGTTGAGGATTTGAGAACTGGACGCAACACACCAGATGAGGTCTCACAAAAGAGGAATGGAGGGACGGAATCCCCTCCCTCAACCTGCTGGCCACGCTGCTTTTGATGCAGCCCAGGATCCCGCTGGCCTGGGCAGCAAGTTCACATTGCTGGCTGATATCAAACTTCTCTTTGACCAGCTCCACCAAGTCCTGCTCCACTGGGCTGCTCTCAATCACGTCACGAGATGTCATCCCGAGGGACCTGGACAGGCTGGAGAAGTGGGTCTGTGTGAACCTCACGAGGCTCAACAAGGCCAAGTGCAGAGTCCTACACCTGAGTAGGGGCAAACCCCGGTTTTAGTAGAGAATGGGGGATGATATGATTGAGAAGCGGAAGCTGAAGTCTCTGCGGTCATAAACCCGCTTTGTTTGCTTCATAGGTCTGCGAGACCCGCTCGGCAAAATCCATCTCGAAGCTGGCCTACCACAAGGGCGTGGTGATCGTGAAGTGCCCTGGCTGCGGGAACCACCACGTCATAGCTGATAACCTGGGCTGGTTCTCAGACCTGGAAGGCAAGAGGTGGGTGGGTAGGGGCTTTTGTCACTGCGTTCTCCGGAGCCTGCATGTTATTGCTTTGATTCTTTCAAAACGTGGTTCAGAGAAAACCAGAGCGTTTGCTGGGTGTAATTCTGTTTCACCCAATTTCTTACAGCACACAAACAGGGTTTTATAGTCTCTTGTAACTTGACTATTGCTTCCTGGGGTCCAAATTGGTGGCGTAGGTCTGCAGCAGCGGCTGTGTGACACGTCACCATCCTTGTTGGTGCCAGCACCAGCTGCCTGTGGGGTCCTTCTCCTCTCCCTCAGCCTTTCTCCATCACTGCTAGGTTTCCCTGACTGTGTGTTTCAAACATGTAGACCCATCTGCTGCTGAATTTCAATGATTTCTAACTCCCTGGGATACCTTTAGAAATTTCCCTTTAACTATTATTGCTAAATTATTGATCCTAATGGATGAAAATAGTCCCAGAAGGTTTGGGTGGTTTTATCTGCTTCCTAAACTCTTTATGGAGAAATACAGTGTTAATGCATGTGTGTGATTCTCTGTGAAGAATTAATTCTGAGAGCAAGCGTGAGAGACCAAGCTTGCACTTGACTCTTGTCCGGCCTTTGCTGTGATGTTACTGTTGGTTTTCACGTTGCTGTTAAGGAATATCGAGGAGATCCTGGCAGCCAAAGGGGAGAAGGTGAGACGTGTGGCTGGTGAGGAAGCCTTGGAACTGCTTCTGGAAGGCTCAGCAGATCCTGGGTCTCAAGGTCAGCCCACAGAGGGAGAAAGCAGGGAAGCCCTTCCAGAGACTGGCAGCAAGGGCCAGACCTGACAAATAGGATCTGTGATGGCGAGAGAGACTTTTAACCTTTATTCCCTCATTTCAGTGGTCTGTGTTTAAAATAAACCTGGGCATGGGTCTTTTTCTGTTGTGTGTCTTTGACTTGCATCATTTTGCCTTTAATCAAGCAAATGTTTTGAGAGCCGGAGTGCAGATATTTCTCCTGGTACTTGTTTTTATGACTTTTAGGCCAGTTTTAGTGCTCCAGCAGTGTTGGAAGCCCTGCTGTGTTCTCTGCCGAGGAGGGAGCCAGGAATTCTTTCTCTGTGTGCTTTGGCCTGGAGAGGTGCAGCTGGAGGAGCTTAGTGATGTCTCCTGGCTCAGGTGTTGCGAGGCAGCAGCCCATTGCGGAGCGGGAGGAGGTGCACCTGTGGCAGAGCAGAAGAGGCCATTGACACCACCTGAGGAGACACCTCGACTCTGTGTGAGTTTGCAAAGCCATAATGACCCTGGCAAGAGGGTCAGATCACTGGCTGCTACTGCACTGATGTGTTGTTCTTCTTGAGTTTTGTCTCTGTGCCCTTCACGGCAGGGCTGAAATCCTCTGTATTTGTGGGTGACAGTGTGAGTGGCCCTGTGGGAGCATCAGCCCCCATGCCCGGGGTCCCACCCTGGGTGAGTGGGACCCAAATTCCTGGTTGCTGAGGGGGAGGATGGGTGTGAAGGCAAAGTGAGTACTTGTGAAGCACTTTGGAGATACCTAGAGCACCCAGAAAGTTGTTTTAGAGTTACTTGATGGATACTAAGGTGCTTGTTAATGCTACTGATGCACGTAAAATCAGCTGGAAGAAAAAGTAATAATTTAGTAAATGAAAAATGCAGGCACACAGTGCTTGGGTAGGGGCGAATCAGGCAGCGAGGTGATTGTGTTGCACTTTAATGTTAGAGTTTGCTTCCTCTGAACTACAATGAAGTAGCTGCTTTCTTATGGTTTTAAACTTGCAGTCAGAGTAATTCAGATTGGAAGAGATCTGGGAAGGTTTATAGTCTGCCCCCCTTGTTGAGTAGAAGATGCTCGGGGTCTTGCATTGAATATCTCTGAGGGTGGAGATCTCACAACCTCTGTGGATGCCTGTCCTGGTATTTGAACCAATCTTATTGTGGAAAAAACCACCACCTAACGTGAATTTCCTCTTGTTTCAGCCACACCCATTACCTTCTTTCCAGACACTGCACTTCTGAGGGCAGCCTGTCTCTGTGCCTTCTCATTAGTGACCTACAGAGAGTAGTAAAATCCCTCTTGGCCTTTGTGTCTTCAGGCTAGACAGACCCAGTTCTTGCAGCCAAGCCTATCCAGGTATTTGTGGTCTTTAATCAGCTAAGTGAGGGCACTGTGTGTTTTAATGAGCGTTAACGAACTTACTTCATTTACCTGAAGTGTTTGTGGTAGTTTTATGTGTGTTGCACAGGAAGGCGGTCGTGTTTTCCTACTGGTGTGTAAGTTCAGGGTGATGGAACAACACTGAGGGGCAGGAACTTCCATCCGCCAGCAGGCTTGTGCATGCTCAGCTCCTGGTGAAATAAAAAGCGGTTTGACACAAGATGTGAGTGATCCACGTGTTAATTAAGAAACAGGAGTCTTGTGTCTTGGAACGCTGCTGTGTGCTGGCCCTGTTGTGAGTCGCTGGTGCGTATTAGCGCTCTGCTGGAAGAGTGGTTATTTTATTACCCTTTACCTGACAATCAGCATTGTTTCCATCCCGCTAATGCCTTTGATGAGGTGGAATGGAGCAGCTGTTGCAGGATCCACGTTGCCTTGGAAACAGTTAATTTACAACCTGACTGTTTTATCCTGTTCTCCTTACCTTTCCAGCCTGTTACCGTGCCTCAGGTAGGGAAGGGCAGCACTGGCTTTTGCTGTTACAGTGAAAGCTGTAGTGAGGCCTGTCCATATTGGCTTTTAGTAGATTTTGGTGTTTCCTGAGTCCAGCATCTTCTGGTTCTGGGTGCTCTGCAGGCAGGACAGCGTGCAGATCTGGGGATGGAGGGTGGTGTGGTTTTGCTGCTGATAAAAAAGGATTGTGTGCCTTTTTGGAGGACGTTTTTCTTGAAAACATTGTGTCACAGGGAAGTGTGTCTGCTCTCGAAAGAAGCCAGAGGTGAGCTCGCCTTGTCTAGAAGCCCAGCAGACCTCACTTTAGCCAAAGACAAGGTAGAAGGAAGAAGAGAAACAGCCTTTCTCCTGAACCAAAGGTGTAAATACATGGAAAGAGTGCTGTGAAAGCCTAGTGCAGCAGAGGAGAGCGCTCGAAGGTGCAGCCAGCCAGGGCAAGGCTTTGTGGCATAAAGGAGGGGATGGTTTCAAGGTGGGGGCAAAGCAGGGTTTACAGAATAGGCGGCAAACGTAAAGCTATTTGCACGTTCCTTGGAGCGTTTCCCTGTGGTTGTGAAGGGCTGGATGCTGTTCCTGAATCCTGTCCCATGAGAGCTTTTCTGCAAAAGGGTAAATACTTTGCCTCTTGTTTTCTGGCTCCTTGAGCAAATCCTCCTTTAGTAGCATGGCCAGATTCCAGAGTTAATCCGGGGCCGTGGGACTGTGATGGCTTTGTCAGCTGTAGGGGTTCCTGGTGCTCTGGCTCACACGCAGAAGGCAGGCAGTGAGCGGTGGGAGCCTTGTGGGGCTGGGGAGCCAGAGGTGATGGGTCTTGAAGGCCCAGGCAAGAGGGAGGCTGGGGCGCAGGGGCTCATTTGTTGGGGTTACCTGACAGCACCTCCTGCTGGGAGCCTTTCTGAGGGATTTGCTTGCCTCTCTGAGGAGGCAGCTGGGCAGGGAGGGGTTCCGTGACATCAGTGCAGGTGTTGATGAGAGGCACTGCAGGCTGTGAAATGAATCACTGCTTGTTTGTGTTGCTGGCATGGGGTCTGACGTAGGTGGATTTGGGGCTGCTAGGTCCTACTCTAGTGTAGGCAGAGTGGTACAGCGAGGATAGGTGAGCCCTCTGCTCCAAACCCTGTGTGCAGGTGTCTGTGCTGTGTCCCTGCGCTGGGCTGTTCCTGCCTTACTGCGAAGTTTGCAAGGGTTAACTTAGCCTAAGCTGTGTCCTGGCCTAGTGGGGTCCCAGGAGATTGTAACTGAGAGCTGCTGAAAGCTGTGCAGCTCCAGACTAAGTTCACAGTGTCTGGGTGCTCTGAGCCAGTGTATCCATCCCTTCCTGCAGCCTTTCCGGACAGGTGAAGCTCAGTGGCGGCTGGAGCAGTAACAGCGCGGGGCTCTGGGGAGAGGAGAGGTAAGAGCTGAGATGAGTTGGCAGATGAGCAATACAGAAATCCCCACGGGCCTGACATCAGCCTTGTCTCGCAAGTGCCTCTCGGGGCATGTGCACAGCCGAGTGGGAGAGATCAGCTGCTTGCGTTTCTGCTGGTTTCGAGTTCCTTCCTCACCTCAGCCCTGCACTGGGGCAGCAGCCTGTGCTGCATAACTCAGAGTTTACAGCTGCAGCAGCACCGCTTTGCAATCCAAAGCCAAACAGCGCTGCACGCACCCTGCCTTTCCGGTGGGTGTCAGCATCGGAGAGCTCTTCTGTGTGTGGGACCAAGCTCCATGGGCCTGGAAGAGGAGAGGGCTGGAGCTGGACTCTGGTGTGCTGGAGAGCATGTGCTCCTTCCCCAGCTGCTAAGTACAGAGAGCCCCTCGCTGACTCAGTCACAGGATTTCACGTGTTCCAGAGAATCCAAGCCTCTATCCTTTGCATACCCGGGGCAATGGTTCCACCCCCAAGTTGCACACAGAGACTTATAGCACAGAGCTTCCCATGTCCAGGCACTGAGGTGTGAGAATGCCTGATGGGCACAAGCTGGTGGCTCTTCATTAATGTTTGATCAGGACGCACAAGTTATCCAGGCGTGGGAAGACCAGCTGTGACTTGGCTTTATCCCCACAGGGCTCAGAATCCAAAAATCAACTGCTGTCAGGCCCACTTCGTAGCGAAGTCTAATGCCCTGCTCCCACCTGCTGTGTTGGAATGAGCCAGCGCTGCTGCCTGCTGCTCAGGGTTGATGCCAGGGCTTTGCGCAGCACCCGCAGCCTTTTTCCCTGCTGCCAGGGAAACAAGGCACAGCTTTTGGGCCAGGGGCCAAGCAGGCACTGAGCTGGGGTTGATCTGGAGCCCCGAGGCAGGCCCTGAAAGGAAAGGCTCGGCCGTGATCCTAGAGGAAGGCTCAGGCTGACTGGGAAAAGCGGATCTTTTCTCAGCCACTGCAGGGCTGTTTGTCTTCCCTGGTGTCACAGCATCACAGAATCACCAGGTTGGAAGAGACCCACTGGATTGTCGAGTCCAACCATTCCCACCAGTCCCTAAATCATGCTCCTAAGTACCTCATCCACCCTCACCTTAAACACCTCCAGGGACGGCGACTCAACTACCTCCCTTGGCAGACCGTTCCAATGCCTAACCACCCTCTCCGTGAAGAATTTTTTCCTAATCTCAAGCCTAAATCTCCCCTGGCGGAGCTTGAGGCCATTCCTTCTCGTCCTGTCCCCTGTCCCTTGGGAGAAGAGCCCAGCTCCCTCCTCTCCACAACCTCCCTTCAGGTAGTTGGAGAGAGCAATGAGGTCTCCCCTCAGCCATCTCTTCTCCAGGCTAAACACCCCCAGCTCTCTCAGTCACTCCTCATAAGATTTGTTCTCCAGCCCCTTCCCCAGCTTTGTTGCTCTTCTCTGGACTCGCTCCAGAGCCTCAACATCCTTCTTGTGGTGAGGGGCCCAGAACTGAACACAGGATTTGAGGAGCGGTCTCACCAGTGCTGAGTACAGAGGGAGAAGAACCTCCCTGGACCTGCTGGCCACACCGTTTCTGATACAAGCCATCTCGGCCTGGGCCATCACTGAGCAGGGAATGCTCAGGGCTTTGTGTCTCTCTCCAGGCAGGCAGAGAGATGCTGTGCGTTTAGGGTGGACACAGTGGCTGCTGCCCGAGAGACCTGTGCGTTCTCAGTGTAAAGGGATGTATAGGTAAGAGCATACACGCTTTTCTTAACACATGTCAGTGTTAAAAAGACAGACGTCACCACAAGAGACCACCACCCACCCCCATTGCAAAGAGCCAGCGTTAGCTCTGCTGTCAGCAGAGAGGCAGCCTGGCCAAGAAATAATGGAAATGAATTCTTGTCACTGAAGCTTAGACACAAATATTTATTAAGCACAACCTCCCCTTGAGCTGTATTCATTTCTAATATATTAATTCATTTGGCAGATTATCTTTTAGAAAAAAAAAAAGTACCTGTGGGTTGAAATTCCCCATTAAAATGACATTAGCAAATGCACATGTAAAAAATAAATAAGCTCATACATTCAAGTATATGGCAAATAATTAACACCTCTGAAAAGCTCAACGGTCAGATTCCAGTTCACCAGCTGGCTGAGCGCTGCACAGGCTCATCCCTGCAGCTCGTCGAGTCACCTTCATCTTCAGTGTTCTCTTTACAAACACCAGCCGGGTCGGTCCGTAGGTGGCTGGGCAGGTCCTCCTGTCCCTTCTCCGGAGCCGAGCAGCCCTGGGAAAGAGGCCGGGCCTCGGCCAAGCCCTCCGTGCAGCAGTGTAGCAGGTGAGTGCTCGCTGGTAGCAGGTAAAATGCACCTACCCCTCCGTATGGTCAGTGCAGGCAGGTTAAATGCCCGATGAGGAGCATCACTGGTCTAAAAATCTTACTGCTGGTTGGAAATGTTTCCATCAAATGAATTTTAAATAGAAAGTGCTGATTTGTTCTCTGTAGGAACATATCTGCTTTGGCAGAACTCATTACTGGAGTTTCTGAAGTCCAAGACCGCCTGTCTGGTCACGCAGAGAAATGTAGACCCTTGCGCTTGTGTGAAGGGTGGAGCTGATTTCCCAGCTAGCCCCCGGTCCGGAGCTCTCGTGGGGCTCCCTTTCATGGAGATAGACTGGGCAAAACAGGTGTGCCTTGCTGAAAGCAGCTTTGCCAGGGCCTGCAGGGCCAGGGAAAAGCCCAGCACTGGTTTTGGGAGGAACAAGGGCAGGGAAGGGCTAGTATTTCCAACTGCTGTTGGACACAAGTGCAGAGGGGATGGTTCTGCTTGCTCTCCTGACAAGCCGTGGCCAAAAAACTTTGCTGGCGCTCTCAGTGAGTCATTGCTGAATGCAGGTTTCTGCCTTGGGCACTCACTTGCACACAGGACAATCCTGCACAAGACCTTGGACTCGGCAGCACCAGCAGCGATGAGTTGCTCGAGTCCTCAAGTGCTGGGCAGTGAGATTTCCTCCCTCCCTTCCCTGGCGCAGGCCCCTGGCTGCAGCCGGGGCTCTGCAGCCGGCGGTTGCCTCCTAAGCTTTGTTCCAGGCTGCCCACGGGGCTCTGCTGCGCGGCTGCTCTCTCGAGGTAACCAAATCCCACTGAAGTTTGGGCAGGCAAGGCTTTGCTCCTGCTCGGGATGTCTGGGAACAGCTCTGGGAAGCAGAGGAGCCCTCAGCAAACCTGAAATAAACCCTAAGGTGTGTGGGACTGCAGCTGGGGTGGGATGAGGTTTGAAAGGACCGATGTGGCCTCTGACTGGGGCTCGTTTCCTCCTAGAGAAAGAACAAAGCTGAGCAAGGTGTTCCAGGGGAAGATTCAGAGCAGCGTGTGTCATCTCCTGAGGCAGGAGGACTTCAAAGTGGCAAAGGTGCTCTCCCCTTCCCCCTTTGAATTAAAAGTGTTGTGGAAATAAAAGACATCAAGGCTGGAGTTGGGTACCCACTCTGGGCTCCTCCTTTGGCTGACAGCACAAGTTCCTGGATTTTTAGGTGATAAGCAAAGGGGCTGCCGAAGTCATCGTCCCTTGAGCTGTGCTCGGTGTTACAGTGGCTGCGTGTCCTAATAAAGCCCCTTGTTTAAAAATCACACCCAGCTGGAGGGTCTTCCTCTAACACTGCGTCTGCGGAGCAGCCCTGTGGCTCCTGGGAGAAGTCTGTGGAAGCGCGAGAGCGCTTGGGTTTGCACCCACCTACGCTTATTTTCTTTTTAAAAACCAAATGAAACCAAAACAACCCCCCCCAAAGCAAACCCCAGTTCTTAGCTGGAACCAGGCCTCTGCTGCTCCTCTGCTGCCTCCTGGGCTGAGGCCAAATCTACCCGCTGCTCGTCCATGCGCTTGGCCTGGACGCGCTGGATGAGGCTGAAGAAGTCTTCGTCCGGCATGGTGGGGCCGCGGGGGATGGAGTCTGGGGGTGCACAGCGCTGGTCGTCGATCCTGGAGGACTGCACAGGGAGGAGAACAGGCACTAGCTCTGAATCCTGTCGTGGAAGTTAAGGGGCTGGGACCAGCACCCAAGAAACCAGTGTCCCCCCCTCCAGCTCAGCAGCCCACTCAGCCCTGCCAGTACCTGACACTTGATGAGCATGTTGAAGAACTCATCCCCGGGCTCCTGGGCATCCCCCTCCACACGCAGGTGCCCCAGGTTGTTTTGCGTTATCCGGAGGCCTGGCAGGTTGCCCACGTTGGCACGCTGGTCATCCAGCCGTCTGCTCTGGGAGCTGGCGATGAGATCGAAGAACTCTTCCGTCTGCGGAGATGCCATCAAGGAGGACTGTGCTGTGAGCGGGGAGAGCGGGGTCACAGCTCTGCCTGAGCTGCAGCTCTGCTCTCCAGAAAGCCCCAATCCTCCTGGTCACCAGCGAGGCTGCAGCCTAACCTTTCACACGCAGGGGCTCGCGGTACAGCCAGAGCCCAGGGCTGAGCCGGGTACGGTGCTGGCTGCTTGTGTGACCGGAGCCATCTCCTCCCACCCTGTGTCGGGGAGCAGGAGCAATCCCAGTGCCGGCAACACAAGAGAGCGAAAACTTACCATCAATGCACCGGGGAGCAAAACCCACTGCCCTGCCTCGCAGCCGCTTGTTCCCTGTTCCAAAGGCTGGTGCTGCTGCACAGTCTCCCAAAAAGACCTCGGGCTGCATCCCCGGAGCTGCCCTGCCCGAAGGGTGAGCAGGGCTGGCTGTGAGGACCCTGCCTGCACGCAGCTCCTGGCGCAGCCGCCAACCCCTGCAGCGGGACCCTCTCTCTGCCCTGCCTTCCCTCTAGGAAGCAGAAAACTTCTGGTTCAGCAGAACTGCACTTTCCATTTCCAGCTGGAGCGCGGCTCCCCCGAGGGCTGTGGACGCTCGCTGGCCAACAGACTTAAACGAACACGTCCAAGTTATGGGGCTGGCTGTGAAAACAGTGCAGGAACTCCAGAGCGTGCCTCCCGCAACAAAGCTGCCGTGCACGCGCCCACCCGGCAGGCAGCAAAGCGGGAAAGAAGGTGCCTTGGAAGGGCGAAGGGCAGAACCTTGTGCTCCCGTCTCGTGCTGCTGCACCTCCCCTGAGGGGCTCCCTGCTACCCGCTGCACTTCACCAGCCCCAGGAGGACACCAAGGACGCCACCACAGCCCAGAAGATCCTGTGCCCAGACATAAACGGCTGCCTGTGAGCAATCGCTGTTGTTTGCAGCGCAACTACCGGCAGCTTCCGCTGCTGCTTCCACTGGGGTTTCTTTCCCTTCAGCTCACAGAGCTGAAGAGTTTCTTTCCCTTCAGCTCACAGAGAAGCCTTGAAAATAACATATCTGAAAGGCTCAGAGACCAAACAAGAGCAGAACAGAACCTGTGCGTACCCATGCATTCTTATTCTCCTAAGTTATACAGCTGCTGGAGCCAAGTGCACTCCTGTATCAGAAATGTCTGTCCTGAAAAAGGATGCTCCTTTCCACCCTATTTTTAGAAGGCAAAAACCTGCTCACCTCACAGCCAACCTGCCTTCCTGACCTTCTCCGCGCTGCTCTGCTCTTGCTGCCGCTCCAGCCCCTGCCCCTGGCACCCACTTCTCCGAGCAGACTTGTGGATGTCAAGGGTCTCCTCCTCTCCTGTTTGTACTTTGCTTCCATGTGGAACCGATAAACAAAGCCGTGGTTCACATGAAGTGTTCTGAGCGCTCTGGGATGGTGCTTAAGCAACGCAAGTGAGACCTGTGCGTTTCAGTGCTGCTCTCCAGCTTGGTTTAAACAAAGGCCCTCAACACTATCAACAAGACATGAAACCACAGTGCAAACAGAGCCTGCCCTGCCTTTCCTGTCCCCTCCAGTTGTCAGACAGCTTCCTCGATTTATCCCTGTTCTTCCTACGGGCGAGATCGCTGTCTGCCTGCTGGAGTTTCCTATTGTTTATCCCTCCTTCTGGCTTGTCCGTCCTTACACAGCACCTATCACCGCAGCATCCAAGAACTGTACAAAATCCAGAAGTTCTTCCCTCCATGGCAACGCTGTGAGAAAAACTGGGAATACTTTAACTTGCCAGTGAGGATCCATCCCAGCCCTCTGCGTGCCCCAGCTCTCCAGGCTCTTACAAGGCTCCCTCAGCAATAACCATCACTGTCTTCCTCCTGGAGATGCTGGCAGAGGCTGAAGTCCTCGTGCCAACCTCGCTGTTCAGAAGGACAGACCTTCAAAAGGTCTGTACTGAAAACATCCAAGTATATTTTGCATTTCTTTTGCTAATTTACTTTCCAAGCCCGAGTTCATATTCTCCAGCCTTTCCCTCAGCAACCATTAACATAAGAATGTTTCTTTCTTCCGTAAATAAAGATGGAGATTGCCAAGGAACGGCTAGGTTCAGAGAGCCGAGGCTTGGGGAGAACATCCCCAGATCCACAGTAAAACCGCGACCGCTGGCCACGCCGTGGGAGCAGCATCACTCCCAGAGTAACAGTGACTATGAAACGCATCGGTGCTTACATATCCGTTCTTCCAGGGCAGGGACCGGCGTGGCAGCTGCCTCTGCAGCCTCCGATGGGCATTCTTCCAACGGGCAGCGCTGATCGTCCATCCGGTTGCTCTGGAACTTGCTCAGCAGGTCAAAGAAGCATTCCTCATCCGAAGGGGTCCGGTTGATTTTCTGGAAAGACAGTAAAGCACAGAACAGAGTCAGAACGCCCCAAACAACTCCCTGTATCCGATCATTTCGTCTGGCGTGGCCTCAGTAACACGTCATGCCCTCTCCTGGGCTGTTGAGTGGCCGGCGCCTGGCTGTGCCCACCGCTTGCCAAGCCCTGGCACCTGGAGTCACTGCTGCTTGGTCCCTCGGTCCTCCTGGCTCTGAAGTAACCTCACCCTTTGTCTCTTTCCTCTTCAGTGCGGACTATCTAACACCATCCTCCTAGATGAGGCCACAGGCTGAGCACCCTGAAGCTCCTCTCTCGCATAGGGTGGGAATGGAGCGAAGAGCTGCTCCACAAGACGTGGATTCTGAGGAAAGCTGCAGCCCCTCCAACAGGTCGCTTGCGCTGCGGGTGACCCTGGAGGCACCAGGTACTTCTGCAGCCCAAACCAGAGCCAGGCTCCTACCAGCAAGCAGAGAAGCCCTGTGCAGAGCAGCCTCTGCTGCTGCACGGTGTGTTGAGCGCTGAAAACACACCTGAGGCCAAGAGGGAAAGAGGGGAGGAAAGGGGAGAGCGTTCACCCCAGCACAGCTCTGCAGGGAAGGGGAGGTTATGGGCTGGCAGAGGGCTGGGCTCACAGAGGGACTGTGGTCAGGGGTGTGAGGGATGAGAGGACACCGTGCGGATGCCCTGGCTGAAGTGCTGTCCTGTGCCCCAGGCAAGGCAGCGCTCAGCCGTCCTTTCTAACCAGCTGAATTTGACCCTTGCAGGCTGCTGCCCCCACCTTCTATTCGACGCCCCCGTGTCCTCAACACAGCGCTCGTCACACTCACTGAGCTGCAAATGACACAAAATTATAGATTTGCAGGGAAACAGCTCTCGCACGCGAGCCCCAAATAAGCACCTTGCACCAGACAGCGAATTATTTAAGCAGAGCGGCGCAAGGGTTCGCGTTCAAGGCAGCCTTTCAGAGGGCTTCGCTGTTTCTAGTCCCAGCGCAGAGTGGGGCTGCGTGTGCCGGGAGAGCGGACCCCGAGTCCCGCTCTGGAGCAGCCGGTGCAGCAAGAACAGCAGATCTTTCCAAGGAGCCACTTGGAATGGGATATAAAATCAAACAACGATAAGAGGGGCGTCTGCCAGGCTCAGGATCCATCGCTGCGTGTTGAGCTGATCCCAGGAGCCCTCCCTCTCCCACCATGTGCCATCCCCGGCAGAGAGCTCCTCACCAGCACAGAGGCACCAGAGGGCTGGGGTGGGGACAGCCTCGTGCTGACAGGGTTAAAGCCGCAAATTGGATTCAGTAAATGAAGGGAAACAATTTTCCCGTATGCCAAGCAAAGCAGATGAGATGCACTCAGCTTCTATTTAGGGCAGCGTCAAAATTAGCAGCGGGCCAGAGAGGAACATTAACAGTGTGGGAGCTGATCGGGGAAGGGAAAAACCCCTCTCACCTCTTTCCATGTACTGAGCTGCTAATGAAACAGCGGCTCAGATGGACCCTCTGAACCATCAACAGTTGCACCTTGGAAATCAAAGCTCGCTCGGGCTTGAACTGAGGATGAACTACAGCTCTCAGTGCTGCTACGTTGGCTGGTGTGACCCAAATTTCAGGCTAGAGGAGGAAGCCGGCTCATTCACACCAAACCTCCCTCTAGCTTCCCTGCAAACGCAGAGTAAATCAGAGCAGTCGCGGGTCCACAGGAGAAGTTTTGCTGGGCAGCATGTTGGTCAGAACTCTCAGAACTTCCCCAAGCAGAGACCAGATGCCCCCAGGACACGTCCTGTGGCAGGATCTCTGCTCAGAACGTGTCTGGGAGAGGAAAGGATGCTCTGAATCAGTAGGAAGAGTAGCCGGTGCAGGCAAAGAGCGGGACAGGAGGTTGGTGCCCGTGAGCCACTGTTGGGGCTTGCACGTGCTGCAGAGCCGGGACGTCGGATGCCACAGGGCCCGCGGCAGCACCCGCTGACTCCCACAGCTCCCTCCAACACTGCCCCAGCCAAATCCCACCCCAGGCTTGCACCTCGCTAATTAAAATGCCTAAATAAGACGAGCATGGAGCGCTTGGCTCCCTGTACTCAGCCTGTTCCTGGCCCCGAGGAACGAGCTGTGAGGGCAGATGGATGCGCAATCACACCCCAAGACCCACCGTCTGCTACCGAGCTGTGCTTGCCCAGGGCTTGGCACGTCCAAAACAGTCAGGAGGCTTCCGAAGAGCCCAAGCATTCCCTAATGGTGCTCAGCAACGGTCCCATGATAGCACAGACACACAACTTGTCACCATGGGCCCAAGACCCAGATCTTTTCCTGCTGCGATATTCCCCTGAGGAGCCCCTCTGCTCGGCCAGGACCAGCAGCTCCTCAGCAGTGTCTGGGGGAGCCTGGGGCTGCCCCGAGTCCCTGCGTCTCCCACGTTGCTGCCCTGCGGAGCACAAACGCGCCCTGTTTCCTCTCCAATGAATTTTCATCCAGGCTGAATAAAACCTTTTGCAGTTTCCAGCCGAGAAGGTCCTGGGCTGCCTGGCTCTGCCCCTGGGCACAGGAGCATCTCCTGGAGAAATCCCTCACCTGGGCTGCTCCACATGCGCAGGTGAGGCCAAGGCTGAAGCGCTCACCAGGCAAAGCAAAACAAAGTCACAAAAGAATCCTGTGCCTAAACCCTCGTGGCCATTTTTGCTTGGATTCAGGGAAGTCATTAAACAAACGTAAAAAGCCTAATTACAAGAACTAAAATGCTTCCCAGGTCCCAGCACCTGAAGCCACAGCCCACATGTGCCCTGCAGGGTTTCCACCCTTGGATGCCCATCGACCAGCAATTTCTGCCACTGCCACATGCCACAAGCGCCCACCGTACCGTGCAGGGGTGAAATGTGCCCTTCGAAGGGAGCATCGCCCAGCAGACCCAACTGCAGATGCTCTCATGAGCTACCCAAAGGGCTAAGGCTTGTTCTGCTGTCAGATCAGTTCGTTTTTTCACTGCTGGTGTCCCCCCCTTGCCTTTGGTCCTTCTCCTCTCCTTAACTTCTTGCAGACCTGCTCTGATCCAGCAAGGACTCGACAAGCTCCAGGATGGCTCACTCCGCTTTGCCCAGCCCTCCAAGGGGGTGACACTGCCCTGCCTGCAGGCAGGACCCACTACTCAGCAGCAAATGCCCCCCGGCAGGTCTGGCACAGAGCATCCAGCTCAGGATCTGCTCCTTGAAGGCAGCGTGGCTCTGGGGCAGGGGCTGGGTCAGGAATGAGGTGAGGACGGCAGCAGGTTTCACTGTTACTCCTTCAGAGAACACTGCCTTGGCATTTAAATGTGCCCACCACGATTCCTTCTCCTCCCTTTATTTCAGGGAGAAGACAACCTGGAGATGAAGTGACTGGGTCAAGTCCTGCACTGGCACGGTGGCAGACTGTCCCCAGCACCAAGCTCTTGGCTGCAGACAGTTCTTGGAATAATTGTGCCCCTTGTTCTCCAGGCATTTATCTGCCCAGAGCCTGGCAGATACTCATCCCAACACTTCCATACCCACATGCCACATCTTATCTAGCTCTCCCTCTACAAACCAGACACATCACAACCGCTTACCTCCCCTCTTTTCAAGGCAGCTGACCTCAAAATCACCAGGCGGGAGAGGGGATGGAGTTGTGCTGTTCCACTGGCTGCCAGTCCCCTGCACGTGGCTCTGCTTTCTCCCCACATCACCCCAGCACCTCACACAGGAGGAAACTGCCACCCCCACTGGAACGGCCACGACCCCAAGCCCCCTCACCTCGCAAGCACTTCAGACACTGAATTAACTTCCCCACCTCATCACTTCACCCAGTGAAAGGCTCCAGAGGGGAGGTTTGCAGAGAGCCTCCTAGAAGACACGGCGGGGCTGGAGGAGTGGAAGGAAACCCTTAGTCAAAAGCCACAGCCCGTTCTACCAAGAGGTGAAATGTCTGGAGCATCATCTTTAGGCTCGGGAGTGGGGCTCTCCCAGTCCTTGGCCACCAACAGCTCGGTGCTGGCTGGATTCTCCACTCCTCGATTAAACCATCATCTTCCGAGTCACAAAAGCTGTTAAACTTGTCCAGTCTTTGCCGAGGACAGTGTTTCCCTTTCAGTGCCAACCCTCGAGCACCGCTGCCACCGGCGGGGCTGGCAGACACCCTGTCCTCCCCCCCGTGAGCACAGCCAGAACCACCGACCACGCTCACCACGCTCTGCTGTGAGCCACGACCACACACCCGAGCACTCTGTGCATTGCTTGTATCTATTTCCTATAAAGTTGCACAAATATTAATAACAAGAAATTTGAGCCAAAGCTACCTGAAAACTTTAAAACCCCCAAGAATTTATAGACAATATCCAAGCCCTAGCTCGACTGAATCTCTCTTCTCTATCTCCCTACTCCTCTTACTCCAGATCTAGCCTCTCATTTCAGAGGACAGAAGGGAAATACAAACAATAAACCTAGTTTTACTTACTTGACCTCAGCAGCCAGCTCTTCCCCTGGCTCCAGCTTCTACATGTCCACAGGCAAGAACAAGCTCGGCTTGCAGGGCAGAGGCTGGTGACGCGGGGCTGCCGCTTCGATGCTCCTTAGCTACCGCTAGCAGCCAGCGAGAGCTCTCCCCAGCTCCGCTCCGGCTGCCGGAGCTGAGATTTAGGTGGAGCGCGCAGCCATGTGAAGAACGTTGCCAGCACCACTGACCCGCTGGGTGCGAGATACAGCTTAAAGCGACAGCCCAGCTCGCCACGCTCCTCCCGGAGTGGCTCCCGTGCCCTGGCAAGAGGGGGTGGACTCCAGCGAAGCACTCGCCTCTCCCTCACCCCTCTGCCACAATCCCAGTGTTATTAGATGATGCTCTTCAACACACAGCGGAGCTATGTGAATATTTAGCTTTCCTTCCACCTCCTCACCTCCTACCCACCACACACACTTTACCTTAAAAATAGATTGGATCAATTTTCCTAAACTACATCTGCAAACACACTCGGCTCTACAGGCGCACGCACCACGACGGTACATGCACTGTGCACATACAGACACAATATGCTCACTCAGATTTAAAGCACTGAAATAATGAAGGACCATTTTTAGCTCCTGATGGTCCCCCTGCTCCTCACATTATAGATTCCTGTGGTTTTTGTCCTACTGCAAGAGCCAAAGACGCTCAACCATAAGCATCTCTTAATTTAAACGTTCCGCTGTTTAACAGAGGGGCAATTTCTAATTGCATTAAGGTTTTAAACATGGAAAGAGGGAAATGCTATGCAACATCCAAAGAGGTATTGTTCTTGCCTCCCATTAGTGAAATGTGAATCTCTGATAGCGAAATGGGTCACTGGAACAAGAAGCAGCTTGCCAAAGGCCACCTGGCAGGGCAGTAGCCAAATGGGGACAGAGCCCTGTTGGCACTCGGCACTGTCCACACCGCTGTCTTACGTTTCACTATAATTTCTTATTGCAAAAGTAGGAAATCCTGAACAAATGCAGCTTTTGGGAGCTGCCAGACCCTTTCCGTACCAGTAATTAGAAACACAGAAACTGGGGGCTGAGATCAGGGCTCCTGGTTCGGTGCTTGGCACTGGTCACTGCTCACTGCCAGGCTCCCCCAGACCCCTCCTGTCCCCAAAGGAGCTGTAAAGCCTCACTGAGCTTCACAACAATCCTGAAGCCAAGAGCAAAGCATCACGGATGCACGAAGCAGAAGGGGAGCAGCAGGGCTGAGGCAGTTGCGATTGCGAATCCATCGGTGCCCACGAGGCTGATGTGGTTGACAGGGAAGGGGCCAGGGCTGTGCTCAGGGGCAAACACAAGCTCTGAAGCAACAAGTGATAAAACACCCTGTGCTGATGAGATAGTGGCAGAACTGCTGCAGCGGGGATGCTGCAGACATGCAAGCTGGACCCTCCTGGAGCACCAGTGGTGCTGGTCAGGATCTAGCCCGTGGGACAGCCCCATCTGTCATGCGCCAGGAGAAAAGGCCAATTCTCCCTCATGCAGGACCTTGCAAGATGCTGGGAGCAGGACAGAGCAGGCAAAAGGCAATTACTCTGCACCTATTCTGTTCTGGTGCCACAGGCGATGGAAGGCAAGAGACAACTGGGAATTGTCTTCAAACTAAGCTGCTGCCTAGGGAGCTCGCCGATTAAACTTCAATTTAGTTTGTGATTTCATTTCTAAAACACACGCAGCAACAGAAGAGGGAAAGAAGGGGTGAGGAAGGGCAAGGGGCAGGGCACAGCCATCCTGCCTGCTGTCACACGAGGTGCGAGGGCATAGGAGCTGCCACAGCTTGTGTGAGCTGAACATCTCTGCTGCGGCTGCTGCTGTGGCGATGAGTTAAGGGGATCACAGAATCATAGAAAAAACAGGTTGGAAGAGACCCATCAGATCATCGAGTCCAACCATTCCCATCAATCACTAACCCACGTCCCTCAGCACCTCGTGCACCCGTCCCTTAAACCCCTCCAGGGAAGGTGAATCAACCCCCTCCCTGGGCAGCCTCTGCTAGTGCCCAATGACCCTTTCTGTGAAAAATGTTTTCCTAATGTTCAGCCTGAACCTCTCCTGGTGGAGCTTGAGGCCATTCCCTCTCGTCCTGTCCCCTGTCACTTGGGAGAAGAGCCCAGCTCCCTCCTCTCCACAACCTCCTCTCAGGTAGTTGGAGAGATCGATGAGGTCTCCCCTCAGCCTCCTCTTCTCCAGGCTAAACAACCCATCCAAAACATCCCCAAGGATACTTCGGTGGAGAGGGTTTGGAGGGGAATGAGCCAAAACTGATAGTCTGCTGCTTACCTGAAGAGCTGAGCTGAGCTGAGCTGACTTGGAACAGCTATGAAAGGGGGATCTGAAGTTTCTGTTGAGGGTGAGTGCAAGAGATGGGTATAAGACAGGACTAGAGCCCACACAGGAGGTCAGTGCTCAGAACAGCAAGGGGCAATGAGGTTTTTGCACCCGTGTTTAGGATGCAGCAAAGCAGAGAGTGAAATATCAGTGATCTGCAGAGACACCACCTGCAGCCCCAGACTCCAGCTCTCATCCCACAGAGCTGCAAGTGTGCACCTGAGTGTGCCCTGGGCATGCGTGAGCCCTGCAGTGTGTTCTGCAAGCTGCCCAGCCCCTGCTGCAGACCATGCACCCACTGCTCAAGCGCAGGACGTGCGCTCCGCGCTTCCCTAGTAGATGAAATTATCACCCTGACTTGGACTGTTTTCAAAGATTTTTTTTTTTTTCCCCTTTAAACAACTCGCCCACTCATCCCTATAAACGCCGGTGCTAAAAGCTGGTTCTGTTGTTAAGATTTCAAATAACTCGGGGTTTATTATTTTATTGTTTCAAACAAAATCAAAATACCTCACCCACGCTCCCTCCTTCCCTAATACAGTAACTGCTGACCTGGTGGGAGCACGCTCTCCTGCCACACGTGGCTTCAATCCACCTCTCTGGATCACCAGCAGGTGACAATGTGACAATACGGATTTCGGTTTGATCTCCAGGTGGAGCGTGGTGTCCCTGCGTGGGTGCCTGGCTGAAGCGTTACTGACACCTCTGCGACTTGCCGTGTCGATCTGGCTGCCTGAAAACTTGTGCTCAGGTTGCACGACAACCTTATTAATTCTGGATATTCAATTTTTCCCAAGCTACGCGGTAACGGACCCTGAACTCACAGGCCAGGTGGCCAACCCTCACCACAGACACCAGCGCATCCATGGCATGGAAATTACTCCTGGTTTCAGTTTGGGAGGCAATATATTAGTCAGTGTATTCAAAGAGTCCTCGAAAAGCTATAGATGCACTCTGTGGTTAAGGTAGCAACTTTTCCACATAGGTTTTAACAGCATCTCCCATGCCAGGCTGGGTTTCCCTGTCACCATTTCACAGAAACGTGCAAGCCTACGTTGAGAACCTAAAGCTTAAACTACTAACCAAGGAGAAAAGCTGGAAGCATTATCATTCCAGGTCAGTCTCTCCAGTCTATGGAAGAAGATGTGAAGCTCCAGCTGGCAATTTGGCCCATCAAAAACCTGGAGGATCCCTTAAACACCCGAAATGGGAGTGAACCTGAACTACTTGCTCAAAATAATTCAGGCAGATGCCAGCAAGGAGTAAGTTCTTGGAGCGTAGCAGCTGCTCAGCCTCACACAGAGCTGCTGTACCTTTGGTCAAGCACTGGAATAGGCTGCCCAGAGCAGTGGGGGAGTCTCCTTCCCTGGAGGGGTTCAAAAAGCATGGAAACGTGGCACTTTGGGACATGGTTTAGTCAGCACGGTAGTGTTGGGCTGACGGTTAGACTGGATGAGCTTAGAGGGCTTTTCCAGCTTTAATGCACCGTAACACACCCAACAGCAAAGCGCGTTTGAGCTGAAGCGAGTCGTTGCGATTGACTTTACAGTCGAATAAGATGGAACTAGGATCGTACTCAACTATCGAGTCTCAGCTGAGCAGCAGTAATTTGCCAAACCGAAATAACTCCATTGCTTTAAATGCTATAACCCATATTCTTGATTAATTAGCACAGAAGCCAAGGTTAATACATGGTGCTCAACTCCCAGTCACCCTACTCCATCCACCAGAGCACACCACCACCTCCCCACTCCCAGCCCTACTGAGGAGCAGGAGGTGATGGGGGAGGCAAGTGCCTATAAGCCTTTGCCAGGGAAGGAGATGCTCCTCTCCACTGATGGAAATGACCCAACGCTCACTCCCCCAGCAGCAATGCCCTCCTCTCCCTCCCCACAAAATACGGTGCTCGGTGCAGCTGAAACGGGAACCTACTGACAACTTGCTTTGAAAACGCTTTGCAAAGAAGCCTCCTTGTCTCTAGATGGCCAAAACTGTGCTGCTTTCTTGAAACGTTACTTTTATTTAGACACCTACCTGCTCTTAGCACAGGGCTGGTTTAAAAAGCAGCTGAGCAAATGCAGCATCTTCACCAGGGGTGGTGCTGATCGTGAAGTCGGTGGATCCGCACACACCCATCCACTTCAGCGCCCATAATGCACATCTAACCTTCACATAAACACCCTTCGTTGCAGAAAACGCCCAAATCTTAATTATTATTTACTCATATTCCAGTAATGCCTGAAGGCCACGCTCAAGATCAAGGCTTTGTTACGCAAGACGTCCCACAAAACATGAAATCCTGGCCCTGCTGGGGGCAGGGAGGATCCTGGGGCTGGTACCCGTGGGTTTAGCATTTCAGCGATGGTCAGACACAGCCCTTCTTAGAGAAGCTTAAACAAGTAAGACAAAAACCACACGCAAACACAGGAACAGCTTCTCCAATCAGCAAAAAGCAACTCTTGCTCTGCTAAACGCTGTTTAAAAGGGCTAGATGAAACTACACCCTGTTTGGGGAAGGCAAAGATGGGGATGCCGATTTGCTCCACATGCCCAGGGAATACTAGGGTGTAAATGGCTTTGGATACAGTCAAAAAAAATCCTCCAGGGACTTTTCTGCGCTTCCCAGGGGAGTTGCACCTCCTGTACCCAAGTATATTCAGTGGTCTCAGTCTCTGCTGGCTCTCCAGAGAGGGTTGTACAGGTCTGCAGAAGCTGGTTCCCACTCAGCTCCAACAAAATGAGCACTGCAGGGCAGATACCATGATGCAGGATGGAAAAGTTGGATCCATGGGATCGTTCAGGGCCCTTTTCTAAATGCGCATCTGCCCACGAAGCTCCCCGAGCAGTCCCTGCACATGGAACACCTCACCGGGCTCAGCGCTCTGCCAGGGTCGGGCTGCGGACTTCTGGGGCCACATGGGGAACAGGAAGGAGCCGGGGGCTCTGGAAAACCATTATTTAGGCTTTTTTAGATTAATTGGTGTTAATTGCCTTGGGAGGCTCAAAAATAGCACCGCTAATGGGAAACTCGGACGCAGGCTGAAGGCATTTGTGAGCAGAGGCTCCCGATTGCCACGTTAACCCTGGACGCGTGTTGTGCCCAGCGGGCAGCCAGCCGCGACTGCCAAGAGCAGGGAGACCTTCTCCTGTCCAGCTGGGACTTGCCTGCCTGCATCTCTGACCCTGAAACCCCTTCCCACAGCTGCATTCCCACTCATCTAGGGGCAGTGGGAACCCTCCTACTCCGACAGCTCCAAGAACCAGCATTTGAACCACCTTCCTCATTTCAGGCTCCTTCAAATTAAGGATTTGCATCCCTCACCTTCCTCGTGCAAACGTGGATCCTCAGCCAGCTCTCAGGGAGCCTCAGTTTCCAGCAGCTCAGAGAGATCTCAAAGCCTTTGCTCACCCCAAGGCTTCCTGCGTCCAGAAAAGAGGATTGGTAGCGGATGGGAAACGTCAATCCGTAAGAGAATAACCTGCTGCCAGAGGAGGTTATTGCCTGTTGCCTCGGTCGTTGGACTCTCCTGCCCGACCGCAGACGAGCGCTGGGGCAGGAGCTGTGCTGGGGATGAACAAAGGCAGCGAGGTGGCCTCTGGGCAGGACGCCCGAGTCACCGCAAGGGACAAACAATTCCCAGGCTGTGATCTGGCCTCCCCAAAACCGGGCAATAACAGACAAACACTTGCCCCAAGGTTGTGTTTGTGTCTTCTGGGAGAGCCTCCAGCGCCGCAGCCTTGCTCAGCAGCAGCTGGTAACAGCTGTTATCGGCGATAAAGCACAGACAGAGCCGGTCTGATTACACAGGCTCCTGCGCTGCTACAGGTCTGTCCTTAAGTGAAACCCCCAACCGCAACAGCAGGGTGCATTTCCCTGGTTTTATACATAGTTCATATAAAGAAAAACACAAGTACAGAAAAGATGATGTAGGTAGACCCACCAGGCAATAGAAAAGCACACAGCAAGGCTCCAGCAAGGACAGGCAGACAACGCTCCCTTCCCAGCCCACGCACAGAGACCAGCTGGGGCCATCAGGCACTGCCTCGCGTGCCCGATCCCACCAGCCACAGCTGGGAGCTCAGCCCCCAGTCCTGGCACGGGTACGGACCCCCAGTACAGCCCAGGCACAGCCACGCTACCTCGTGCACTCACGTTCACCTGAGCAACATAGATTCATGCAAGAAAATCAAACTGGAGGTCCCTGTGGCCTCTGGTGTCATCACAGCTCCAGTGATTTAAGCAGAGTTACGCTGATTTACATCCAAAGAGAACCTGGATTATGGCTTTTGTTTAAGCTCTTCTGGCATGTGCGGTTCATTAAACGCGAGAGGCCGGAACTGTGAACATACAAAGTGCCCCAGGCACGGCAGAGACCCTAGAAATGAATTAAGAGTTCCAGATTTGGAGAGAAGTCAAACATTTGGAATTTTATTGCCTGGGTCTGGCTTCAATTCATCCCTCTTTTTAGTATTGTTCTCCTTAAAGCGACAGTTTCTAGGAAATGGTGAGTGCAACATCGCTTTTACTCTCTCATCCCACTTGATGGCTGACAATTTGCCGGGAGAAAGGCTGTGCAAGGAGGAGAGCAGACCTCAATTATGGTTTCAAAGTGCCAGTAACCGAAAACTCAGTTACAGTGAGTCAGAGGAAGAAGAAGAATGCGTTTCAGTAGCTTGGTTAGTCAGCTTCAGCCTGGACCACCAGCCCATCTGGTCTGCAGACCTTCTCTCATAAACTCCAACAAGGGCTGCTGGGGGACCTTGGACAACCAGTTCTTTTTTTACCTCTTTCCTAGTGCAGGTTCCTCTGGTATGAGGCTCTTTCTTACAGTTCTCTAGCTCCAAAATTGGCCTTCACACTTAACCAGTTATGGATGGAATGTAGGGTTTTCAGACTTGCTTTCACACATTCTCCTGATCCTCGTGCCAAGGGATGCAAGAAGCATCCAGACCTTGGAAGTCCTTAGGTCTAAGTTCTGCATGGCTGAGGCCTTGCAGGAGCCATCCCCGCTCAGGAGGGGGTTGCCCAGAGAGATGCACTTGCAGCATTTGTCCCCAGCGCTCTGAAGAATCAGGACGGCTCCTGCCTCACCTTTCCCTGCTGGGGACACCGCTCCCTCCCCACCTCGCCAGGACCAGCTTCTCCTCCACGGGATGCCAGGTAATTCTGGCTCCAGCTAGGCTACCTCCCAAACCCACCGCTCGGCATGAGGAAAAGGAACTTAATGAAGGGTTATAAAACTATAAGCCTCGTGTAACTGCCCGCACAGCCCCAACGTTGGAGCTGTCACGGGGAAGGGTCACGCCTGGGTTTGATCCTCCAGGCACGACACTTGCCTGCAAGCAGAGCCTGCAGCCCAGCTCTGCTGCGCCTCCCTCACACACACACACTCTCATTGGATAATTACAGAGAAAAGCAAGGCAAATCCCAATTTTAGTGCCATTATAAAACAGAGAGGGGGAATTCATTACCTGGCAGCTGTTAATATTTAAGGAAGAAACTGATAATTTACCTCTGAGGCACTGACTGCAGCAGAGGCAACGCAAGCCAGAAAATGCTATTGCCTCCCCCCCCCCCATCTCCCTGCATTTACTTTGCAGAGATTTTCCATCTATCCCTTTATTTCCCTGCCTCCCAAGCCAGCACCAAAGTCCCAGTGAGGAACAGCACGTGCCAGGGCTCTGCACTAAAAAACTCTTGCTCTGCTGCAGCTTTAGATTTAGAAGGGCAGTTTTAAAACTTCTCCTGCCTTGGGCAGCATCTCTGCAACCAGCCGACCCGAGTCAAAGAGGAGCTGAAGAAAAGAAGGGCAGTAAAGCATCACAAAAAGATCCACATGGACATACAGAACGAAAGGGCAGACTATTTAAGATGACTTTAGGGAGGCAACCAGATCACTGGCTGCTTCGTGGATCAGCCCAAACCCCTGGAAAAAGCCTCCTGGTACCTGTCAAACTCCAGCCCTCCAGAAAGTTGTCCAGTGCATCCTGCCTCCGGCTAGGAAATACCTAAGATAAAGCATTACAAGAACGAGCCACGACTCAGTGTTTACCTGCTCGGCTCCAACAGGAACGACACCAGCACAGCAGCCTCCAGGTGTCATAAGAACAGTCTTAAATTTAGCAGCAGCTGCCTTCCCTCTCCCCGACTCTGGCTTCTCTCTTCCTTTCCAACCCCCTTGTTCTCCGATTCTTGGAGCACGTTTACACCAGAAAGTCTGACCAACGATAATGCCATAATTATACCCACGCAGTTAAACAAAACGTAAAGACTGTGGGTTGAAGGAGGGTGTGCGTTCGCACTGCCCTTGCATTGAGGTAGTTTACACATCAAGGAGACAAAGAGGTTACTTCATCTTAAAAGAGGGGGAGGATGCACACGCAGCCACCACAGAGCAGCAAAGGCTGCCTGGTGCAACCTCCTGTATTCAAGCTCCTGAGGGGCTGCAAGGAAGCGCTGTCTGAGAGAAGATTGAACTGATACAAGACAACTCGGGAAAGGAGACTTTGGGACCAGAGTGTGAGTGTCCAGGAGGAAGCCGCCAAGGCTCTATTTATGCTTGCACCACAGCTTCCATCTAGCCAATTCTGCAGCCACAGGGGATGGTACCTGACATCCTAGCACAGCCTGGACAACCCACGATTCAGCAGGGACAGGCAGGACCTCCCTGACCCAGCTCTGCCACAAACCCCACGCTGCCCTCCAGCTCTCATCTTGTCTGGTGACACCAGGAACTGAACTCTTAGTTGCAGGCCAAGTAGAGTCCACCACGAGCATCTGCTCTGTGCATCGTTCCTGCAACCCGACAATCCACTAGTAAATCACACGAGAGAAAACCATCAAAAGAGCTCTGGCAACCTGCCCTTGGGGTGGAGGGGGAGGAGCTACAAAATTTCCCTTCTTTTATGGTTGTTTCTCACTGTAATAATAAAAAAGTCTTATAAAAACACTTGTCCTGGGGAGAGTTTGGTGATGCTGGCTGTGTGCAGATTGTTCGGTGTCTAAATACATCAGCAACCCATCTCTGCAAGTTCTCACTGCAATCAAACACGGCTCCTCTGTCTCTTGACTATAAATGGTCTTTGCTGAAGACAGGGTAGAGGACGGCTTTGAAGAGTGAGGAAGCGTTCCCTCCAGCTGATGCACTCCCCTGGCTAGAGGAGAGTTCAGATGAACAGGACCATTTCTAGAGTATGGATCCCCAACGAAGGGAGATGACTGTGCTTGATCCCTACCATTCAACATGCTTTTTGCCCTGAGTCTTGCTGTGAGAGCTCCAGACCCGACCTCAAAGGTGAAGAAGAGCCTGCCCTTGCCTGTCCCCTACAGAATGGTGGGGGTTGGAAGGGACTTCTGGAGACCATCTAATCCAACCCCCCTGCTAAACAGGGTTCCCAGATCCAGGCAGTGCTGGTTCCTCTCCTCCCAGAGACCAACAGCCACGGCTGGGAAATTCCCCAACACCTTGGGCTCACAGGAGAGGTGAGGAAGCTCACCTCTCTGCCCCATCCGCGATGTGACCTTCCTGCACGAGCTCTCCATCATGTGCAACACCAGCACCTTGCACAGCGGTTGCAAGGTCTGAGCCACACAGAGGGACCTACCCAGGGGCCCTGGCACGCTCTCCTACCTTATGCATCACCTGGGCCACGGCTTCTCCTATCCATCCCAGCATTGCCACGGCTTTGCCAACAGGCTGAGCCCTTCTCCCAGGGCCTGACAGAGGCGTGAGCAGGGACAGGCTCCTCTCCATCCCCAAGCTCGCTTTGCCTCCCTTCTCCAGCCTCCTCCCATGGGGAGTTTCCCAGCAGCTCAGTAATTAGCATCATCATCACCAATGCTAACACCACCACCACAGCTCCTGCCATCCAAAGCAACTTTACAGTCATCATCAACGCTTCTGTAGCCTCCCCAGGGTAGGCAGGGAAGCAGGATTAGCCCATCACACAGATGGGGAAGAGGGAAGGAAACAAGAGGCGCTTACTGACAGGGATGGGCAGCAACCCCAAGAGCTCTGACTCAGGCACCGCACCTGCAGGACCTCCTCATCCCAGGGACCTGCTGAGTGCAGGAAGGCTCCTCTGGGAGGAGGGCAGTGGCTGTGTGGACAGCAGGATTTATCCAGAGATTATAATCGCTCACCCTGGGGCCTGGGAGTGCTGGGATGAGTTTCTGTCCTGGGCATCCTTGCACAGAGCCTGTGCAGAAAAGCTGAGCGAGAGCCGCACCCAGGGCTGCCTGCCTGAGTTCACGCCATCTGATGGGACTCCGGGTATTGTGGCATCCCATAAAACCACCTTAAACCGAGCATTAAAGTTCACTCCTAATTAAGGACTTGCTGTTCACTGATGGATTAAAGAGGTTTTTTTGCTTTGAGCATTCAGACAACGAGGAATCCGAACGGATTCTTGTTGAAGAGCCTCACCAAGGGAAGCTGCTTTCCCATCTGGGGTAGGGTCTGCTACATTTGATTAAGAATGTTTCACATGGATGGGAATTACAGCTTCTCAAAAAGCCCACCCACACGCCAGATTGCTGCAGCTCCGGTAGCCCCCTGACAGACAAGGATGAACGCACAACGCAAGGCAACGGGTTGTTTGCTTTTGGCGAGTACCTGCAAGACAATATTGAGTTTAAATGTTCCGAGGTCTGGCCTATGCTATGTCAGGCTAGAGCAACTGTCAGCACAAACAGAAATAAAAATTCACCTGAAGTGACCCAGCCTTGTCCAACAGAACACACTGCAGAGATGTTCTCCTGGCAGAAGAGCCCTTTCTGGAGGGTATTTTATCCACGGTGGGGCACAGTCTGGAGATAATCAGTTGGTATAAGCCACGTTCTGCGAGGCTCTGCTGCCTGCAACAAGGGCAATGGACCATTTTTTCCTAAACCTGAACAAAGAGCACACACACAGCACCACCAGGCGCTGTAGGGATCACAGCAGGATTTCAAACCCCTCCTGAGCCACTCAGCCTGCGGCTTCTGGGGAGCTCCTGGATTCCTGAGGATGCGTCAGGAAACTTTAGGAAAGGGGATACAAATTAAACCTGCCTTCACTTTGTGGGTGCACGAAGTGGAGGCAAAACCTAGCTGGGGGCTCCAGTCTTCTTGGCAAGAAAGGATGATGCGGATGGTTGGATGCCTCGCCAAGAGCGATGCTGGGAGGTGTTGGTATCCCACCTGCATTTTGCTTAACTCCCCGCTGCCGTTCTCAGCATCTGCCAACAAAGCCCGCAAGCCCGGTGATGCAGTGTGACTGTGTAGCTACTGGCCTGAAGAAAAACCCAATAAAACACTTGCCATTGTCACTTTTATGGGATATAGAGTATGGCCCATTAGATATCAAATAGGGGACATTCTTTAAAAACTAAGACAGGCAGTCACCTTCCTCCTCCAGGCACGAGCATTTTAGAGTGCATTGATCTATCCTCTCTTGGGATAAAAAAGGACATGTTTAGTGTCTGCAAAGAGGAAGATGTGATTTTTTTTCCACACTGCTGCTCCGTGTATCCTGCTGAATCCACCGTGCTGTTTCACTACCATGTGCAGCAGGCACGCCTGGGAACTGAACTAGAAACCGACCCTCGGGGCTCAGCTCACAAATCCAGAGCAAGTGAGGAGCTAAAGCACACGCTGCAAAGTCAGGGCACACAGGGAAGGGGTCTTGGGAGAACAGCTGGGGAAAGAATCAGAGCACGGCAGGCAGAACCTGAGCCATCCCCCTGCAAGAGCAAACCCTGGGCTGCGCATCCATGAAATGGCCTCAAGTTGCACCAGGGGAGGTTTAGATTGGATATCAGGAAAGAATTATTTACTGACAGAGTGGTGAAGCACTAGCAGAGGCTGCTCGGGACAGTGGTGGACTCTTCCTCCCTGGAGGGGTTCAAAATGCGTGGAGACGTGGCACTAGGGGACAGGGTTTAGCAGGCACGGGGAGGTGGGCTGACAGTTGGACTGGATGAGCTTAGAGGTCTTTCCCAACGTTACTGATTCCATGATTCTGTGATCCCTGCCGCGTGTTCCCTGGTCCCCAGAGGGGCGAGAGAAGCAGCGTGGCCCTCGCCTGCTCACACACCTCCAGCAGTCAGGACCAGCACAAGCATCAGGTGTCTGAAAGGCAACTCCCATGACTGGGATGTGCCTTCACTTGCTCTTTCATGGACATTCACCAAACCCCATGTGGGCTATCACGAGGTCACTGGTGGCTGGCAGTGTCCCACGGGGCCCTTTCTTAGACAGGCTGTGCACTCACAGCTACGCTCCTCAGGAATGCTTTTTGCCTTGTTCTTGAGGGAGCATGACTTCTGTTTGGTTTCTGGCTGGACGTCTGAGTTAAAAATACAAGGCTATTTCTGGCAGAAATGGGTTTTTTTCTGCCTTTGTATCGCCTCGGATGCCCCCGTGCTGCTGTCTCCTTTCTGGCTGAGATGAGCTTTGTTTTCCTTCTCAATGATCATGTTTGCACCGGTGAGCAGTAGGAAATGCTTTTGCTATTAGAACATTTCCACGAGCGCTGTTGGGAATGAAGAATGAGCTCAGAGAAGTCTAAAAAAAGCCAGTTGGTGTAAAGATCCTGTCTCCAGTGGTCAGAGAACTGACAGTCAGGAATGTGTGTGGTTGAAAAGGCATCTGTACATACACACATGCACACAGGTACAGCAGGACACGTTCTCCCTGGGAGCCACAGACCAGGAACAAAGGATTTGCTGCTAGAAACATTTTCATATACCCCCACTCTACAGACAGGCTTCACCCCAAGCTCTGCAGCTCAGACCCTTTCTTACTCAGCATGAAAATATTTTATTTTGTGTTCCTTAAACGCCAAGAAAATATAGGTCTATCTTTTCTGGCTCGGATTTATCCATCTGGAATCGCTGCGTGACCACAGGACTGTGATAGCATGTTACAGTCTCGGTATAAAGCAAGAGCCCAAATACTTTTAAGCACCCCTGTGATCATTAGATCTTTGTTGCTACATTCCATCTCCTGGCAACAACAAGCTGAAGACTTGGAGCTTCTCACTTGAGATCATGGAGTTCAAATATCTCCAAGCCCCCCTCCCACGATCCAGAAACACACTATTGTTAGTGGGTGTGATCCCTGTCTCCAGGACTGAGAACAAAACCAACGCAGCTGCAGGAAGCCTCCCCATACATTGTGTTTGCCGCATGTCACAACAAACATCGACACAAGCGGAAGACAACAGCCTAACACACAGCTCAGTTGCTCAGGCTGAAGACATCAGAAAGGCACACGGAGAGCTTTGTAGGGCCTGGATTGCCACCACCTTCTAGGGAGCCAAGCACAGACTGAGTCAGAGCTCTTCAACACCCAACACAGGACTTGCTGCATGTCAGCAACCCATAAATCACTGACAGCAGGGCCAGCTCCTCTTGCCAGCTTCTGCTCTTTAGGAACTCCATCTAACCTGCTTCCAAAGAGAAGCTCTTCGACAACGCTTTTCTATCACCTCTGCCTAATGACTGGTGAAGTCAAAAAGATCACTCTGCACACTGCCACTCCGGAGATCATCGATGGATCAGGAAACGAGAGGGAAATACCCCTAAGGCCCCAGATCTGGCAAAGACAACCAAAGCTTTCAGTTGCTCATCAAAAACCTGAAAAGGACTCTGTTTCATGAAGGCAATGAGTCCACTCCTTATGAACTCCAGGAGGCTGATCAAGTCAGGCTCCACACAGCAAAGGCTCCAAATTGCTGTGGTGCTCTGGAATTCAAGGCATCACATCATGACAATCCCCAACTCGGGGAAGTTCAGGTCTAAACTCTCATCCCTCAAGAAGAGGTTATCAATACCACCACTAAATACCAAGCTCTCATAAACCAGTTCACGATGGAGGTTGGTACCACTGTTCTGCATAATGGACAGGGAGGCTCAGGCTTAAAAAGATAAAATTACTTGCCTATGGTTGCCCAAACAGTCAACAGCAGAGCTAGACGCAAGCTCTGTTTTCCAACCAACTGCCCACACTGCCAACCCAGCCCCATACCAGATTAGAAATGAAGTGAGAACAAACATGTTATTAGAAACTCCCAGACCAGTAACTGGATTGAAAAACATCTTCCTACCGATTGTGACACTTGGACTTGGACTTCGCTGGTATCCAGTGGCAATGTACTCGACCCCTGGGACTTCCTCTCCGAATTGGATTGGTGCTCCCGGTACTTCTTTGACCTTGCAGGTAACGACAAGAACTCTTTTCCAGAGATCTTCAGGTCTCCCACGTGATGGCTGTCCCCATTCTGGTCCTTGGGAAAACAAGAAACGGTCATTGCACAAATTGCTTGTCTCAGATTTGTGTGGAGATGTGTTGGCAAGCAGCAACAGAACTGGAGACACAGAAGCAAGAAGTGAATGTGGAGTTTCGATGGTGTCAGTTGCCACTCATGATATGAGTTGAATGAGAACATTTTGTCTTGTCTCCAAAGCGAGTCATTTTACAGAGTGGAGAGGAAGCATCATCCAAACAATAGACACTAGTCAACTGCTCCACAGGGAGAAGTAACATCCTCTTAAAAATCCAGGAATGGAGGTAGAGAAATGGCTGGTTTACTTAGAGGCACAGGGAATGATGGATGAAAGGTCCTGAAACATGGCTAGGTTTGATACTCCACATTTACATGAACATTCAGAGTCTCGTTCAGCTCTTTCGCCAACCCTTGTGCCACCACAAGCACGCAGGGACTGCAGGACAACGTGGTGAACTCCAGCAAGTGGTTAAAAGCAGCCCCCTGTCCTCTCACTCTCCTTTACTCTCTTAAACCTTCTGCTCAGTGCTCCCACAGACACACAAAATAGATTATCGCCTGCATACAATGTCTGGGGAAACCAAGGTCACAGATACTACACATCTCTTGAATTCCAGTTTTTTTTTTTTTAATTCCAGTGAAAGAAGCTCCAGCACAGCTCAGGACATGATCCAAGGGCCCACGAGGCTGGGATTTAAAGGCACCATAAACCCCCATATTTGAATGGTGTTTGAAGTCACTGCACACCACTGGCACAGTGGGATGCTGTAACTAAAAAGACTTTTCTATTACTTGCGATACAAACAAGAATCGTGAGAACAGAAAGGAGAGACTCATTTCACTAGATGCTATTGACGGGACCAACTGCAGACAGAGCTGCATCCACATCTTGAAAAGCAGCCACAAAAGTGGATTTCAGAACTGGGAAGAAACTGCCTTACGATCTCTTTCTGCCTTAGTTGGAACCCTCAAACTGTTTAGTTCATGACAGAAAGAATAGATGACTCAATTACAGTGTGTAAGCACCTTCAGGGGAAAAAAACAGCACGTGATAAAGTGTCTGATAGAGAGAGGAATAAACAAGCACCAATGACTGGAAGCTAAAATCAGAGAAGCTCAAAACAAGGAGTAAGAGACACAGGTTGGAGAGAGCAGGATGACCAGGGAAGCAGCATTCCTGCTGTCTCCTGGGGCATTCGGAGCCAGCGTGGGTGCCTCCTGCAGATACGCTCTGCCCAGACACACAACCCCACGTGGAGGACACGAGCTCCTGGTGGGTGTGGGAGGAGTCCCTGCTGACCTGAAGGCTATCTGTGGCAGAGATGAAAGCTAAGAGAGTGAGACAATAATGAGCCGGGTGCTGGAGAGATCACAGCGCACTCCACTGATTTATTCTTTACAATCTCACCTCTCACTAGATCAGGGGCTCCAAGCCTCATCCAACCTGGCCTTGAACCCCGCCAGGGATGGGGCAGCCACCCCTGCTCTGGGCAACCTGGGCCAGGGCCTCCTCACATTCACAGAAAAACATTTCTTCCTGAGATCTAATCTAAATCTGCCCTCTTTCAGCTTAAAATCTTTTCCCCTTGTCTCATTCCTGCACTCCCTGATAGAGAGTCCCCCCCCATCTCTCCTGTAAGCACTGGATAAAGCAGGTAGGAGCCAGAATGGCCAGTGGGTATTTGCAGGAATGGATAAAAATGTAAAAATGCATTTAGCATTCAACTCCCAAAGACAGTTAATTCACACAGAAGCTTTTGTCAGGCTTTCCCAGTGCTGACTGGGATGTTTAGGCACTCAAATGGCTTTGCAAGCCTGAGATACTTTCCCATTAACCATGTGCACCTACTTGCAACTTGGGTGAGTTTTTCCTCTCCGTGACACTTCTGTGGAAGGGGAAATGCTCCCTGGGACACCTGGGAGAGCTGTGACTGGAAAGGACTAAATGAAATGCTCAGTGCATCACAGCTGAGTGTAGAAACAGCCTTTGCCCTAGGGAGACTGAGAAAGTGCTGATCTGCTTGGATCTGACATTTCTAGCAGTGAACCAGAGCAAAGACAATTCTCAAAGACCCTTGGAACAAACCCCTCTGCCTGCTGCAATGCACCATCTCTTGCTTCTGACCTCTCCTTCCCTCCTTGTGCTGGAGGCAGACTCCGCTGGGCTAATAAGGCCCTGAGATTTGCCACCAGCCGCTAAAGGGGCTAAAATGCAAACGATTATCCCCTCAATAAATGGCTTTTTTTTTTCAAAAAACCATAGAAGTGGCTTTTTCAGCTTTCACTTGTTAAGTGCCTTTTTAGTTAGACCAGCTGTTCCTCTCCTCCAAGCCCTCTAGAAACCCTCTTTGGTTAATCCCATCGACTCCAATGATGTCTGCTAATTGCACGCTTCCCTGCAAATGAAGCCAGTCAACAAGCTGTTACAGATTCCTACTGGTATTTAATCTTCAAGGCCAGACATCTTCGCTTACCTTTTCAGAAGGGAACTTCAGGAGGTCTAAGCTGTCCATGCCGTTCCTTTGGAGTCTCTTTGGCCTGGCTCCTGCAAAACAACGCGCTCTCGCATCAGGAGGGTGTCACTCACCCACAGCACTAATGTCACACAGATAAAGCTCAAACAGGGCAGACCCTCCGCTCCTGTTAACTACAAAGTCAAAAGGGCAAGATGCTGCAGCTATGCTGCCCTTGAGATTTAAACATGTTATTGTCTTCTGTTGTTTCGGGTCTTATTCAAAACACCATCCCAGCACAGTCAGGCTATCAGGCTTTTGCTATCGAGCCAGTGGCCAGGTCTCGCTATGACCCTGACCTCATCTGAGGCCTCTGGAATTCAGGCGTTAAATCCCACTAAACAACAAAAGTCAGGGAACCGACGTTGAGAAAGATCATAACAAAACCAGAGTTTTATGAACGTGTGGATTTGTTGCTTTATCTTCATGCTTTTAGCTTCAAGAATGTATCTGGGATGCAGCTTTGAGCTCTTCTCTACAGACACAAGGGCTGGAAAACTAAAGAAAGGAGTAAATATTTTCTATCACAGGCCCAGCCTTAAGGAACAAACCCAAAACCTTACCCTGAAGCCAACAGGGGAATGACAACATCTGACAGCATTCGTTATATTTATTTGAGATTTAATAAATTTAATTTTAATGCAGTATTCTAGCAGCAACAGAGTGTAGGAAACACAGTTCAGCTCCGACTCTTGCTTTCCAAACTCTCTTTGCCTCCATGTTTCTCTCCAATCTGCTTC
Source organism: Clamator glandarius (assembly GCA_033459285.1). Lineage (NCBI taxonomy): Eukaryota > Metazoa > Chordata > Aves > Cuculiformes > Cuculidae > Clamator > Clamator glandarius. The sequence continues at coordinate 4,590,382 of JAUNZM010000104.1, forward strand.
CAGCTTCTAGTGCCTTTGCTCACCGAGATTTGCAGAACAGCCCTGGGATGCCTTCACCACACCTGCCCTTTCACCCTCCTGCTCCTCTTCCCTGATCTTTCCTGCAGGTTCAGTTTAGCCGAGCACCACATGACATCCTGCACCAGCAACACCAAACGGGGCTGAAACGAATGCGTTGGACTCGTGGTCCCATGATAACTTCCAAGCTTCAGGGGAAATCCTGGGCGAGGGTGAATGAATGCATGTGAGCTGAAACCCATCCCCACGCTGAGCCCTGAGAACGGAAACCACTGAGCTTTGTGTGGTTCCTGGAACAGCAAACTCGCCAAACACGAAGATTCTCCAGTTTCCCACCACCACCTAACAGCACCGCTGCTTATATTACAGCAGCACCTATGGACCTCGTTCAAACCCAGCGCGCAACCGAGCTCCTCACTGGATAAGCTTAACGAAGGAGAAGGCACAAAATGCATAAACCAATTTTCACCTTCCCTGGAGGTGTTTAAGGCACGGGTGGACGAGGCGTTAAGGGTCATGATTTGGTGTTTGATAGGAGTGGTTGGACTCGATGATCCAGTGGGTCTCTTCCAACCTGGTTATTCTACGACTCTATGATAAGACTGACTGTAAGTATAGAACATGGTGGTTAAATGGAAAAAAGCCACCAGGTAGCAAAGATTCCTGCGCTACCGCACCTCCAGCTCAGCCAGGGCTCCAGGTTGTAGCCAAACCACAGCGACTCCAAAGGCAGCCCTGCTTTGAAAAGTTCAACCTTTCTCAGCTTCATAAGATACAAAGAGAAGCTCAGATCACCTGGGACTTCACTAAGGGGCATGCATATATATAGCATCTTAGTTATAAACGACCTAAAGCTATTTTCACTGCCCCTTGCTACTTCTCTGCTACCCTAAAGCGATTTACGTCTTGCAGCCATAAAGACTCAAATCTGCACAACAATTCTGCACATTTCTCTCTGCTCCAAAAATCACGTTAGCACCAGCTTCATTTTAAGGTGATCTCCTTATTCTGCTCTGAGTTCAGAAGGGACTGACAGCAGGGCCGGTGAATAGGTGCAGAACAGACGTTATGAGCACACGGTAAGGCCTGGGTAAGGAAAACGTAACAATGTGCATCTGCCATTCCTACCAAACTCTACTCCCTCCTGCACTGCAAAACCAGTTGCTCTCTTGGCAGCAGCTCAGTAACAACAGGATTTGACCCCGGAAGGTCAGCGATTGCTGCTGACGCTGGCAAGGGTTCAGACATGGGGCTGCCTTCCCCTTGGAGCTGGCAGAGAAAAAGGACTTTGCTGCCCTCAACAAAGCAGGCAGAACTCTTGATGTTACTATTTTTATTTCCGTCCTTGCTTATGTTTACCAAGGTATCTTATCTCAGATGTCTTATGTTTGCTAATATATCTTAACCACCTGCTCTAAGCAGGATGGGAAAGGCTCATGATACTTGTTGGATACCAATAAAACACCACAGTTATTTGGTAGCTGAACACATCTACACTATCATCACAGGCTGGATGTGCTGAAGACAGAAGAAACGACCAAGCCCAAGCCTTCCTCCAGCACAAAACGGAGAGCCCCCTCACTCAGGGGCAGGTTCAATCCACCACCTTCCCAGATAGATTCGTTCCCTCTATCCAGGACTATCCTTCTACGTGCTAAACGCCACCCAAGCTTACATTCACCAGGTCATCACCAATACCAGTTTTAAGCTGGGAGGACCAAGAGCTCTTAAAAAAAGCTGAGGTCTCGTGTGGGAGACACAAGATACACCACATGCAGCTCCCTTTGCTCTGCCACGCTCCCACCAGCAACCTGGGGGCATCAGCAGAGGAGACTGAGCAGTGGCAGCGCTGCCCCAGGTCTCCTCCCACGCTGCTAAACAAGCAAAAGGCTTTCAGCTGCTGCCACGTCAATCAGGCAGGAGCTCAGCAAGGGGAAAGCTGTGGGTTGCGCCTGGTGGCTCCCAATTACGCACACTGATGTTCTGGACGTTGCTACAGCCACTCAAGAGGCGCTCAGCTTTCCTCAGGACAACCTATAGTCTCATACGTGGAGTAGCAAGGTGGGGCTGGAGTAAAACGTCTACAAAATTGGAAGGTGCGTTTAGGTTTCGAAGCAATGCCCAAGAGGCAAGGCCAGCATCTGGAAGTGAACGTGCGTCACAGCGGCTTTTAACAGACGCTTCCAGGAAAGTGAGAAAGAAGCAAAGTGTGTCTGATTAGATAAACACCCATCGTTTCCAACAGTCTGAAGAGTCATTAATTATACACCTCCATCCTCAGGTGCTTTTGTACATTTCCAATAGCTTTAAACTGCTGGCCAGAAAGCATTAATCTCTGATCCGAGAAAACTTGCCTGTCTCTTTGTTTAATTTAATATACATCATCAGCTGAGACTATCCCAGCAATTAGGGCATACAGAACAATTTGTCTTCTTCAGCTATTTTGATGCTAGTGTTCCTCCGTTACCACGGGGGTTTCACATTTACCTGAGCTAAGACAAACAGTTAGGAGCCACAAACTCAACTCCAGAACCATCCAACTCCGCTATTTTCTTCCTGAAGACAATGCAACCAGCACCAGGACCAACCACCAGGTTGGCTCTGCCAACCCCACTCACTGCGAGCAGCACCATTAAAACAAATAGGTAAAAAATTAAAAGGCTGCCTATCCATCAGGGCTACCATAAACAAGATCGACACAGGCAGCAATTCCCACCGCACCTGCAGAAGTTTCTCCCCCTTACTCTGCAGCAGACACGCTCGGTAGCCTGCATGTGCTCATCTTCCAGAGGAGAGAGGTTTCCATACTCACAAGCACCCTGCGATTGAAGTCCCATTAACTTTCTGCCTCCGACCAGGACATTCCCTCAGATGGGTCCAGACAGAACTTTCAGCCTCCTCCAAGTTACCTGTCCCAGAAATACCTGCAGCATCGCCTAATGCTCAGCAGAAGTTCAACTCTGCCTCTTTCTCCTCATGCTGATCAGCAGCAGCAGTCGTGGATGCAAAAGCCCAAGCAGCTGAAAACCTAAGTCTGTTCCTCTGGAAGGTTTTTTCCCTCCCTCTCCAGTATTTATTGGCATGTTTACCAAGCCTGCTGCAGAGTAACGGAAAACCTCAGGGGCATTGCTAAATGCACTCTCTGTCTTTAAGGTTTACTGAGGTCTCTAATAGAGCAAGTTGAAACCTTCTTGTGAACATCAGCTGAGCAATGCTCCTGACTGGATATATTCATGCCCTGTTTTCCTGGAGCTTCTCGGATGTTGTTCTTTTCAGTGCTCAGGCTTGCATGGTGGTTTTTTTTCTAAAAATATTTTTTTTCAAAATCTCTTCCCCCTCTCTGTGATCTCAGTACCACCATGAACCAAGGGTGGGGCATTTCTCACATTTTGTTTTTGCAATTTGGTTCTTGTGGAGGGTTTAACGGTTTTCACATTCCTGTACTTTCAAACTCAAAGCAGCAGTTACCTCAATCCCTGGATGAGAGGAATGAAGACCTGGGAGGGGAAAGTTTCTTGCAGTAGCGCAAAAGGGATTATTTTATGCTTGTTCACTTGCATGAAAGACACCTTTACTTCCTCCAGCTCCTTCAATATCCACCCCATCCCACAAATACTCCCTATTTCTCCATTTTTGGGACACTGACCCAACTTATCCACATCAGATTTCTCTGTTGCGCATCCCCACCCTGCAGAGAGGGTGATGGCCCCTCTGCGCATCCTTGAGCTACTTGTGATGACATGAATAAAGGAACCTTTATCTACAATCTCTTCTTCACAGCCAGAATTTTAGTAGCGCACGCTGCTCTCCTCAGGCTTTTTAGGCTGATCAGAGTAGAGCAACACTGGGCCCTGCCTATCTCATGGAGAGGCTAAGCCAGAGAGCTGACTCTAAGCACAAATGCAGTAAGCACAGCATCATCTTCCCTTGGTATCTGTCATCATACTGCCCAGCAGGGCAGGATCAGTCTGCTCTCCCGAGGGAAAGATTCCCGTGCCACAGGAAGGTCCTCCAACAGGAAAGTCCTTGGTTTTCAGGGTGCAATTAGAGGAGAAACGCTCACACAGCAAGAATTCTCCAGCAGTACTTTGCTACAAAGTGAGACGTGGCCACAAAAAAACACAAGGAAGTGTTTTACCATAGGATGGTGATGGGATCATCCCTGTAAATTTACAGTAGGGCAAAGCAGGGTAGAGAGCAGAGGTGGAGTTTTGTTCCTCTATGGACAGTCTCCATATCCAGACGGCGCTCCTGAGATTTCAGAATTGACAAGATCGAGCAGGGCACGTGTAGCAGCAACTCAGGGAGCCCTGCCAGGAGCTCTCATCAAGTTGACATGTGCTTTGGTAACTCCTAGGCTCTCCCCGCTCTCCAGCAGCTTGGAGAGAAGCCTATTCCATCCCTCTTTGAGACAAAGCAACCCCCCTTCTCTGATGCAGATCAAGCAACAGTTCTATTTGCAGGCCTGGAACATGCTGTATTCCTCTCGGCTGGCTGTACCAGAGGAAGAAGAATTAAACCTGACAGTGGAGCCCATTATAAGACCAAGAGGGAAAGGTTGTATGGCCAACATCCTTTCCACTTTGCCTCCAGCTCTCAAGGCTGAGAAACATGCACAGTTCAGCTGCAGAGGTCACCTCACAGAGCATGAGCTTTGTACCACAAAGAGAACACAACAAACCTTAGCATAAACACTTGCTGTATTTTCATGTAAAGGTCATTTCTCCCTGTACCTGTATTAGCTGAGATAACTGACCTGTCCTTTAGGTGAGTTCTACCAGCCTCCCCCAGTTTCTACAGACCCCAGCATTTTGGAACCTAAATATTATTCAATAGGATTAATTCAGACCAGCCAGTTATTTGGGGTGGAAGGCTGGTCTGTAAACTCTACAAAGCTCAGAAGTGACAGTGAGATACGGTCCGGCAATCCAACCGCACACAGAGCATCTCAAATCACACGCTGCTGACACCTAATCAAGAAAGCCCTGTCAAGCTAATGCTCTATTATTGCAGCAAGCTCTTCAGAGAGGAAAGGAGGAAAAAAAAGCAGTCTCTAGTAGGACAAGCATCTCATTTAAGGCTTTAATTAGTCTTCAAACACATAATGGGCTCTGGCACTATAAATCCACTTGACCTCTATTATTGCCAGCACTTGCATGATAAATGCTAGCATTTGTTTTCCCTGTTGTTACTGGGATAGAACAATACTTTGCTCTAAGTAGAGAAAGTTAATAATACCAGTTATTGATGATGACTGCACCACAAAACGCTGGCTGTTGTGTGTCAATCCACGAGAAGGGCCACCTGTCTACCCCCTCATCCTTTAGACAGGGAAGGAGTGGGGAATCCTGACAGCTTTCATCTCTTCTGTGTTTAAGAACATAGCTCAATGGGCAAAACAACATTTTTCTCCCTATCAGTTATTTGAAGGGCTAGACAGAAGTCAAGAGCAGGTGTTGCTTACACCAGGAAGGATGGTACACATGAAAATAACGTCAACCCGTAGTTAAGGAAGCTGTGGGGATGTTGTTTCCAGTGCATTGCCACATCAGACTTCAGGAACGCTTTGGTCCCACACCAGGCTCTCCGTCCTCAACTCCCCATTGTCAGAACAGGGAGCGAAAAGGACAGGAATGAAACTTGTTCTGCTGGGAAGAATTGGGCTCCGGTGTGTTTGCTCTGATGTGCTGTATTCTTTGGCACACAGACAGCACACGGCTGAGCAAATATCAGCCTTCCAGACAGATCCTGAGCACTACAAAAATCTTCTCCAGAATAATAATTTTGCAGGCTTTTTCTCCATGGCAAAACTCCTTTTCTTTTAATTTTTTTTTTTTTTAAAAAAAGCATATAGAGTATACACTGATAGAGAGAAGTTACTTTTGAATCAAGATGCTCGTCTGCCTGATTTGGCAGAAGATGCTTTGCTATGTGTCACCCAGGTTTCACGTCCTTCAGAATCCAGTCTGACGGCTGAACAACTGGCTGAGAATCACAGCAGCGCTGCACATCGACACGGCACCCAGGAGCAACTTCACGTCTGGCTGCCTGCGCTCAGGGTGAGCGGCTAGCGCAGAGGCTCCTCAGACAGAGAGGGGGAACAAGGAGACATTGGACCACGTGCCAGAAGACCTTCTGCACTCGCATGGAAGAGGCAAGTCTGGGAGCAAAAGTCCTACTTGGAGACACAAATGGCTCAAGGGAGCTTGTAAAAGCACATCTGGTAGCCTTGCAAACTGTTGAACTGTCTCGATGTCGTGCAATGGGCACCAGCTTTGCTCTAAAGGAGCAAGGCTGGAATAAGGCTTATTTGCAAATAAAGGACCAGCAATTCAGGCCAAAAATGAAGTATTTTGGTGTGTAACTGCAGCATCTAATGCAGACCACCCAATCATGCATCACCTAACAGTGAAATACAAGCCTTGGAGCTTGTGGGAACCTTGGAGCCCTGCTAGAAGTGACCTTCCAAAGCCATAACTCCTCCAGGCAAAGGGCTGCTTAATAGATTAACAGTTGCGGGGACAAGAAGATTTTTCTGGTAGATAAACTGAAGGGGGTGGAGCAGGCTGGGAGGAGACATGTAACCTCAGGGCTAATTCTAGAACAGCCATGAAAGGCTTGGCAGGACCTTTTGGCAGGGTTTCTTTTAAGAGCAGGATTTTCACAAGCAGAGCCTCATGACCTCCAATCTCCTGTTATCAGCTTGTGTCCGAACAAGCAGAGATCAAAAAGAAACAGAGTTCTAGCTAGACAGTGACATGGTAATTAACACAGACAACATCTCCGGCAGCCAGACAAGCCCAGCTATGGCAGCTCTGCCCTACAGATGGACTCAGGAGGGCAAGAGAAAGAACATCACGTATCAGAGCTTTGCAGTGATCAAACGCTCACAGTAAAAGCCTCTATAAAGAGGGACAACGCACTTGATCCCTCCTCCTGGATGCTGCTGTGAATCAGTCACCAGCTTGCAGCAGCAAGGGTGACCACACACTGGACTGAAACATGAGCTCTGTCTCCACAAGTTGCCAGGTCTCTTTGCTAAAAGCAGAGGTGTGTTGTCTGAGTGCCTGTCCCAGCAGGCTAGGGGCCAACCCTGCTGCTGAGCGAAGGACCACGGTTCCCAAGGTCAGTCAAGAGATAATGGTGACTCACGCGGAGGGTCTGGCCTTGCCTTACTCAGTGATGCGCCAAAGCAGCCATGGTCATCCATAAAAAAAAGCCTTTTAGAGATAAAAAGTAATTCTAGCTGGGTAAGAAAGAGATTTCTCTTCTTCTCAGTCCCTTTCTTGCTGTGTGCTGCAAGGAAAAAACAGTAAGCAGAGGCGTCTTGTTCCTAACAGCAATACTGAACTGTTAGAGCATTGTAGCCCTAGGCATTTCCTATACGTTGGCTACCAAAGAAAACTGGGTGGAAAGCGTATTCGGGATGAGATGGCACACTGGAGCTGGGAAGGCTGCAGGAGCCTGGAACAGCAGCCAAAGGGAACTTCAGGCCTCCCAGCTCAGAGCAGAAGTGCGTGTAAGGAGCTGAAAATTTCCAACAAGCTGCTGCTCCCCACAAGAGGTCCCTTGATGCAGTGGATGGCTTTGCCAAAAGCCATGTTGTACCTCCTCTGCCACAGGCTTCAAGAACTGGCCCCTCTTCCTCGTCCTCCTTTCCAGCATTTGCAGTTTCCCTTGGCATCAAGGGAAAAAAAAGCACAATATCCTCTGTTCCAGTCCCGGAGCATTTTTCTGCTGCGAGCTGAGAAGCCTTGCTGTGTTTTATACCGATGCTAGGAAGGAGGCTCGCACACAGAGCGAGATGAGAGAGGACATTAAATAGTTCTTAATGCCTCAAAAAAGAATATTTTAAAACTTCATAAAACCAATACTGGGCAGTTTGAACTGAGTGCTAAATTACTTGGTTTAAATCCAAATGACTCTGAGGTTCATCCTTCCATCAGTGCTGCTGAAAGGATTTAACGGCTGTGACAGCAGAGGTTACTCAGATTTAGGAAAAAGTAATTACGAAGATAATGAAGAGGCATCCTTTGTGAGTCCCAGATCTTCACCCAAGAAGCTTTCCATGCAAGCAGCACTCCTGTCCTTCCTGCCCTGAACCTTGAAGCATCAAAGCAAGACCCTCACCATAGACTCGAGTGGTTTTGGACACCCTCCTGCAGGTGCCTTACTGGGAGGCATGTGGGAACTTCCAAGCGAGCACCGCTCTGAGCTTGGAAGCTAAAGCTCCACTGAACATCTGTCAGAGCACAATAAAGCAACCTGACCACCTTGTATCCTGCCTTCCATTTGGCCCAGAGCTACTCTGCTTGAGTCAACAACCTCATCCATCAAACCCCTGCACAAGCAGGTACAATTAACCAGCACGGCCTTGGGCTTTCATTTTCAGAATGAAAAAAGGCTGAACTGCAGCATATCAGCTCTCGGGAAAAATCAAGTAGAGTAGAGGGTACTTAATATGAAGCGATTTCAATTGCTTACTCAGTCTGACTGGTAAGAACAGGGCAGGTCCTGTGATGAAGCCGTTAGCAATGTGACCCCTGTATTCGTCTGCTGAGCAGAAGGCAAATCGTACCCAGACACTGAAATCGCAGCCTCAGCAAACAGGGTTGTCCCACTGTCAGGAGGAGGTTGGTCTCAGAGGGCAACATGTCTCGGCTGTCACTCAGCGCACTCCTTTGGGGAAGGATTGAGCAAACCATGGAGAAGGAACATCCCTGTCCTTGGGCAGCAGCCCAGCCCCAGGCGCAGGGCAGCAGCACTGCCTCCTTCCTGCTTGGCGTCAAATACAGGGCTGGTCAATCTGGAATATTTCAACAGCCCTAAACGCTTCTTAGATACTTCAAAGATATTTAAAGCAAGCAAACAAATGAAAACAAACAGGCTGGGGAACATAAAAGAAGATTTCTTCTATCCCTGTCTAATTGATCCAAGGATTCAAAGGTTCCTGTGAAGAAGTGAAGCTCAAAACTGCAATGAGGATGCAAAGACCCACATTCAAAGCCACACAGAGCTGATTACTGCTCAGGATGCAGTGCAATTTGATGCCCACCCAGGCTCAGCTGCCCACTTCACCACCTGAAGATACACCTTGAAGCACAGCTGCCTCTCATGCAGGGACGGGCAGTGCTCAGCACAGAGGTGCCTGAACATGAAACAAGCCTAATAGCTTTGTATCTACCCTTTTTCAGCAGAAGATTGGCAGAGCACCCTTTCCTGCCCTCAGAGAGTATTGAGCACAGCTGGGCAGCAGCATCTGCATTGCCAACAGCACAGAAATCAGCTTACAATGCTCTGAAAGCATCTACATGCCAACGCATTCTGAAACACCTGCATCCCTCCCCACCTACACCCAGCTGCCAGAAGAGGTGTTGCTCAGTGTCTCCTATCACTACCGCTGCCATCAGAGACGACAACTGAGGCTGACGTGCTGCCAAGAACAAATGAAAAGCAACTAAGAGACAGTTTTCACTTTGGAGAAACGCTGAGGCTCAGCCAGGGCTGCTCTCTGCCTCTGCCTGGCACTTCCAGCCCTTTGGTGGTGGGTGAGCCCTTTCTTTGCGCTTCCCTCCCAGCTGGCAGAGCTGACGAGGAGGAATGTATTCCAGAAAATCGAGTTACCCACCCAGGGACAGACCAGGCAGGCACTGCCACCAGGCTCAGTCCAGGGATGGTTCACCTCCGTGCTCCCCATTCACTGCTCCCAAGCTCTCCATGCAGCCGACTCCTTGCTGAGCAGATCCTAAAACCTCAGCCCAATCCAACCAAACTCAAAGGCAGCAGCCAACGAGGGTGGCACAGGCAGGCAGAGCTCCCACCCCCATCCAGCAGCAGAGCGGAGGGCAGAGCTGGCTGTTGGCACCGCGGGACGTCTCCCAGCACCAGGCACCGCTTCTTGTTGTCCAGCGCTGCCTTCATCCCTACAAAACAACTCCCTTACAGGCACAGCAAGTTCCCTTGCTTCTCTTCAAAGGCAAGAGCTTATCAGTGCTCAATTCTTAACTCGCCCTCTTTCACACACTGCTAGACCAGTTTTCAGGGCCACATTTTCTGGCATTTGGAAAAACAGACACAGCCTCTGTTTATTTGCTTCATGTTTTAGTTACACTCCAGCTTCTTTCCGTTTGTTGCTTTAAGCTCTCCCTGTTTGCATTTCTTGACAAGGTCGTTGCTTTCACAAGACTTTTGCAGCGCTGCCCCACTTCCCTGGCCTCCAGCTTTGCCTTCTGACGTCCAATTCCTCTCAGAATATTAATTAAAACCACAAAGAGCTCAGGAAGAGGAGCCAAAACAGCAGAGGAAAACATCAGACGCTCCTTCCTCCCTCAGGCCCACCCAGTGGAGGGCAAAGCCCAAGACTAAGAAGCAAACGTAGCCTGTGAAAGAGGTCACAGTTTGATGGTCTGGCTCAAGGCTTCTCAGCCAACGCTACAGGTTTTCCCAGAACTCAAGTTTGCTATGAAGCTTGATTCCACCTCCTCGATGAAATTACTGGGTTTTATAACACTGCTGCCCTATCAGATGATTTTAGCATCCTTATGAATATGCAGACATCTTATAACCTTAAGCAGGGAAATTAATCTGAAGGGAAAAATAAAAACCTGAAAGCTCTCCTCGCCATCAGATTTCTTGACATCAAAAGGCACGGCTGGCTAAGAAGTCAACTTGCATCTCAACTCTCTCACCTGCTTCCTATTACAGAAACAGATGTTCCTCTTGCTGTAAATTGCTGCTATTAATAATATAAATAATTATGCTTTTCTAATCATTAAATAGGTGCACAGGAGGGTATCAAAGTTCCTGGCAGCCATTAAATACACCTCTCTTATTCTCAAGGGCTGTGAGGCACGTTGGTGGCCTCTCTTATCCCCCACTGAAGTTCAGAATGAGAGAGCTGAAGCCAGAACAAAAGCGAAGGACAATCAAGGGAACCAGCCTTCTCTCCACAGGCTGTCCTGTAGATCCATCCTCTCTCCAAATCAACAGAGACAGCACCTTTCCCACTCAAGATGCACGTGCAGGAGCATGCACGTTGCTAAGCATTGCAACACTCACTCCCTTCCTCTGGCAAGTTGCTGCTGCACAGCCCCAGCCATGAAACGCAGCTGGTTTTTACCTCCCCAGCAGGTTCCTAGGACCTGGCAAGGGACAGTATTCCCCACATCCCACTGACTAGAGAAATCCTAATCCGCAAGGGAACCAGCCCCAGGCACTGCAGTCCCTTCCTCTCACACTGCGATCCTCAGTCATTTGCTGTTTTTGCTCCAGTGAGCGCTTAGTCCTTCTGTAGGCGACAGCCCCAGCCTTGGGAATGTGCGCAACGGCACCACAGATCAGCACGGTCACTGCAGCCTCCAGAGGGAACTGCTTCTGACTCCAGCCAAGCCCTCTTCCCACCCCGCAGCGATCGCACACACAGCCCAGCACAGCTCTGGCTCTGTCAGACGAGAGGAAAAATCACTACTGGCTCCAGATGTTAACACAGCACAGGCACATCTGGATCGCTGGAGGGCAGCCAGCAGCCCACAGGCTGTCTCTGCCTTGTCCTGTCTCACCTTCCGAGTTCACCCCAATGACTGATCAGGCTTGCCACGTGCCTTAAGCAAAAATCCCAACTCTTCAGTGCCAATAACCCTGAGCATCGCTCTGTAGGATGGTGAGGGAGGTGCCAGGGAGGCTGTGAGGCTCTGCCACCACCCACGTGGGGACACTGCCACACGCCAGGCTCAGCTCCCCCAGGGAAGGGCCCAAGACTCTCCATGACCAGCAAGACGCACTCTCCTGCCAGCAACAGGACACCAGGTCGCTGCTTGACACCAGACCAGCCTATAGCAGGTCACATTCAAGCTCAGATTTGGTGGAGAATGTGTTACAAGAGCAGAGACCCCTCCTTGCTTTATATTTTAATTATTTCCAGCTAACAAAAGGCTGTGCGCTCCTGGTTATTCAGTACAGTCAGAGCTGCAGAGCCCCTCTCCCAGGTAGATCAGGCCTGATCCCTTCTGCTGCAGCTCTTCCACACACTGTGCTCATGTGTCCAGCCAGACAAGTGTCTCAGCACGCAGCATTCACGCCCATGCGGTCCTTGGCGCTGCTCTCCTGCATTGCCCACTCTGAGAGACCCAGCTCCCCATCACTTGTTTCCTCCGCACCTCCCTGTCCCAGGAGCAGCAGCAACACTGAGATTCATTCCCATTCCCCTTTCAGAGCAAAAAGAAGCCCCTAACAAGGTGCCAGGAATGAAGGGAAGGCACTCACTGATATTTTCCAGGAGTTACAAAGCTGGACCAGAGGTGCAAAAGGAGCCTGTATGGCTCACACGGCCTTTGAGGAAACAGCTCGGCTCCTGATGGGGCACGGGAGGACACGCTGGCTCCCTTGCCCACGGCTTGACTTCTCAGGAAAAGCTTTAGCGCTGACACGTAGCAGGCTACACCTTCAAGATCAATACAGAGCACAAACACGCAGCCAGCCCTTCTCCCTCCCAGGACACGGTGCCTCAGTCCCAGCACCATCATCTCTGTGCCACTTCTACCAACGGGAAAGGGAACGCACCGCCTGAGAAAACACATCAGCACTAACAAGGTCATATTTAATCAGCTGGCACCTCCCGGGATGCAGCTTCATCTGTGCAAATTAATAAGTCTGCCCACAGTGACAGAGCAACCAGCTGGAGGTGCCGTGTGCCAGGCACCCACAAACGCCTGCAGCGGGGAGTTCCAGGAGGGGCAGACGGTCCCCAAGCTGGAGACATGGCTGGGGACATCACCCAGGGCTAAGTGTGGCAAGTAAAGCCGTTCTGTCTGCTTGCCACATCTTTGTTTCCAAGTTGAGCATCACTGCAGGTGTTCCAGGGGGGAGACAGCACCCAGCACGCTGCTGCTCACAACCTGGCTTCAAGCCTCTGCTGTAGGTTCATTCCTTGGGTGCTAATCACTATGAGAGCAGCCAAAAACCCCTGCCAGTCACCGCCTGAAAGCTCGCTCTATCAGTCAAAACCAGTCAAAAGGGCCCTGCAGAGCTTTAAAAGAGACAAAAGCTGGTTTGCTGCTTGGCGCAGGAATTTCATTCCCGATGCAGATTAATTCCATTAACTCCTTCTGTGCCCTCTTTGGGGTGGATCCTTCCCTGCCTTTGCAGCCTTCGGAAAGCACGCTTGCCGCTCCCCAAGAACGTCTTTAACAAAGCCCTGCAGTGCCAGCAAAAGCCCAGAAACCCACCTTGTGCTTCATAGCCGGTGCAGTGGTGAGCCAAGCCCCCGTCCTCGTCCCCAGGGCCCAAGCCGAGGGTTGACTTGAGCTGGGCCATGTTCACCTGTGCCGTCAGCTCCCCGTTCCGGTCTCCGATCTGCAGGGTGAAAACCAACAGGGCAGCTGGTTAAAAGGCGACACGCTTTAAGCAAACAGCCCCTAGCAAAGGGTTTGCCTGTCCCATAATAAAGCAAACACCCAGCCAGTCAGAAGAGAGCTCTATGACCCCACCGTAGACCGCGCATCCCAGCTTTCAACACCAAAGCAACTCTCCAAAACTGTTCCTCCAGGGTAGTTTGGGAGATGCTGTGCCACAAAACACAACTCTGTGGAGTTCAGTACGACGAGCTGAGGGGTCACAGCTTGCCCGCTGCGACAGAACTGGGACAGAGGTAAACGTACACGCCTGGTTTGTCCTGCGGCCGCATACGGCTTGGCAGAGCGCCCTGGAGCTCTCAGCCCCCTTCTTCAAGCATTTCCATAGTTACTGAGCACCAGCCAGTCTCACTACTATCAGCCACGTGGGCAATGCCACACTCAGGGCTTGGATGCTCTGAAAGCCCTTCTCTCCTGGCTCAGGTCCATACAGCTTTGAGTTGTTCCTAGTCATCTACCCACACAAGACTCAAAATCCAAATTTTTCTAAATTTCCATCTCTCCCTGGCCTGAGGCCGAGGAAGCTGATATGACATATTTGAGAAGAGATCTTTCCAGTGGCTTCTGCTCCTTAAAATGGGAAATTATAAGACATGCTGCTGGGTCCTTCTCAAAGCCTAATGAAACTAGGAAATCACTGTGCTGCATATCACTAGCGAACACAGAGGTCGCTCAGAAATAGCCTGTAATCTTCAGAGGAACAGCAGCCTCTGCTACAGAGGAAGACCTTGGCTGTTCCCTTGGAGAGGTCTGACTCCCTATTAAATGCCTCGCAACAGCTCTTTTGTGGTCCTTTGAGATAGACTGCAGCACGAGCCATCCTAGAACAAAACCATAAATCCCCACATTATTTATGACAAAGCCCCAAGCACCAGTAAAGGGAGGCAGATCAAACAGCTTATCATCAGGCATAAATCCCCTGCCAATTACAAGAGATTTGCTATTGACATCATCTCCAGAGAAATTATGATGTCCTGGTTAGGTCTTGCAAGTCCTTGATGCCCTGTTAAACGCTTCTCCAACTTTCACTCATTCTACATAGTCTCTAAGGCCCCATTAGCACACTGGTAGGACAACAGTCCTAGGCAGGATCTGACACACACACCAGAGCAGAGCCCTGCTTTCTCCCCTCAGCTGCGATGTCTCAGCTTCCCAGTAGCCCCCCTGCCACACGCAGAGATGGGGAAGGCACTGCAGAGCAGAGCCTGAGAGCTGGGACAGCTTCCAAGGTTTTTAGGTGCACATCCTTCACTCCAGCTGTTGAAGAAGGAATTTTCCAGTAACCTCTGCTCACCTCGCAAACCGCTTCCAACGTGCTCACCCTGAGCAGGTTTCATCTGGATTCAAATGTCACCGTCAGATTTATGTCAGCGTAGAAGGGGGAGGAGGGTGATGAGAAATGAGCTAAACACAGTGTGCAAAGGTTTAACTGCACGAGGTTTTTCCTGGACAAAATGCTGATGCTTGTCACAACCCCACAAGCAGCTCACACTGCTCCCAAGGCTAAAATAAAACATCAGCTTTCAAACAGAATTGCTAGCTGCTAGATGTTAATGCAGGCTCTCCTCGCAAACAGGCAGGCTCTGCGCTGCTCCATAATTAATGATGTGGGGGAGTTTATTAGCCACCTGCCACGAGTAACTCCTGACATGCCCTGTAATCACAGCCATCACCCCAAAGTGACACCACTGCTGTGAACCCCTATTCTGAAGGGCTTCCCCTCCACGCGCAGACGTCACCAGGACCCCTGACTGCTCCTGTCCCCACCACACGTCACCGAGCTGCCATCTGGCTCCGAGTAGCCAACCCCGCGCTCCAGCAGTCCTCGCAGACTAAAGCTATTTTGTCCTAAGATGTACAGGGCCAAAGAACAGTATCTCTTCTCCATGTCTGGTAAGTATAATTAAATACAAAATTAGGCTGGTATGTCAAGATTTAGTCAACCTACCAGTGGAGAACACACAAAACACTAATAGCGATTCCAATTAGTGCTTCACTGGAGGAACTTCTTCATCTGGAAAGAGTAAAGAGGCCAGAGCATATTTCCTCATAGCACACTGGAAAGAGTTTTCTGTACTTCTGACACACCTAAAAATACTCTACACTCTTACAGCTGGGCAAACGCATCTGTGAAAAGCGGAGGACCTGCACAACGAAGCCCCAAATGGTGTGGCAGCGGTACAGCGTTAGCTTCGGGCTGTGCTCAGCCAGCGTCAGCAATCGATGTCTTACGGCAATGCCAGAGTTCATCACCTCTCAGCTGGGACCCCCCCATCAGCTTCACTAAAAGGAAATAACTTGTCACATGCACACGCTGTGGCAGTGCCATACACAGCAGGCTTACAGCACCCAGCCATCAGGTAGAAGCTGGCCGTGTTTTCTCCAGGTTCTTAACTTGCCAGTAAATTCAGGCAGATCACAGTTAGACTCAAAAGGTCCATCTCAATCAGCCTTCTGCTCAGGAAACAGAGGTTTCTCACTAAGACTGGACACCCTGAGGTATCAGAGTTCCTTCACAGCAGTTGGGTGCACACCTTGCCCAACAGACAAGACAGTCCCCAGGTCCTTTCTCACCCAGGAATATCAGTTAAAAGCCGCAGACACCAAAAGTACTCGCTGTAATTAAGGGAAAGGCTGGGAGCCTCCCATAAAACCAATATTTTCCATCAAAGCTCTGCACCTCCTAGAGACACCATTGAAACAGCACACGGACAGGGATTTTCCAGAGCAGGCATAGCAAGAGAAGAACTACGTGAATAGAACCCGTTGGCATAAAATGAAGTCTTCCTCCCAGCACGAACAGCTGATTGCCTCTAATCTGAATCAGCTTCTCTTACCTCTTGGGAGATTTCAAGATGTTTCCTTGCAAAGTGCAAGGCTTGTTCGTGGCTCCCCAGGGAGACATAGGCGTTTCCGAGACTCCAGCAGGCTCTTCCTTCTCCCACCCTGCAAGACAGGAAACCTTCAACCACAGAAAAGCCGGGCAGAACCCAGCAGCCCTTTCAGGGCCTCCTCTAGAGCACAGCCAGCCAGGCCCCCTAGCTAAGTTTTCACCTCCAAAAGCATTCTGCAAAGGAAAATCAAATGCACATAAATCAATAAACGTACGTCTTAAACTCTTCTTATACCGAGGCCAATGAGATCAGGGAACGTGCCTCAGAAGTGGTTCTACATCCCCAGTAGAAAAAAGGTGAGCAGTGCAGGAAGGGTCCAGAATGATTCGGCTTCGTTTGTGAGGCTGAGAGCAGAAGCCTGAGCTCCTGACCAGCTGCCACCTTGCACAGCAAGGATTCTTCTCCAGAGATGCACAATGGCTCAAGAGGACATGTAACATCCAGTCCTTTAGTTCAACAATAGCCCAGAGCTAAACTACCAAGAGCATGGGCCATGAAGATGATCTGAGAGTGGAACACCTCCTATACAAGGCCAGGTTGAGAGAACTGGGGTTGTTCAGCACAGAGAAGAGAAGGCTCTGGGGAGACCTTAGAGCAGCTTCCAGTGCTGAAAGGGGCTCTTGATCACAGGGTGCAGAGATAGGATGAGGGGGGCCAGTTATAAGCTAAAAGAGAGGAGGTTTAGAGGCAATCTTAGGAAGAAATGTTTTCCTGTGAGGGTTGCCCAGAGAAGTTGTGACTGCCCCATCCCTGGAGGTGTTCAAGGTCAGGTTAAATTAGGCTTTGAGCCCCTGACCCAGTGGGAGGTGTCCCTGCCCATGGCTGGGGGTAGAACTGGATGGGTTTTAAGGTCCCTTCCAACCCAAACTATTCCATGATTCAATAGCAAGGAAAGAATATTGCAGGCATGCAACGTTCTCCTGAACAGCAGCACCGCATTGCTCAGGATGCACGCACAAGCTGAAACTACGTTCAACAACCAAGCAAATATCAATTTGTTTCCCCAAGGCCTCCAGGACACTGCTTCTTGTTTTCAGCAGACAGAGAAAGCAGGTGAGCGTGAAACCTGCCCTGGGCACCTCTCACCCCCAGCCTCCAAGTGCAGTCGGTCCTGGCCAGACATGCAGGTGTCTTCAGAACCGGCTTCAGTGCCTGTTTGCATGAGCAGGCAGAGACCTACTGCTCATCAGAGCCTGCTCAGCTCTGCAACTGAGCAGATGTGGGGGGCGATGGGATAAAAAAAGCACATGGGGGCGCAGGGGGAGGTTCAGCGTGACTGCAACTCCCTTTTCAGAGGTTTGGGCGGGTTGATCAGCATTTAAACACTTTTCTTGTCACCCTGTTCAATACCTTCTGCTCATAGGGTGTGTTCCCAGAAACGCAGGAGCCCACAGGCCTGCACCCCCACAGCATGATTCACCCCTGGGTGGGATTATACCTTCTCTTAGTAGATACTGCCTGGATAGCACCCCAGCACTCCCATTTTAATGTCTCTGCTCCATCTAGTGGAGAAGAGCATCCCAAAAGCCAGCAGCACTCAAAAAGGTGGTTGCAAAATCACTTCAGCTGCAAGAAGGCAAGAAGACCACAGAGAGTGGATCCAGGAGAAAGGAACAAACCTCTCAAAGAAAATATAATCTCTACACACTCTATGTAACCTCATGTGTTTCTACATGGAAGTTGCCAGTATCACCTCAGAGCAACAGGACGAAGCACCACGTATGTATGTCCTGCACACACAGTTTCTATGGAAGACACAATTTTGTGAACCTGAGGAAGCTTTAGAGGGGCCCTTCTGGGCTAGCACAGCCATAGTCACATTGCAAAGTGCTGAATACGGTGCATTTTCTTTTGAAGTACCTCTTATAAGAAATCTCACTCAGCCCACACAGACCTAGCTTTAACAACAAACTTCAGGTTTGAATGACAGGATAAAGGTGTCAATTATGTTACATTTTTGACAGACAACTGGTCTAAGGCCTGGCTTCTGAGACGTAGAATATCAGATGGGTTTGGGTTGGGTTGGAAAGGACCTTAAAGATCATCCATTTCCTGTTTCCAGAAGATGCACCTCTAAATCACATTTCTAAACGCTTTCAAGAACACATCACTGCTGCTTAGCCCCAGCAGTAGAGAACAATAAATCAAGAGGGGAGGGTCAGTGTGCTGAACCCACAGGAACAGAAATACCATCTCCTGAGGGAGTCCCTTACCTGTCTCCCAGCTCCTGGGCTATGACCAGGTGTTTTAGATGGTACTCGATTGCTCTTTCATAGTCTTGAAGCAGCGTATATGTGTTCCCAAGACTGTAGCAAGCCTGGGCTTCTACTGCTTGGTCTTTGAGTTGTCTGGAGAGCTGGAGCGTTTTCCTGCATGGAACAGGTGGAAATAAAGAGACCCAGTCACTGCAGGGCACCTCTGCAAGGCAAGAGAAAAGCATGCACTGCATTGAAGACTATGCCTGTATCCACTGCAGGCTGTCAGGTGGCTGTACTGCTTGCCACTGCTGAGCAGCACACATGCAATTGGCCTCCAGGTCCCTAGTCACTTCCCCCTGAGACTCTAAATGTACTTCAATAGGTCAGGATTTCCAGGAAACACCTGCCCCGAGATTGCCTTAGCCCCTGCCACTTACTTGTAGTACTCAGCAGAGATGTCAAACCTCCCAAGGAAGATGTGCGCGTTGCCCAGGTTGCTGTACGCTCGCCGCTCGGCCGCCTTGTCCCCAAACTCCTTAGCAATAGCAAGGCGCTGCAGCAGACACAGATTAGTGAGTATAGGCTGGTCATCACCAGGGTTGTGTTCAACAGCAGCTTTTCTGGGAGATGGTTCTTGGTTTCTTCTTCTTGGTTTGCAGAACTCCCACCCAGCAAGGTAGTGGTGCACAGGGCTGGAGGCAGCAGGAAATCTCTCTTCTTTTGCAACTCAGGATCACAAAGGGCCTTTGCAAACGTGGGAGTAATGCTGTAGCCTCCTCTAACCCCTACTCCAGCCTGGTCAGTACATACCTTTAGCTAATATGCCAAAGGAAGTTATGCACACACCTCAACAGCACAATAAAGAGGTGAAGGGAGAGCTGTGGGTCAGGCTGTGAAGGGATGTGGTTGATCAGCAGGCTGTCAACTCGCATGGTGTTACAGCAAAAACACGCACTGGTGTGTGCTCCATCTCACCCTGTCTGCACTGCAGCTGCTCCCCAGACCCCTGCCCTTACCTACACCTCAGTTCTCCCTCTCCAATCACATCCCCCCCTGTTCCCCATGTTTCCCCACCTCTCACCCTCCACTTGCAGCATCTGCTCCTGGTCCCAAATACTGCAGCTTCCCTGGTCTTTCTCCCAGAGCACTGCTAGCTGCTGTTCTCCAGCATTTAAAAATCACAAGAGCTGTAACAGAGCTGACCTTCCAAGGTGCTGAGCACCTTCCACCACAAGGAAGCTGATTATAATCTGAACTAGAACCTGAATTGCATTTGAACCGGGGCAGTAACTGTGTCACCTCACACCCCTTGTAAAGCTTTACAAAAAGCTATTATGTTCTACAAGAAACATTTATTCCTGGTCAACAGCTCTTTCAGCAGCTTAATTAAATTCATGGCTTGCATTTATTATGATCCAGACAGATACAAATTAAGAGCAGAACAGCCTTGCTAGGCCCAGCTGCAATTTGCCCTTAAAGATCTCCTTTAGTTTCCAAGCCAACAGCAACCTCCCCTCAAACCACTCATCAGGTGGTGATGGCGATCGGAGCATGATGCTGCTCAGCCCAAGTCAGCACAATGGGGTCAGATCCTGGAGCACACACAGGAGGGAGAGGAACAGATGAGAGCAAACACCTCCCTGTGCTTCCTGGGCTGTGGTGAGAAGAAAGGCTCAGCCCAGGAAGAAGGAACAGCAGGCTTCCTACCTCCTTGTGGAAGGCGATAGCTTCACTGAAGTTGCCAAGTAAGTACTGGGTGTTGCCAAGGTTGCCGTAAGCACGGCCCTGGGCAGCTCTGTCCCCCAGCTCCTTCACCAGGGACAGGTTCCTCCTGAAAGAAATCGGAGCAGAATACCTGGTGAGAGACAGCCATCACCCTCTGTAGGAGACACAAGGATACTTGTGCCACAAAGAAAGGAGAGCTAACCGTGGATAAGGCATCTCCCCTCCCCAGCTGCCTGCCCTGTGCATCCCTTGGCAGGTGGAAGCCTGGTGAGCTGAGTTAGCTGCAGCTCTGGGAGCTTGTGCAGACCCAGCGGTGCAAGTCCCCTCCGCCCCTCGACCTCAGGCAACCTGCAGCTGTGTACAGGAACTGCTCACGCACCCGTGTCTGGTAGGATCCCATGTGAAATAAGAAATGGCCACTTCAGCATACAGGGGACAGCCAGGAGCATAGGAGGACAGAGATTACGTACAGTATGACAGAGACAGACTCGAGGCGAGGGGCAAGATCCACAGTCCCATGCCAGGTCTCATGCGGCTTTCCAGCATTCCTTTACCTTGTTTTCCCCCCTATTCACACATACAGCACACAGGGAGGTGTACAGCTCCCAGCTGACATAAATTTACCCACTGGCTACACGACATACACCAGTCTTTGGAAAAAGGATGATGAGTTATATATCAGCACCCTCACATCCTCAGATGTGAGAAGACAGATATATGATCTTTTGCTTCATGAGAAGGACAAGGAAGACTTCAGGTGAAAGCCTCTTCCCCTGGGTGAGGGAGTCTCTGTTCACAGCCTCAGCGATGGAGACATGCAGGGATCCTTCTCATTAAGGCCAGCAGAGAGCAGCAGGGGCTACAGGAGCGAACAGTTTGGCTTCCAATTATAGCTCTGAGGAGGAGCAGACTATTGAACTTAATTGCATGATCGTACTTCAAACTACACCGAGTTTTACCAAGGCAATGTCAGGATGAATTTTAGCTCTAATTCTATAAAAGCTTGTAGTCCCTCTCTCACCTTCCTTGAGATTAATTTGCCATCATAACTTGGCGTCTCGGGGGAATATTCCGAATTCATTACAGTAGCAAAATCTTGTTCACCAGCCTGATTTTCAACAACGCTGAACCCACAGTCTCATTCTTCGCAACAAACATCTTCCAGAGCTCCCACATCCTCAGAAACAATTCCCCTTTATGAGAAAGGCTTCCAAGAGGGCTTGGTAGATTGTCATCTTGCACCCTATGCAGCTATCACAAGCCTAACAGTGGTCAGAGCTCAGCTAAGCTGCAGACCCTGAACTTCACCAGCAGAACAGGATCACCACGAACAGATTAAGATCTGAGTGGGATGAGCAAAAGCTGTTTTAGCAATCACTGAGGCTGACCAGCCCTGTAGATGGAAGGGTTGGCCAAGCTTGAATACTTACTCATAATACTCTGAAGCTTTCTGTAGCGTCTCCTTGACTTCTTGAGACAAGTAGCCTGGGTCTTGGGCCATGTTCCAAGATAAGTGCTTTCCCTTTGCATGGTAAACATTTCCTATATTATAGAGGGCTCTGGCTTCACCTACCTAAAGGGAGGAAGAAGAGAGAGCAGCAAGGTATTACACTGCACATCCCAATATGGACCTTTCCACTGCTGGGCAGAGATGGTCAAAGCCAGGAGGGCCCACGTTTTCCTTCCCCATCTTCATGGTCAGGGCAGTTGCTACTGTCAGCAGGAAGAGACCTGCGATGCAGATAAAAGGGAGAGTTTCACACTCTACCTCCTTCCAAAGCCCACCCCCACCATGGTCACATAGACTGAGTTGCAAACAGATTATTTTTAAAGCTAGGAAACATTTCTTGTCAGATGCCACGAACCAATTACCTTGTCTCCCTGCTCCTGAGAGATATCCAGGTGTCTCTGGCAACAAACAACAGCTTCGTCAAACTGCCCAAGTATTTTCAATGTATTCCCAAGGTTGCCACTTGCCTTGGCTTCTCCAATGCGGTCCCCAATGGTTCTACAAGATGATGGGAAGAATGACGAGCAGTGTTAAAAAGCTCACCTGGGCTTTTGTTCACCAACCGCTGGAGGCAGAATTGAAGCTGCAGTGAGCACTGTATGGTTCACACACCTTATTCCCAGTAAACACACCTGACTGGAGTGCTTCACAGAAGCTCTCTCGATTTTGAACACACGTTCTTGGGTTTTCCTGTCTTAGGTGAGCTGCTCTAATGTCCTCAGGTGTACTTACAGTAAGTACCTGATGATGGGAGAACAGGACAGTGCCCTGCTCTTGCTCCAAGCTCCCCCCTCACATCTAAATCCCTCTGTCTGCTCTGAAGGTGGCTGGCCCATTATTGTTGCCTGCCAAGTTCTCCACCGGACAGTCAGCCCATGCCTCAGGACGATTATTTCTAGGACACATTCCCTCGGGATGCCTTCTCTCAAGCCTTGACCTGCCATGTCCGATTAGGACGAGGCACTGCTGACATGCTCACCTGGCCAGGGTAAGGTCATGTTTATGGTACTCCAGGGCCTTGGAGTACTCCTTTAGGTAGAAATAGGCGTTGCCCAGCTGACTGTAGATGGCACTGAGAGTCTTCAGGTCCTCTGTTCCCACCTGCACCGCTGCTTCGAAGAAGGCTGCCCCAGCTTTGAAGTCCCCAGCCTTGCACAAGCGCTCTCCTTCCAGGGCCAGTTCCAAGCACGATGCCTCCATTCTGCCAAAAGCAAGACCATCATTTCTAGAGGAGTTAGACTGCGCTGCATCCATGCTGTTATGTTATAATTAAAATGCTTCATTGTATACCTTTAATCACCCACAGCGCCAGAAAAATACTACAAACATCCCGAGCCTGGAGGGAGGCACTCTCCAAGCCCCAGCTGCCTCTCTGCATTCAGCCCCAAGCCTGAGGCACCAGCCCCAGGTCAACACCGTTTGGACAATAACAACTTGGAGATGCGCAGCTGGCACCCCTCAGCAGTGCAGTCACCAGCTTCTAGTGGACACGATGGGTGCTCAGCCCCTCTGAGAAACCAGCCTGCTAGGTATGAGACCCAGGAGCATCCAGATTTACAGATGGCACCTGCAAGTGGCCAAAGGCATCTCCCCCCCACCATACCCCCCAGGTTCATGGTGGGAATCTGGACAAGAAACTCGGGGCTCTTGACTCTCAAGGCACGCTCACATCGACAAAATAACAAGGCATCTGTTCCTCTTTCAGGCAACGCACAGAGCAGAAGCCACGTACCCAGGCTGTTCATGCCCGCACCACTCTCCCCAGGGTAACAGAGAGGGTAGCCAAATTGTAACACATTTTTATTGAAAAACAGAGAAAACACTGGACTGTGCAGAATTTCTTGGCTGAGCAGCTTCCAGTGCTCGGTGTCTGCTTTTCATTAGCTCTCCTGCTGTCACTTTTTCCACATGCGCTCTGCACACCGGCCTCTCTGGCATTACTCGACACCTTTGGCAATGGTGCACGCCGAGCTGTCAGTGCAAGTACTTTGCGAGCCAGCAGAGAGGACTGAGGCCAGCAATACTGCTTCAAGAGAAAGGAAACGTGCTCCTCTGAGGGCTCCATCAAGTCTTCTCTAAATTACTGTTGTCCCTGTTGGACCAAGCGTATCCAAAGTTCTCAGAAGGGACAGAGCAAACATTTGAAGGCTTACATTTGGAAGTGCCTTGGCTGCTGCAAAGCCAGCCCCTTCACGACGCAGATGGACACAGAACGTTCCTGTTCCTCTATTCTGATGCTTCTCTTGGCTCCTTTTGGCTTTTCTTTTTTCATTTCTACTTAATGTATTTTTAAAATTAAAAACTATCTAGGTCAGAGGTGGACATCTGCTCAGAAACAATATAGCCTGTTTGTCCAGAGTCAGAGAAGCAAGGGTCAGACAAAAGATAATAAATGTCCAGAGGCAGTTTCTGTTCTGTTCTCAGCCCAAAGAGCATTTGCAGGAAGCTTGACTCTGGTACCCAGCCTAAGAGAACAACTTTCTCAGCATCACTACAACAGCAGAAGCCCAACTAACATCTCCTGCAGCAGTTTCCCACTGAGCTATAGATGCTTCCCCCAGAGCCATCCTTGTGACGAGCCAAGACCAAGCCCTTGAAACCAGAGTCTCTGCAGCCCAAGGCGGAGATCTGCTGGCCAAGCCAGGGCACTCTCAGGGCAAGCTCAGATCAAAGTTGTGTGATTTGAAGAGCTTGAAGTGAGGATTCCCATCCCCACAACACAGAAAACCTAACAGCAACAAAATCCAACTGCACACTCTAGGTGGCACCTTGCTCAGGCCAATTTGCCTGTGGAAACATAACCAAAAGTGAAATTTGTGCCTCAGGACCTACGTTCTGATACACAAACACACACACACACACACACACTCTCAGAGTGTTTTCCTGGTGTTCCCATAGTAACTATTCAAGCATGATGCAGTGACATGACCTTCCAGTGCACACAGCCTTTAATTAAAATCTGTTTGTCCTCGAACAGCCTGCTTTGCTGAGTATCTGCCTTATCAAATTAACATCACCGCTCAGTTTGGGACCGAAGCAAACAAGTGGAAGGGAGAGGAGGCTTTTTCTCTACATCATACTCTGCCAAGCCTTTGCTGGCATGTAAAAGGGACAAGAGTCAAGGACAGCAATTATTAGTAGAAACTCAAGCAACTCCTACAACCCACCTGCCCTTCCCACACTCTCAGTGCCCCACAGCCAGAGCTAATTCCAAAAAAGCAACTTTGCACGCAGTTCAGTCACCACAGGCTTAAAAACATCCAAAGACACAACACTAAGGGCAAAGAAACCAACTAAATTCAATGAGCAAACTCAATCACACTAACACGCTACAAAAGCAACAACTTCCAAAGGCCGTAGCTCAACTGCCCACATGACCAGAAGGGTAATTTAAGCAGAAAACAGAAGCCTGTTGTTGAAACGAGCCAACACCAACCACCTTGACACATTGGTAACAGAAAGGGAAAACTCAGTAACGACAGACTCGAGTCACAGCCCTTGTTCCTCCCACAGCACACGTCTGCGCCCTCCCCTACCTCTTCTTCTGCAGGTTACGCATTTTCTGAACGTAAACCCAGAGCTCCAAGCCCACTGGCAGAAGGAAGCAGCGAGGCTCAGGTCTACTTGGAACAATTTTGCAGACAAGCCTCTCCGTTACATTCACAGGTAGGATCTGGGATTTTGAAGATACTGATGACATTTTCACACCCACGCAATATGCACTTCTCTCCAGTCTTCACTTCAGCTGCCTGGGACACAATACCGGTAAGCTGCTGGAACCTTGAACTTTGTTTATCAGGGACACTTCCTTTCCTCTCCATATGCCACCCTTGAAACAGAAGGGGAAAGGAACATTGCTTTTGTTTCCAGAGTCCCAGAGAAAGTACTGCCCTCTTTCCTCTAAGAAATATAATCTCTTTCATCCACTGTTGGTTTCAGGTACCAGATAGGCGAGTTCACAGCTGAAATCCAGAAGCAAGAATGGTTCATTCACGTATTTTCAGTGCTGCCCAAAGAAGAACAAGAGCCCTAGAAGAGTCCATGAGACGTCCAGAGTCAAAGGCAAGCAGCTCCCTCCTTTCTGAACTGCTCTCTTCCCTAAAAACTTTGCCTCTGTGGTCATATCAACTACTCCTATTGGTGCCTCTTTGCTCCAAAACCAGGAGGACTTCTGCTCTTACAGACCTCTCCTTGTCAGTCAGGTGAGCTCAGGGTTCCTCCAGAAGAGGGTCTTCTTTGGGGAGACAGGTTTGACAGGCTTTGAAGAAGCCTCATTCATCTGCCACCCAGGAAGCTTTGCAAGTTCCAGAAGCGATCAGAGCAGTTCTCAGACCGTGCAAAAGCAGAATGCAGATCCCACAGAGCACACCTCTGCCCATCTAAATGGGCTCCACGACATCCTCAGCTGAGGAGACACAGCCTTCTCCACTCTGCCCTCTAGGTACCTAAGTTCTCCTCTGCTGACACACAGGCAACGCGCCTAGGTCTGTACCACCTCAGCAAGCACCTACTATTCATGTCTTTAATACAAGAAAAGAAGCTTCAGTCCCTCCTGAGCCAGCAAAATCCTGCTGACAAGCTGAAGGTTCTGGGCTTGGCCATATGGTGTGGTTCAGAAGAGACACCGCAGAATACAAGCTGCTTTTCCTACTTCCACAGCTAAGATGCTAGAGCTCGTTAATGCGATTCGTCCACCGCCCAGCCTTTCAGCTATCAGCACGGTGCGTCCCTGCCTATGCCTTTGAACAAAGGCACAGGGAGATGGGAATGCTCACTTGGGCATGGACCCTGTTCATAAGTCTTGCCCTAAATCAGTGCAAACCACTCACACAGATCCGCACGTTCCTTCAGATAAGCAGGGTTCCTAACTATCCGCAGGAGCCACATCCCAGACTCCAGGCCCACAAGCTGCCAGGAAGGTCCAACAGCCTTCACAGATGATGGTCTGAAACCAAACCAAGACAACACCATGTGTAGATGGTTGGACTCAATGATCCGATGGGTCTTTTCCAACCTGGTGATTCTATGACTCTATGTATAGCACTGAATGGATGGAGATTACAGTACATGCCAAGTCTGGCCATGTAAGAATCAAGTTTTAAAGATATCAGTTGTAATCTAAAAACTGGAACAGTGCTGGTGTGTACAGCAAAGAGTTCCAGCAACAGTTCCCAGCTGGAGCTCTAAGCAAGCTCCACAGCTCCTCCACACGTTGAGTTACATATACCCTTAAAGCAGCAATGGGAGCGCTTTGAGATCCTCTGGCAAAATATACTTCGAAAGGGCAATATAGATGC